>CM065689.1:997824-1104536 GCA_017654935.2 Phymorhynchus buccinoides
TTGTGGTCTCTCTCTCTCTCTCTGTCTTTCGGTTTCTCTCTCTCTCTCTCTCTCTTGGTCTCTCTCTCTCTCTCTCTCTCTCTCTCTCTCTCTCTCTCTCTCTCGGTCTCTCTCTCTCTCTCTCGGTCTCTCTCTCTCTCTCTCTCTCTCTCTTTCTCTCTCTCAGTCTTCTCTCTCTCTCTCTCTCAGTCTTTCGGTCTCTCTCTTTAAAGCTTTCATCATGCTACATATAGAAGCACGTCATCTTTCGGTGTGTCTATTATTACACTGTCGGCCAAACAGCAACATTAGTTTGCCCTTGCTGTCGGATGATGGCAACGAATCATAGATATTAATCAGATGGAAATGCATGCATATGGCTGTATGCTTATCTTCTACAAACCAACAGTGTGATTTGAACTGTTTGGTGGGTGTCAAATTGTTTGGGCGGTTGTTTCAAAGTTCCTAACATTAAGTGTTGAGTTGAATCTCACGCAGTTTCCCTGTTTTCTTCGTTGCTGCTGTTTTCACGTAAAAGTCGGCGGAATAGTTCACACTTTTTTGTTTTTGTATTGACATGTTATTGAATGTTTTATTGTACTTTGTGCAGTTAACTTAGTGTGCGTGATCGCCTTTGTTGGTTTGAAAGCCGAATCCTAGATCCCCACAAATCACCCTGTTTAGATTTCAAAATGATGACCCATTGGACTAAGATTTTTTTAATTTTATTGTTGTGCTTTTATCTGATGATGTGCCTACTTCAGCTGTTGTTTTCTTCTTTTCATCTAAGCTGTTCTGGTAAAGTGAGAGAGAGAGAAAGGAGAGAGTGAAAAATGGAAAGGAGAGAGTGAGGGAGAGAATGGAAGAGAGCAAGAGAAGTGTTTTTATCATGAAGGCCTTTGTCAAATTAGCAGATTGTAGTACATTGTTTCCAATGGTACACGAGAATTATGGAATGCTAAAAAAGGTTAAGCACCAACAAACACACCAAAAAAAACCCTGCCTAAATTCACTCCATATTTGAACATGTAACTTTCAATATTCGCATTTCTGTGTCTTTACTGTTTGAGATTTTTTTATTTTTTAAACTTTTTGATAATTTAGAATAATGTACATTTAAAGTGGTGATATGTAGTGAAATACGCGTTGGCCTTCTATGCAATAAACCAGAGTTTGAACCTGGGTACAGGGGATTCTTCCTCTCACTCTGGACTAGGCCTTACGGTCTGAAGGTGAAGTCTTTCGGATGAGACGATAAACTGAGGTCCTGTGTGCCCATGCACTTAGCACACGTTAAACCCAGTGGCAACGAAAAAGTTGTCATTTGGTCAAAATTTACCCCCCCCCCCCCTTCCATCCTCATCAGTCACACACAAATTGCATGCAAATAATGGAAAAATTTAAATGGGTGTCGCGCCTCTAGCTGCGACGCGCTCTCCAGGTGGGAGCAACCCAAATTCACAGAGACGCCTCTGTGACTATAAAGTACCAAATACCATACCAGTAATTGCATGGTCATTTAGAGGCTAAAATCAGAAAGTAACGTAGGCCAGCTTGTCAACCAGTGAGCATATTGATGAAGCCACATGTTCAGCCGGAGCTGGTCACTGTGTCTTCTTCATCCAGTTCCCGTTACACAGATCCATCAAGGTTAGTTCCCCTGTTACACAGATCCATCAAGGTTAGTTCCCCTGTTACACAGATCCATCAAGGTTAGTTCCCCTGTTACACAGATCCATCAAGGTTAGTTCCCCTGTTACACAGATCCATCAAGGTTAGTTCCCCTGTTACACAGATCCATCAAGGTTAGTTCCCCTGTTACACAGATCCTGGGGGCCGTTTCACAAAGGCTAAAAACGGTCTAAGAAACACCCTTCATTTGCCGATAGTTCGCATGCCGTTTTGTTCTTCCCAGCAAGCGAGCAAACGGCAAACTATCCGGAACTATCACGTGACTTGTAGGGGGTTAATACGTTTCTAGTTGTTGATTGGTCCATTACAGTTTGGTTAAAATAATACTCTTTTTTTTAACCAATCAGACAAGAGCTTGTAATATTTTTTTCCGCAAACGTTTTCTAAAGTGTTTTTTAGACCCCTTTTGGCGTAACAGTTATGTGTGCGACGACCGTCGTCTATAGAAACTCGACCCTGCAGTCAGCAGTCATTGTTTTCAGCCAGATGTTTAAGCAAAAAGTCGGTTGGTCATTGAGCGCTTAGGTCGACGCCCATGGACTCTTTTGCCATTTCATAATGGAATGGGGAAAGGCGAAATAATGTGATGAAGTAGAATTGTTGATAACACGGGGCGGTGGAATTGGAATTGATGTAAGTTTAAAAATAAACCCGGTGGACATTTTTTCATGACGTGCGTGTGTGTGTGTGTGTGTGTGCTTTTTTTTAATATCACATTGCTTTCTTTGTTTATGTATATCACAATTTGTGGGGCTGTTGTAAAATTTGCAGATCATAGATCTTGTAAAATTTGATGCGTTCCTGTTATCACATGTAGAAAAATAATTGTAAGCAAAAGTTATGTTACACTTGATATGATTTCGAAAAGGAACATAAGTTTTTCTTAATCAATCAATTTTTTCAAGGTTTTTTTATGGAATGATGATGATGGTGATGATGATGATGATGATAATGATAGTGATAATAATGAAGATGATTGTTATTGTTGTTGCTACTAAATTCTGACACATCATTTGCAGTCACTTCAAATATCAAACAATAAAAATGTCCCCCAAATGACAAATTTCAGAAACATACCTAGTTAAACCTGAAAGGAAATAATCTGCAATGCACAAGTTTTCCAGAATACATACCATCAAGAACAGGGGCTAAGCTTAGATTGTGTGTGACCAGAGTTATGGGGCTAAGCTTCCTTAAATTGTGTGTGACCAGAGTTATGGGGCTAAGCTTAGATTGTGTGTGACCAGAGTTATGGGGCTAAGCTTAGATTGTGTGTGACCAGAGTTATGGGGCTGAGCTTAGATTGTGTGTGACCAGAGTTATGGGGCTAAGCTTAGATTGTGTGTGACCAGAGTTATGGGGCTGGGGCTAAGCTTAGATTGTGTGTGACCAGAGTTATGGGGCTAAAATTAGATTGTGTGTGACCAGAGTTATGGGGCTAAGCTTAGATTGTGTGTGACCAGAGTTATGGGGCTAAAGCTTAGATTGTGTGTGACCAGAGTTATGGGGCTAGGCTTAGATTGTGTGTGACCAGAGTTATGGGGCTAGGCTTAGATTGTGTGTGACCAGAGCAAAAAGTCGGTTGGTCATTGAGCGCTGGGGCTAGGCTTAGATTGTGTGTGACCAGAGTTATGGGGCTAGGCTTAGATTGTGTGTGACCAGAGTTATGGGGCTAAGGAATTAGATTGTGTGTGACCAGAGTTATGGGGCTAGGCTTAGATTGTGTGTGACCAGAGTTATGGGGCTAGGGCTAAGCTTAGATTGTGTGTGACCAGAGTTATGGGGCTAAGCTTAGATTGTGTGTGACCAGAGTTATGAGGCTGGGGCTAAGCTTAGATTGTGTGTGACCAGAGTTATGGGGCTGGGGCTAAGCTTAGATTGTGTGTGACCAGAGTTATGGGGCTAGGGCTAAGCTTAGATTGTGTGTGACCAGAGTTATGGGGCTAATAATAAGCTTAGATTGTGTGTGACCAGAGTTATGGGGCTAGGGCTAAGCTTAGATTGTGTGTGACCAAAGTTATGGGGCTAGGGCTAAGCTTAGATTGTGTGTGACCAAAGTTATGGGGCTAGGGCTAAGCTTAGATTGTGTGTGACCAGAGTTATGGGGCTGGGGCTAAGCTTCCTTAGATTGTGTGTGACCAGAGTTATGGGGCTAGGGCTAAGCTTAGATTGTGTGTGACCAGAGTTATGGGGCTAGGGCTAAGCTTAGATTGTGTGTGACCAGAGTTATGGGGCTAAGGCTTCCTTAGATTGTGTGTGACCAGAGTTATGGGGCTAAGCTTAGATTGTGTGTGACCAGAGTTATGGGGCTAAGCTTCCTTAGATTGTGTGTGACCAGAGTTATGGGGCTAAGCTTAGATTGTGTGTGACCAGAGTTATGGGGCTAAGCTTCCTTAGATTGTGTGTGACCAGAGTTATAAGCTTAGATTGTGTGTGACCAGAGTTATGGGGCTAAGCTTAGATTGTGTGTGACCAGAGTTATGGGGCTAAGCTTAGATTGTGTGTGACCAGAGTTATGGGGCTGGGGCTAAGCTTAGATTGTGTGTGACCAGAGTTATGGGGCTAGGGCTAAGCTTAGATTGTGTGTGACCAGAGTTATGGGGCTAGGCTTAGATTGTGTGTGACCAGAGTTATGGGGCTAGGGCTAAGCTTAGATTGTGTGTGACCAGAGTTATGGGGCTGGGGCTAAGCTTCCTTAGATTGTGTGTGACCAAAGTTACGGGCTCTGCGATGTATGGTGGGTTTTTTATAGCGAATTTCACTATAATTTACAAACACCTTGTAACGAACATTATGGTTTTTTTTATATAGTAGGAGCCTTGTGAAAACCTTGTGCTATGAGCTGACATATAAATAACAAAATAGATACCACCATTATTCATGTTTAGAACTTCTCTTCCATTCTCTCTCTCCCCCCCCCCCCCCCCTCCCTTACTTAGCACGTACGATACATTTATCCAGCACAATTTTCCCCGACAGCAGTTTACTTTTAGTGTTTGATTTTATGAACACATGTAGATAGCCATTGTATGTATTTCTGTCACTGTATTGTAAAGTGCTTGCAGTGTGGTCAGTGATTGAGATGAAAGTTATCGCTCTGCTTAATCTTCTGTACAACCATTTGCAGGTCTGTCCGTGATACAACTGAATTGATAATGTCCACGAATGGAATAGGAATTGTTCGGAAATAATTAAGGGGAGTAATTTCATGGGGAGTGGGAGTGATCCTGCCTAATTCAATCGGTCAAACAGGGGAAGTCACTCTACCATCAGCTCTCGCCTCGTGTGTTTGAGCAGACATACAGCACTTAGAACACTGTGCGTCATTCTAAAATTTATGTCCTTTATATTTTTTTTTGGCATGTTTTATCAGTTTGTGGCCACTGGCCACCCCTAATTGTTCTAAAAAAAAGTTGGCAAGTTGCTGACTCGCATCCTGCGGTTTCAAGTTTTGATGCCATTGCTGCTATGGTATTTGACCGAGTAATGGAGGTAAACAACTCTGATTTTCACGAAGTGCTTTCCCCTATTTTTTTTCCGAAAATCATCTGTTGAACGTTTGTGCGCAAAATCGACAGTTGGGTAGTTCATTTTTTAATTTTTTTTGTTTAAAATGGAATTTTGAATGTGCACAAATGGCCGGTAGCTACTTTGATTTGTTTTAAGGTGCATTTCATTTGACTCTGAATGAGTGAACATCTCTATGTTCCTTGAGTGTGTTGGGAATGTGAACTGAACAACATGTCAGTGCTATGATTTCAGATTTTGTGTGGGTATGTTTTGATTTTGTTTTTTGTTTCTGTTGTTGCTGCTGTAGATGTTTTTTGTTTGTTTGTTTTTTCCTCCAGATTTCTGTGTAAGGAAAATGAAAGTTCTTTTTCTTTTCTTCATAGTTCCCATGTAGAGTGAAACTGTTGTTTTGGTCAGTGTTTATTTCTGTTTGAAGAATATTAAATGACTGTCAACACTATTTTCCTTTATGGTTAAAAACTAGATTTTTTTAACATTTTAGATTGTTTTTTGTTTTTATTTTTTCCCATCAGTTTTCTTGGTAAATAATACGAAATGGATGTCGAACTGTTTGGTTTATTTGTGTCTAAAAGAAAAAAAATGTATTGTAATTTTTACTGTTTTCTTCTTTCTGTGTAAGAAATATGAAGTGAAAATCTTACTGAGTTTATTTTTCCTAAGTTAATTGTTTTGGTTTACCGTCGGATATAATGGTGGAATATAGAGTGAAAGCCATATTGTTGTATCAGTAGAGGAGAGGAGTGATGGAATATAGAGTGAAAGCCATATTGTTGTATCAGTAGAGGACAGGAGAGGAGTGATGGCACCTTCTGACTTCCACGTGCTGTCGTGGTGGTGTTAGCGCGTTGTGTACGGTCAGACAATATCTGTGATTCTTCTCGGATCAAAGGGACTGCATGGAATAAAAACTGTGACCTCTGTCTGTGTGTGTGTGTGTTTGTCTGGTGCGTGTGTGTGTGTGTGTGTGTGTGTGTGTGTGTGTCTGGTGTGTGTGTGTTTGTCAATATGTATGTGTGTGTGTGTGTTTGTCTGGTGTGTGTGTGTATGTGTCTGGTGTGTGTGTGTGTGTTTGTCAACATATCTAGAAGACGCTATATCACCAGCCGCGCGGCACATTTTATGCTCCAGTGACCTTGACCTTTGATGTATGACCTTCATTTTCGAACTTAGCCTAGATATCCTAAGTACCTGTCCGCATGCAAAATCTGAGCTTCCTAGGTCCCTCTGTTCAAACGTTATGTTCACGTGCGTACATAGTCACATACGTACATTGTCACATTCATGCATATGTATGTATGCCTGTCAGCCAGGGGCAAACGGACAAACGTCACTGAAAACATTACCAGTTTCACTTGTGATGCTGCTAACAACGTCTGTGTGGGCATGAGTCCCTGATAGAATGCAGGACTGAATTCCACCAGGTACCAAGATTAACACAGCCTAAATGAAGGTACTTAGGATATCTAGGCCTAAATGATACCCAAACAAAATAGGGAACCTTATTATATAGCCTGATTTGTGCTGATTTGTTAACTAACAAAAGCTGCCTTTAGTACGACACGCCTTCAAGAAGTAAATAAAAATCATAGTTGTGGTGTTTTGGGGGTAAGTCTTATTCAGTGTTTCACTAGAAAGACCAATGAACGATTATACACCATCATCATCATACACAAACTCCACAGAGTAAGCAACAGAAGCCTTCCTTCCGTCTGTGTGACCAGTCACTTTTCACTATTTTGTCACTTAAAACAGGGGGATCTGTGGAAGAAGCGCCTTAGGGACAAAGGAAAAAGAAGAAAAACCAAAACTATGTAACCCAGCCAGTCAGGGCCCATTCAGTGGACACCCGACATGGCAGAAACGTGGGATCTCTCAGTGCTTGTGGCACCCAAGTTCTTTTGTTCACTGTCTCCTCTCAAACACCGGTGTAGCATTCTCAAAATGGATTTGTTCTCAACATGTCTGCGCATATACAAAATCGATCATGACGTACCATCAAATGTTATCTTTTGTGTATTCGACACTAAATTGACCCTCAACCTATCCATAACCCTAAACCTATTCCAAACTCTTCGCACATGCGCAGACATGTTGAGAACAAATCCATTTTGAGAACACCACACTGGTTCTTGCAGAAGAAGGGGAAAAGAGTGGAAGTCAGGGTGTAGGGGTGGTGTTGGTGGGGAGGAGGGAGGGGGTAATATCTGGGGAATCGAGTAGTTTCGCTTCAGTCATGTGAGAATGTAAAAGACCACAGCAGTGGCCCAGTTGCTGAGTGGATTGAGCCTCTTTCCTACAATGAGCCCAGCATCAGACTGACAGTGTGGCTTCAACCCCTGACAGTGACCCTTGGAACAGTGATGCCCACTTCCAGTAGCCATGCAGTGGAATACCCTTAGAGTAAATGCATTTCAGGGCCAACATTAAGAAGATGGGAGTTCTCAGAAAACGGGTCTGTCTGTTGACCCCTCCCCCTTGTCCTCCCCCCTCTTATCCAAATGTTTTGGGTGCAGTTGCATTAGTTCACAAGTAGGTGTACCAGGGGAAATAACTGCACCCCACCAACACTAAGTACTCTTCCGGAAAGAAGACAAGAAAGAGTGAGCCTCGCTATGATCCTCAGACGGATGAACGCACAGCTGAGGAACGACAGGAATTTTTAATTAGGAAAGAAAAGTCAAAACAATTACACTCTAGCTACAATTTTTATTTTGCTCATGGTGCATTTTCCGACAAAAGAAACAGACAGCAGGGTGGAAATTATGAGTGGAGAAAATGGAAAAGGTAAGCCTCCTAAATTATTTGCTGTAAATTACCAAAATAGACCTGTCGTTCTTTCATTTTCGTTATTTCATTGCAACAAAACCGAATCGATTGCGTTGTTTTGTTCCTTGAGCTCTGCAAACCCTGTAAAAGCTCTAAATGGTGTGCGTTTTTACAGGTGACGGTGTCGTGAATGTGCTTGATGACATTTTGGATGGACACACTGGGGCCGATGAGTTGGAAGAAGAAATAGACGTCATGGAAAGAAGTGGTACGTAGCTCTGTTGACAGGCAGCTAGCTGGAGCAGTGATTCATCATTCAGCTTTCTCCGATTTCACTTTCAGTCAATAAATTATTATGGCAGAGGCTGCAGTTACACAGCCCCAGAAGGAAAGAAGGCGTAACCATAGCCTGGAAGCCCGTAGCCTGATTGGTCCTGACTGGCTGGGTCACGTAGCTTAGGATGGTAGACTAGTAGTAGTACACAGTAGTAGTTATTTAAAAAAAAAAAAATGTTTTCTCCTCTTTCTCTTTCTATCAATAGATTAGGGTTTTAAGTATTCTGCGCACAGTTTCCATAAATCCCCTGAAATTAGGTTCGCTAGCTTCCGGGACTTTGCTCGACTACGTCACGTAGCATTTAAGTACTGGATCTTCTTCTTTCTTGAGGCATCCTCTGTGAGAAGTAGGAGCAAGCTCCTGGGTAGGCTCTGTTTATAGAATGTCATTGTACTTGTACTAACTTGTAGTAAAAAATATATGAAAGTTTCCCCAAAATATCTGTAACAGTGTACTGTAACTAAGTGTAAGCAATTAGCTGCTATGCTTGTAGCCGCGAAGCACCCAATCTCAAACAAATTCATCCGTTTGATATACACCGGAGTGGCTTCCCTTGTCGCTTGCTGACAAGTCAGGTCAAGGCCGATGTCGAACTGGGGAATCAGAATCACTGCAATCAGACTGATTGGCTGACTCGGTGACAACAAAGTGATTATTGGCTGACTCGGTGACAACAAAGTGATTATTGCCTGTTCTGGGCTGATTAAGTGCTAAATCGAAAATTATTTTGCTTCATACTGTTAAGATAATTAGAACATTACTTTTATTTGATTCAATGCTAAGCATTTACCATAATTCGTAGACTATAAGCCACAACATTTTTAACCCCCCCCACCTGCGGCTAGTACTCTTCTTCTTCTTCTGTGGTGGTGGTCAGCTTCTTTTTATAGAAGTAAATTTATGCACACACTTTAGGGGGTGACCAAAGAAAAAGAAGCAGAAGAGAGAAAAAAAAAGATGAAAAAAAGCAAAGACAAAGGTCAGCTACCACACACACAGTCTACTTGAATTTCCTTGGGTCCAGTATGGAGATATTTACGAGGAGCTGCCGGCAGCTACTAATTTTCACGTTTGCCCCCCAGGAAGCTGGGAACTAGCCGACCCTAGACACTCCATAAGGCAGTGCCCAGGCCCCAACCAAAAGGACAAACAAAGACAAACAAACAAATCCCTAACTATTGGGGTAAAAAAAAAAAAGTTACTGAAAGTGAAAGTAAATTCAACTCAGTGGCATCCTTGAATCTGACCTTTGATCTGTGGCCTTGTTCACCATTGATAACAAAAAAAACACCTTGATTTCGGTATATTTTTTCACAAAATGATGATCTGTTTTGTCGTCCCGACACTTTCGTTTTGGCAGTTAACACACCCGCGATCAACTCTAGACTCAAACGGAAGCTGAGATCGTGCATCGCCATTTTTCCACGGCTTATGCTTTGACGCGGCTTTTGTGTTATTTTTTTCTTTTTGTTTAAAAGTAGGGGGTGCAACTTATATTATGAAGCGGCTTGCAGTCCATGAATTATGGTAAGTGTAAAATGTGGTTTTGAAACCTCAAAATTCGTTTAGTTTAAAAGATCGTCTGCTATTAATCGGTGAATTGATTAAATCACACGCGAATAAATACATATTCATAAATTTCATTGACATAATTACTCAATACGTCAAAATTTGTGAAATTAATGCGTCATAGGCTGCCCTTGAAAAGCAAAAAGAAGAGGTTTTGGTGGAATCAAATTTTATTTAATGCCAAAACAAATATTTAAAAGCTTCTTTTCTGAAAAACAAAAACAAAAAAACTACACATAGTTTCTACAGGCAGCACACTATCTGTGAGTATTGTTCAGTGTCTTTATTCCTCACTTGAGTACGCATGTTGGATTTGCAGAAAACGGCAAACAACATTGCATGCTGAAAGCGCTCCAGCCAGGACCGGGCAGTGCACCTTGTCAGTTTGTGCCCATTCAGTTCGGGACCACATTTTTGCATACACATTTACATACAGTTAATTTACATACAAGTTTCCAAGAAATGTCTTGTCAGACTAGTGGTTTCATTGTGAACCCCGTTGCTTTTCTTGTTGTTTTTAAATAAAACAAAATGTTTTGACGAAATTCCTTTAAAATTTTCTGCTTCAATCAAAGTACGATCCATAATTTCACAAGGTTTGCATTCTCACTGTTGGAAGTTTGATGCATTACAAGTTGCCAGCCTACAGTACATTTATGCAAGTGATATGTTTTTCAATGTTCTTGTTGACGTTTCAGGCCATCGAAAACAGAAAAGCTCCTCAAGTTCTCGAGGGAAGAAGACAGCGAAGTTGAAGCCCAAGAGCAGGATGGCGGCCCCTTCTGCGGACAAAGTGTCAAAGAAACGCTCAGCGCCCAGCAAAGCCAGCAGGGAGGGGAGAGGGGAGACAACCAATGGCGACGGACCTTCTCCGCCCAAAAAACCCGCCAAAGGTTCGAAGGGTCACACTTCACAGAAAAGCCTGGCACCACTACCACAGAAATCAGCCGCTTCAGGTGAGGGTCCAGTGTATGGAAACAAACATTTCGATACTGTGCTTGTGTGCAAAAAGTCCTGATTCATCATCATGTGTGTGTTTTCACTTTTGTTTTGTGAATAAAGTATATTTTGATTTGATCAGATTAAAAGGGAGGCAAGGGGGTGGTGGTTATCGTACCATGAAAGGGAGACAGTATAAGTTTAAAAAATATGTTTGCCAATATTTTTAAAATTTTATGCTTTAATCTGGTTAGAAGTTTGTTTTATGCTGACCATGGTTTATAAAGAGAAAAAAAAATGTTTGTTGTTAACGCTGAATTTAATTTTTATTTTATTTTTTAGCTGTCTACAATTATTTGTTAGAACTGGAAGTGGAAACGAAGATATGTTATTTCTAATGATTGATTTAGCTTCCCAAATCTGCCCTACATTGAATATTCTAATGCATTTGTTTGCAAACAGTATAGCAGTAATACCTTTTGATGTGCAGCCTCCAAATCTTCTGGTTCAACGAAAAAGTCGAGCAGCGGCTCAAAATCGGGGAAAAGCAGACCTGAGCCTGAACCGGTAGAACTAGAAGAAGAAGATGAAGACGTGGAAGGTAGAGTAATGGTTTGTGTTTTCCTTGTGAAAATGACCTTCAGCAAAAAGAGTAGATATTGTGCATCTTTGTGCTGTGTGCAGTAAACAATAATTTGTTCTCTTTTTGGGGGGGAAGTTAGGGTAGACTACTACTTTCATTATGACCCAAAGAAAACCTATCATTGTTCGTGTCTTTGCTGTATGCAGTGAATAAAAAGCTTGTGTTCATCTCTATTCTTCATGCGCAGTGAAACAAGGTTTGTTGAGCTTTTTCTTCTGTGTTGTAATGTAGGACAACCTGGAATTGTGCAGCTGTGGGGAAATAGCCATTGGAGAATAAAACAACAAAAACTTGGATATACTGTGATTTGTACTTTTTCTACTGTGTGTTGTAATGTAGGACAACCTGGAATTGTGCAGCTGTGGGGAAATAGCCATTGGAGAATAAAACAACAAAACTTGGATAACATATACTGTGATTTGTACTTTTTCTACTGTGTGTTGTAATATAGGACAACCTGGAATTGTGCAGCTGTGGGGAAATAGCCATTGGAGAATAAAACAACAAAACTTGGATAACATATACTGTGATTTGTACTTTTTCTACTGTGTGTTGTAATATAGGACAACCTGGAATTGTGCAGCTGTGGGGAAATAGCCATTGGAGAATAAAACAACAAAACTTGGATAACATATACTGTGATTTGTACTTTTTCTACTGTGTGTTGTAATATAGGACAACCTGGAATTGTGCAGCTGTGGGGAAATAGCCATTGGAGAATAAAACAACAAAACTTGGATAACATATACTGTGATTTGTACTTTTTCTACTGTGTGTTGTAATGTAGGACAACCTGGAATTGTGCAGCTGTGGGGAAATAGCCATTGGAGAATAAAACAACAAAACTTGGATAACATATACTGTGATTTGTACTTTTTCTACTGTGTGTTGTAATGTAGGACAACCTGGAATTGTGCAGCTGTGGGGAAATAGCCATTGGAGAATAAAACAACAAAACTTGGATATACTGTGATTTGTACTTTTTCTACTGTGTGTTGTAATGTAGGACAACCTGGAATTGTGCAGCTGTGGGGAAATAGCCATTGGAGAATAAAACAACAAAACTTGGATAACATATACTGTGATTTGTACTTTTTCTACTGTGTGTTGTAATGTAGGACAACCTGGAATTGTGCAGCTGTGGGGAAATAGCCATTGGAGAATAAAACAACAAAACTTGGATATGTCGTTGGTGTTTGTTGTGTGCACAGCGCTTTAGTTTTACTTTAATCTCGTCAGCTAAGTATGATGCGTTTGAAAATGACATTTGTTGGATAAGGCACCATAATTATGTTGAGATTGCTAGGCCCGTCGTATAAGGCATAGCCCACCCCTTCCCCCAAACACGCCCATCTCTCTTTTCTGTGGGCACTCGCTTCTCTCATTCTCTCATGTTCATCCCACACAAAGCAGGGTAAAATGCTTTAAGGTAAAATAAATGAAACCCTTACTTCATTTCAAATGAAATCAAGTTCATTGGTTTAGAAGTTCAGTCCTTTTCCTAAATGTTTAATTTGAGTGCCTGCATCGTAGATCCCGTACAAATCGACCAGCAATTCTCCCTGTGTAACTGTTGAGGATGCCATGTTCATGCAAAAAAAGAAAATCCAGGTTTTGGAAATGTTCTTTTGTGTGCAGCTGCTTTCATTCTCTTCTCTCTTTGTAACTCAGGGAGTAGGAGAGCAATGTTGGATGTGTGCTTTGTTCAAAACAAGTTGTGACTCGGATGTTTTCTCAGCGTGATGTGCTTTCAGTTTTGTATTGTGCAATGTGATGAAACGCTTGTCGCTGCGTGTGACATGTTTTGTGCTTTGCGTTGTGTACAATGTGGCAGAAGAAGAAGAGGAAGTAGAGGAGGAGGAGGAGGAAGAAGAGGAAGAAGTCAGTTTGAAAGCGGATGACGATGATGATGACCTGACAGCCAGAAGCCAAGGGGACGTCATCACGTTTGAAACGCACAGCGATGCCGGCAGTGAAATCTCAGAGTTGCAAGCATCCAACGCAGGTAGTAATAAACCCTGAAGGGGCTTGGTTTGAAATCATTGAAAAGCTCTGTGTGGGAATGGGAAATATTGCTATGTCCTGAGTGTGCCCGTCATTTTCTCAGAGATGCCTACCCGTATGCCTAGTCCGTATTGTTATAAATTGTGGATTTTTAAGGTTGTTGTTCCTGAAAGTCAAAAACTGATGATAGGCCTCTCCGTTCTGTGCCATGATGTGTGTGTGTGCTATAACTCTCAGTAACACTTCTGCTTTGGGTGAATGTCGTGCTCTTGCTTTTACTTTTCGTGCTAATTCTTATTCAGTGTCATTTGTCTTCTGAAAACTGCTGTTTTTTGTATTGTTCTGTGTTCCATGGCCATATGGCCATAATGGGTAAGGTACGTATGTCAGATTTTCAGTTTTCAATGGTCTCCCTGCTGCATTCACAAAAATTCTGATTTTGGAGGAGCTCAAAGGAGAAAACGATTTGGGAATAAAAAAAATTTTAAGGTAGGAGAATGGGCCAATAAGTCAGAAAAAGAGAGTGATAGATTAGAGGAAGGTGCAGGCACAGCACTTCCAGAAGGTGGGGGAACTATTTGTACTGAAAGATCCTCCATTATCCCGACTGGGGATTTAAAAAAAAAAAAAGAAGCCAAGTTAGACTTTGAATGACTTGCTATATAATATCTTTGTTTTGTCAGTAGGGGATATATTTCTGTTACCATGCTTATTGCAACATTTGATGCAACCAGTTTTGCCTTAAAATCAGTTATGTATCTTCTTCTTTCGATCGCTCAGACAGTTTCCTATCAATTATGAGCGCAGATGCGTCATGCTGCCGTTATGCGCCTAAGTAAGAAATAATTAGGTTCAGCATGTTCGTCTTCGGCTTGAGGAAATCATTTTGAAAGTGTTTCTTGAAAAAAGGCAGGAGAATGGGTCGGAAAGGCAGAAAGATAGTTATATGACAGCAAGCAAGGGGAAAAGGCAGAGTCAAAGAGAGTGGCAGATTAGAGGAAGTTACAAGCACAGAAGGTGGGGGAACTATTTATACAAAAGACCCCCCGGTATCCCCACGGGGAGGAATCAGTTATGTATGAAATGCATCATTTTCGCATGAATATGCATAATACATGTCTGTGCTTGTCCCCAGTGCTGTCAGAGGCAGAAGACGAGGAGAAGGAGAAGGAAGGAGAGAAGAGGGAGGATCGGGGGAGGAAGAAGCGTAGAGACGGGCGTGACATCTCCCCCATAGAGTGGGACCGGCACAGCGAGGGGCCAGAGAATGAGGCGCAGAAATTGCTGCGTAGGTTTGGATTTTTCATTTCTTGTCCTTTCCTTTGTCTTGCTTCCTTTTTTCTTCTTCCTTTATTTATTTTTTCTTTTTTTTCTTTTTTCTTTTTCTTTATGTTTCTTTTCCTTTCTTTCGTCTTGCTTTGTTTCGTTCTTTTTTATTCTTTTTACTTTATTTTTGTTTATCCTTCCATTCCTTTCTTTATTCTTTCTTTTCTGAAAAGTTATATCTTTCTTTCATTTCCTTCCCCTGTCTTTGCTTCCTTCCTTTCCTCTCCTTTCTTCCTTCTTTCCTTCCTTTCTTCCTTCCTTTCCTCTCCTTTCTTCCTTCTTTCCTTCCTTTCTTCCTTCCTTTCCTCTCCTTTCTGCCTTCTTTCCTTCCTTTCTTCCTTCATTTCCTTCCTTCCTTCCTTTCTGCCTTCTTTCCTTCCTTTCTTCCTTCATTTCCTTCCTTTCTTCCTTCATTTCCTTCCTTTCTTCCCTCCTTTCCTCTCCTTTCTTCCTTCATTTCCTCTCCTTTCTTCCTTCATTTCCTTCCCTCCTTCATTTCCTCTCCTTTCTTCCTTCATTTCCTTCCTTTCTTCCTTCATTTCCTTCCTTTCTTCCTTCCTTTCCTTCCTTTCTTCCTTCTTTCCTTCCTTTCTTTCTTCTTTCCTTCCTTTCTTTCTTCTTTCCTTCCTTTCTTTCTTCTTTCCTTCCTTTTTCTTCCTTCTTTCCTTCCTTTCTTCCTTCTTTCCTTCCTTTCTGCCTTCTTTCCTTCCTTTCTGCCTTCTTTCCTTCCTTTCTGCCTTCTTTCCTTCCTTTCTTCCTTCATTTCCTTCCTTTCTGCCTTCTTTCCTTCCTTTCTGCCTTCTTTCCTTCCTTTCTTCCTTCATTTCCTCTCCTTTCTTCCTTCATTTCCTCCTTTCTTCCTTCATTTCCTCTTCTTTCTTTCCTTCCTTTCCTTCCTTTCTTCCTTCTTTCCTTCCTTTCTGCCTTCTTTCCTTCCTTTCTTCCTTCTTTCCTTCCTTTCTGCCTTCTTTCCTTCCTTTCTTCCTTCTTTCCTTCCTTTCTGTCTTCTTTCTTTCCTTTCTGTCTTCTTTCCTTCCTTTCTTCCTTCATTTCCTTCCTTTCTTCTTCATTTCCTTTCTTCCTTCTTTCCTTCCTTTCTGTCTTCTTTCTTTCCTTTCTGTCTTCTTTCCTTCCTTTCTTCCTTCATTTCCTCTCCTTTCTGCCTTCTTTCCTTCCTTTCTTCCTTCTTTCCTTCCTTTCTTTCTTCCTTCTTTCCTTCCTTTCTTCCTTCTTTCCTTTCTTTCTTCCTTCTTTCCTTCCTTTCTTCCTTCTTTCCTTCCTTTCTTCTTCATTTCCTTCCTTCCTTCATTTCCTCTCCTTTCTGCCTTCTTTCCTTCCTTCCTTCCTTCCTTCATTTCCTTCCCTCCTTCATTTCCTCTCCTTTCTTCCTTCTTTCCTTCCTTTCTGCCTTCTTTCCTTCCTTTCTTCCTTCATTTCCTTCCTTCATTTCCTCTCATTTCTGCCTTCTTTCCTTCCTTTCTTCCTTCTCTCCTCTCCTTTCTGCCTTCATTTCCTCTCATTTCTTCCTTCATTTCCTCTCATTTCTGCCTTCTTTCCTTCCTTTCTTCCTTCTTTCCTTCCTTTCTTCCTTCATTTCCTTCCTTCCTTCCTTCATTTCCTCTCCTTTCTTCCTTCATTTCCTCTCCTTTCTTCCTTCATTTCCTCTCCTTCATTCATTTCCTCTCCTTTCTTCATTCATTTCCTCTCCTTTCTTCATTCATTTCCTCTCCTTTCTTCATTCATTTCCTCTCCTTCCTGCCTTCTTTCCTTCCTTTCTGCCTTCTTTCCTTCCTTTCTGTCTTCTTTCCTTCCTTTCTTCCTTCATTTCCTCTCCTTTCTTCCTTCTTTCCTTCCTTTCTTCCTTCCTTTCCTCTCCTTTCTGTCTTCTTTCTTTCCTTTCTTCCTTCTTTCCTTCCTTTCTTCCTTCCTTTCCTCTCCTTTCTGCCTTCTTTCCTTCCTTTCTGTCTTCTTTCTTTCCTTTCTGTCTTTTCTTTCTTCCTTCATTTCCTCTCCTTTCTGTCTTCTTTCTTTCCTTTCTTCCTTCATTTCCTTTCTGCCTTCTTTCCTTCCTTTCTGTCTTCTTTCTTTCCTTTCTGTCTTTCCTTCCTTCCTTCCTTTCCTCTCCTTTCTGTCTTCTTTCTTTCCTTTCTGCCTTTCTTTCTTTCCTTCCTTTCTTCCTTCATTTCCTCTCCTTTCTTCCTTCTTTCCTTCCTTTCTGTCTTCTTTCTTTCCTTTCCTTCTTTCCTTCTTCCTTCCTTCCTTCTTTCTTTCCTTCCTTTCTTCCTTCATTTCCTTCATTTCCTTCCTTTCTTCCTTCTTTCCTTCCTTTCTTCCTTCATTTCCTCTCCTTTCTTCCTTCTTTCCTTCCTTTCTTCCTTCATTTCCTCTCCTTTCTGTCTTCTTTCTTTCCTTTCTTCCTTCATTTCCTTCATTTCCTCTCCTTTCTTCCTTCTTTCCTTCCTTTCTGTCTTCTTTCTTTCCTTCCTTCCTTCTTTCTTTCCTTTCTGCCTTCTTTCCTTCCTTTCTTCCTTCATTTCCTCTCCTTTCTTCCTTCTTTCCTTCCTTTCTTCCTTCATTTCCTCTCCTTTCTGCCTTCTTTCCTTCCTTTCTTCCTTCATTTCCTCTCCTTTCTTCATTCATTTCCTCTCCTTTCTTCATTCATTTCCTCTCCTTTCTTCATTCATTTCCTCTCCTTTCTTCATTCATTTCCTCTCCTTTCTTCATTCATTTCCTCTCCTTTCTTCATTCATTTCCTCTCCTTTCTTCATTCATTTCCTCCTTTCCTTTCTGCCTTCTTCCTTCCTTCCTTTCTTCCTTCCTTTCCTTCCTTTCTGTCTTCTTTCTTTCCTTTCTGTCTTCTTTCCTTCCTTTCTTCCTTCTTTCTTTCTTCCTTTCTTCCTTCTTTCCTTCCTTTCTGTCTTCTTTCTTTCCTTTCTTTCTTTCCTTCCTTCCTTCCTTCATTCCTCTCCTTTCTTCTTCTTTCTTTCCTTTCTTCCTTCATTTCCTTTCTTTCTTCTTTCTTTCTTCTTTCCTTTCTTTCTTTCTTCTTTCTTTCCTTTCTTTCTTTCTTCTTCCTTCCTTCCTTTCCTTCCTTTCTGTCTTCTTTCTTTCCTTTCTGCCTTCTTTCCTTCCTTTCTTCCTTCATTTCCTCTCCTTTCTTCCTTCTTTCCTTCCTTTCTGTCTTCTTTCTTTCCTTTCTGCCTTCTTTCCTTCCTTTCTTCCTTCTTTCCTTCCTTTCTTCCTTCATTTCCTTCATTTCCTTCCTTTCTGTCTTCTTTCCTTCCTTTCTTCCTTCATTTCCTCTCCTTTCTTCCTTCTTTCCTTTCTTTCTTCCTTCATTTCCTCTCCTTTCTGTCTTCTTTCTTTCCTTTCTTCCTTCATTTCTTCTTCTTTCCTTTCTTTCTTTCCTTCTTTCCTTCCTTTCTTTTCTTTCTTTCTTTCTTCTTTCTTTCTTTCCTTTCTTCTCTTTCCTTCCTTTCTTCTTTTCTTTTCCTTCCTTTTCCTTCTTTCCTCTCCTTTCTTTCTTCTTTCCTTCCTTTCTTCCTTCTTTCCTTCCTTTCTTCCTTCATTTCCTTCCCTTTCTTCCTTCATTTCCTTCCTTTCTTCTTTCTTTCCTTCCTTCCTTTCTTTCCTTCTTTCTTTTCCTTTCTTTCTTCTTTCCTTTCTTTCCTTCCTTTCCTTCATTCCTTTCCTCTCCTTTCTTTCTTTTTTTCCTTTCTTCCTTCTTTCTTTCCTTTCCTTCTTTTCTTTCTTTTCTTTCTTTCTTCCTTCTTTCTTTCTTTCCTTCCTTTCTTCTTTCTTTCTTTCTTTCCTTCCTTTCCTTCCTTTCTTTCCTTCCTTTCCTTCCTTCCTTTCCTCTCTTCTTTTTCTTCCTTTCTGTCTTCTTTCTTTCCTTTCTTTTTCTTTCCTTCCTTTCTTCCTTCTTTCCTTCCTTTCCTTTCCTTCCTTTCTTTCCTTTCTTTCTTTCCTTCCTTCTGTCTTCTTTCTTTCTTTCTTTCTGTCTTCTTTTTCTCCTTTCTTCTTCTCTTCCTTCCTTCCTTTCCTTTCTTCCTTCTTTCTTTCCTTTCTTCTTTTTCTTTCCTTCCTTCCTTCTTTCTTTCTTTCTTTCTTTCTTCTTTCCTTTCCTTTCTTCCTTCCTTCCTTTCCTTTTCTTCCTTTTCTTTCCTTCCTTCCTTCCTTCCTTCCTTCCTTTCTTCCTTCCTTTCCTTTCTCCTTCTTTCTTCCTTTCTTCTTCTTTCTTTTCTTTTCTGTCTTCTTTCTTTCCTTTCTTCCTTCTTTCTTTCCTTTCTTCCTTCCTTTCCTTCCTTTCTTCCTTCTTTCCTTCCTTTCTTCCTTCTTTCCTTCCTTTCTTCCTTCTTTCTTTCCTTCCTTTCCTTCCTTTCTTCCTTCCTTCCTTCTTTCTTCCTTCTTTCCTTCCTTTCTTCCTTCCTTCTTTCCTTCCTTTCTTCTTCTTTTCCTTCCTTTCTTCCTTCTTTCCTTCCTTTCTTCTTCTTTCTTCTTTCCTTTCTTCCTTCTTTCCTTCCTTTCCTTCCTTTCTTCCTTCCTTTCCTCCTCTTCCTTCCTTCTTTTCCTTCCTTCCTTCCTTCCTTCCTTTCCTTCATTTCCTTCCTTCTTCTTCTTCCTTCTTTCCTTCTTTCCTTTCTTTCCTTCTTTCTTCCTTTTTCTTTCCTTCTTCTTTCTTCCTTCCTTCCTTTCTTCTTCTTTCCTTCCTTTCTTCCTTCATTTCCTTCCTTTCTTTTCTTTCCTTCCTTCTTCCTTCTTTTCCTTCCTTTCTTCTTCTTTCCTTCCTTTCTTCCTTCATTTCCTTCCTTTCTTCCTTCATTTCCTTCTTCCTTCATTTCCTCTCCTTTCTTCCTTCATTTCCTTCCTTTCTTCTTCTTTCTTTCCTTTCTTTTCCTTCCTTCCTTCCTTCCTTCTTCTTTCTTTCTTTCTTTCTTCTTTCCTTCCTTTCTTCTTCCTTCTTTCCTTTCTTCCTTCATTTCCTTTCCTTTCTTTCTTCCTTTCTTTCTTTCTTCCTTCTTCATTTCCTCTTCCTTTTCCTTCCTTCATTTTCCTTTCTTCCTTTTTCCTTCCTTTCTTCTTTTCCTTCTCCTTTTCTTTCCTTCTTTTCCTTTCCTTCCTTCATTTCCTTCCTTCCTTCCTTCTTTCCTTCTTTCCTTCTTTTCCTTTCCTTCTCCTTCCTTTCTTCCTTCCTTCCTTCCTTTCCTTTTTCCTTCCTTCCTTCATTTCCTCTCCTTCCTTCCTTTCCTTCCTTCCTTCCTTCCTTTCCTTCCTTCCTTCCTTCATTTCCTTCTTTCCTTCCTTCCTTCCTTCCTTTTCCTTTCTTCCTTCATTTCCTTCCTTCCTTCCTTCATTTCCTTCCTTCATTTCCTCTCCTTTTCCTTTCCTTCCTTTCTTCCTTCATTTCCTCCTCCTTCCTTCCTTCTTTTCCTTCCTTTCTTCCTTCATTTCCTCTCCTTTCTTCCTTCTTTCCTCCTCCTTTCCTTCCTTCATTCCTCCTTCCTTCCTTCTTTCCTTCCTTCCTTCCTTTCCTTCCTTCCTTCATTTCCTTCTTCCTTTCTTCCTTCCTTTCCTTTCTTTTCTTCCTTTCCTTCCTTCCTTCATTTCCTTCCTTTCTTCCTTCATTTCCTTCCTTTCTTCCTTCATTTCCTTTCCTCTCCTTCATTTCTTCTTTTCCTTCCTTCATTTCCTTCCTTCCTTCTTCCTTTCCTTTCTTCCTTCATTTCCTCTCCTTTCTTCCTTCTTTCTTTCCTTCTTTCTTCTTCTTCATTCATTCCTCTCCTTTCTTCCTTCATTTCCTTCCTTTCTTCCTTCATTTCCTCTCCTTTCTTCCTTCATTTCCTTTCTTCCTTCATTTCCTTCCTTCCTTCCTTCATTTCCTTTCTTCATTCCTTCCTTCCTTTCTTCCTTCCTTCCTTCCTTCCTTTCTTTTCTTCTTCTTTCTTCTTCATTTCCTCCTTCATTTCCTTCCTTCCTTTCTTCTTTCCTTCCTTTCTTCCTTCATTTCCTTCCTTTCTTCCTTCATTTCCTCTCTTTCTTCCTTCATTTCCTCTCCTTTCTTCCTTCATTTCCTCTCCTTTCTTCCTTCATTTCCTCTCCTTTCTTCCTTCATTTCCTCTCCTTTCTTCCTTCATTTCCTCTCCTTTCTTCCTTCATTTCCTCTCCTTTCTTCCTTCATTTCCTCTCCTTTCTTCCTTCATTTCTTCCTTCATTTCCTCTCATTTCTTCCTTCATTTCCTCTCCTTTCTTCCTTCATTTCCTCTCCTTTCTTCCTTCATTTCCTCTCCTTTCTTCCTTCATTTCCTCTCCTTTCTTCCTTCATTTCCTCTCATTTCTTCCTTCATTTCCTCTCATTTCTTCCTTCATTTCCTCTCATTTCTTCCTTCATTTCCTCTCATTTCTTCCTTCATTTCCTCTCATTTCTTCATTCATTTCCTCTCATTTCTTCCTTCATTTCCTCTCATTTCTTCCTTCATTTCCTCTCCTTTCTTCCTTCATTTCCTCTCATTTCTTCATTCATTTCCTCTCATTTCTTCCTTCATTTCCTCTCCTTTCTTCCTTCTTCCTCTTTCCTCTCCTTTCTTCTTCATTCATTTCCTTCATTTCTTCCTTCATTTCTTCCTTCATTTCCTCTCATTTCTTCCTTCATTTCCTCTCCTTTCTTCCTTCATTTCCTCTCCTTTCTTCCTTCATTTCCTTCCTTTCTTCCTTCATTTCCTCTCATTTCTTCATTCATTTCCTCTCATTTCTTCATTCATTTCCTCTCATTTCTTCATTCATTTCCTCTCATTTCTTCCTTCATTTCCTCTCCTTTCTTCCTTCTTTCCTTCCTTTCTTCCTTCATTTCCTCTCCTTTCTTCCTTCATTTCCTTTCATTTCTTCCTTCATTTCCTCTCCTTTCTTCCTTCATTTCCTCTCATTTCTTCCTTCATTTCCTCTCCTTTCTTCCTTCATTTCCTCTCCTTTCTTCCTTCATTTCCTCTCCTTTCTTCCTTCATTTCCTCTCCTTTCTTCCTTCATTTCCTCTCATTTCTTCATTCATTTCCTCTCATTTCTTCATTCATTTCCTCTCATTTCTTCCTTCATTTCCTCTCCTTTCTTCCTTCATTTCCTCTCCTTTCTTCCTTCATTTCCTTTCATTTCTTCCTTCATTTCCTCTCTTTCTTCCTTCATTTCCTCTCCTTGCTTCCTTCATTTCCTCTCCTTTCTTCCTTCATTTCCTCTCATTTCTTCCTTCATTTCCTCTCATTTCTTCCTTCATTTCCTCTCTTTCTTCCTTCATTTCCTCTCCTTTCTTCCTTCATTTCCTTCCTTTCTTCCTTCATTTCCTCTCCTTTCTTCCTTCATTTCCTCTCATTTCTTCCTTCATTTCCTTTCATTTCTTCCTTCATTTCCTCTCCTTTCTTCCTTCCTTTCCTCTCCTTTCTGCCTTCTTTCCTTCCTTTCTGCCTTCTTTCCTTCCTTTTTTCCTTCATTTCCTTCCTTTCTTCCTTCATTTCCTTCCTTTCTTCCTTCCTTTCCTCTCCTTTCTTCCTTCATTTCCTCTCCTTTCTTCCTTCATTTCCTCTCCTTTCTTTCCTTCTTTCTTCCTTCCTTTCTGCCTTCTTTCCTTCCTTTCTTCCTTCCTTCTTCCTCTCCTTTCTTCCTTCATTTCCTCTCCTTTCTTCCTTCATTTCCTCTCCTTTCTGCCTTCTTTCCTTCCTTTCTGCCTTCTTTCTTTCCTTTCTGCCTTCTTTCCTTCCTTTCTTCCTTCTTTTCCTCTCCTTTCTGCCTTCTTTCCTTCCTTTCTTCCTTCATTTCCTCTCCTTTCTTCCTTCATTTCCTTTCCTTTCTTCCTTCATTTCCTCTCCTTTCTTCCTTCATTTCCTCTCCTTTCTTCCTTCATTTCCTTCTCTTCATTTCCTTCATTCATTTCCTCTCCTTTCTTCCTTCATTTCCTCTCCTTTCTGTCTTCATTTCCTTTCCTTTCTTCCTTCATTTCCTTCCTTTTTCTTTCCTTCTTTCTTTCTTCTTCTTTCCTTCCTTTCTTCCTTCTTTCCTTCCTTTCTTCCTTCATTTCCTCTTTCTTTCTTCCTTCTTTCCTTCCTTTCTTTCCTTCCTTCTTTCTTTCCTTCTTCCTTCCTTCATTTCCTCTCCTTTCTGCCTTCTTTCCTTCCTTTCTTCCTTCTTTCCTTCCTTCTTTCCTTCCTTCCTTCCTTCCTTTCTTCCTTCCTTTCCTTCTTCCTTTCTTTCTTCTTTTCTTTCTTTCCTTCCTTCATTTCCTTCCTTTCTGTTTCTGTCTTCTTTCTTTCCTTTCTTCCTTCTTTCCTTCCTTTCTTCCTTCTTTCCTTCCTTTCCTCTCCTTTCTTTCTTCTTTCCTTCCTTTCTTCTTCTTTCTTTCCTTCCTTTCTTCTTCATTTCCTCTCCTTTCTTCCTTCTTTCTTTCCTTTCTTCCTTCTTTCCTTCCTTTCTTCCTTCTTTCCTTCCTTTCTTCCTTCATTTCCTCTCCTTTCTTCCTTCTTTCCTTCCTTCTTCTTTCTTTCCTTCATTTCCTTCCTTTCTTTCTTCTTTCCTTCCTTTCTTCCTTCCTTTCCTTCCTTTCTTTCCTTCCTTTCCTTCCTTCCTTCTTTCTTCTTTCTTTCCTTCCTTCCTTCCTTCTTTCCTTCTTTCTTTCTTTCCTTCTTTCCTTCTTCTTCTTTCCTTCTTTCTTTCCTTTCTTTCTTTCTTTCTTTCTTTCTTCTTTCTTTCCTTCCTTCTTTCTTCCTTTCTTCCTTCCTTTCCTCTCCTTCCTTCCTTCTTTCCTTCCTTTCTTCTTCTTTCTTTCCTTCCTTCCTTCATTTCCTCTCCTTTCTGTCTTCTTTCTTTCCTTTCTGCCTTCTTTCCTTCCTTTCTTTCCTTCTTTCCTTCCTTTCTTCCTTCATTTCCTCTCCTTTCTGCCTTCTTTCCTTCCTTTCTGCCTTCATTTCCTTCCTTTCTGCCTTCTTTCCTTCCTTTCTGCCTTCTTTCCTTCCTTTCTTCCTTCATTTCCTTCCTTTCTTCCTTCTTTCCTTCCTTTCTGCCTTCATTTCCTCTCCTTTCTGCCTTCTTTCCTTCCTTCCTTCCTTCATTTCCTTCCTTTCTTCCTTCATTTCCTTCCTTTCTTCCTTCATTTCCTTCCTTTCCTTCCTTCCTTTCCTTCCTTCATTTCCTCTCCTTTCTTCCTTCCTTTCCTTCCTTTCTTCCTTCATTTCCTCTCCTTTCTGCCTTCTTTCCTTCCTTTCTGCCTTCTTTCCTTCCTTTCTGCCTTCATTTCCTCTCCTTTCTGCCTTCATTCCTTCCTTTCTTCCTTCTTTCCTTCCTTCCTTCCTTCATTTCCTTCCTTTCTTCCTTCATTTCCTTCCTTTCTTTCTTCATTTTCTTCCTTCCTTTCCTTCCTTTCTTCCTTCATTTCCTCTCCTTTCTTCTTTCATTTCCTTCCTTCCTTCCTTCATTTCCTCTCCTTTCTTCCTTCATTTCCTCTCGTTTCTGCCTTCTTTCCTTCCTTTCTGCCTTCTTTCCTTCCTTTCTTCCTTCATTTCCTCTCCTTCCTTCCTTCATTTCCTCTCCTTTCTGCCTTCTTTCCTTCCTTTCTTCCTTCATTTCCTTCCTTCCTTCCTTCATTTCCTCTCCTTTCTTCCTTCATTTCCTCTCCTTTCTGCCTTCTTTCCTTCCTTTCTTCATTCATTTCCTTCCTTCCTTCATTTCCTCTCCTTTCTTCCTTCATTTCCTCTCCTTTCTTCCTTCATTTCCTCTCCTTTCTGCCTTCTTTCCTTCCTTTCTGCCTTCATTTCCTCTCCTTTCTGCCTTCATTTCCTCTCGTTTCTGCCTTTCCTTCCTTTCTGCCTTCTTTCCTTCCTTCCTTCCTTCATTTCCTCTCGTTTCTGCCTTTCCTTCCTTTCTGCCTTCTTTCCTTCCTTTCTGCCTTCATTTCCTCTCCTTTCTGCCTTCATTTCCTCTCCTTTCTGCCTTCATTTCCTCTCCTTTCTGCCTTCATTTCCTCTCCTTTCTGTCTTCTTTCCTTCCTTTCTTACTTCATTTCCTCTCCTTTCTGCCTTCTTTCCTCCCTTTCTGCCTTCATTTCCTCTCCTTTCTGCCTTCTTTCCTTCCTTTCTGCCTTCATTTCCTCTCCTTTCTGCCTTCTTTCCTTCCTTTCTGCCTTCATTTCCTCTCCTTTCTGTCTTCTTTCCTTCCTTTCTTACTTCATTTCCTTCCTTTCTGCCTTCTTTCCTCCTTCCTTTCTGCCTTCATTTCCTCTCCTTTCTGCCTTCTTTCCTTCCTTTCTTCCTTCCTTTTCCTCTCCTTTCTTTCTTCCTCTTTCCTTCCTTTCTTCCTTCATTTCCTTCCTTTCTGCCTTCATTTCCTCTCCTTTCTGCCTTCTTTCCTTCCTTTCTGCCTTCATTTCCTCTCCTTTCTGCCTTCTTTCCTTCCTTTCTGCCTTCATTTCCTCTCCTTTCTGCCTTCTTTCCTCTCCTTTCTTCCTTCATTTCCTTCCTTTCTGCCTTCATTTCCTCTCCTTTCTGCCTTCTTTCCTTCCTTTCTGCCTTCATTTCCTCTCCTTTCTGCCTTCTTTCCTCCCTTTCTGCCTTCATTTCCTCTCCTTTCTGCCTTCTTTCCTCCCTTTCTGCCTTCATTTCCTCTCCTTTCTTCCTTCATTTCCTTCCTTTCTGCCTTCATTTCCTCTCCTTTCTGCCTTCTTTCCTTCCTTTCTGCCTTCATTTCCTCTCCTTTCTGCCTTCTTTCCTCTCCTTTCTGCCTTCTTTCCTTCCTTTCTGCCTTCTTTCCTCCCTTTCTGCCTTCATTTCCTCTCTGCTTTCTTTCTTCTTTCCTTCCTTTCTTCCTTCTTTCCTTCCTTTCTGCCTTCTTTCCTTCCTTTCTGCCTTCTTTCCTTCCTTTCTTCCTTCATTTCCTCCCTTTCTGCCTTCATTTCCTCTCCTTTCTGCCTTCTTTCCTTCCTTTCTGCCTTCTTTTCCTTCCTTTCTTCCTTCTTTCCTTCCTTTCTTCCTTCATTTCCTCCCTTTCTGCCTTCATTTCCTCTCCTTTCTGCCTTCTTTCCTTCCTTCCTTCCTTCTTCATTTCCTCTCCTTTCTGCCTTCTTTCCTTCCTTCCTTCCTTCCTTTCCTTCCTTTCTTCCTTCTTTCCTTCCTTCCTTCCTTCATTTCCTTCCTTTCTGCCTTCTTTCCTTCCTTTCTTCCTTCATTTCCTCTCCTTTCTTCCTTCTTTCCTTCCTTTCTGCCTTCATTTCCTCTCATTTCTTCCTTCATTTCCTCTCCTTTCTTCCTTCATTTCCTTCCTTTCTGCCTTCTTTCCTTCCTTTCTGCCTTCTTTCCTTCCTTTCTTCCTTCATTTCCTCCCTTTCTGCCTTCATTTCCTCTCCTTTCTGCCTTCTTTCCTTCCTTCCTTCCTTCATTTCCTCTCCTTTCTGCCTTCTTTCCTTCCTTCCTTCCTTCATTTCCTTCCTTTCTGCCTTCTTTCCTTCCTTTCTGCCTTCATTTCCTCTCCTTTCTGCCTTCTTTCCTTCCTTTCTGCCTTCATTTCCTCTCATTTCTTCCTTCATTTCCTCTCCTTTCTTCCTTCATTTCCTTCCTTTCTGCCTTCTTTCCTTCCTTTCTTTACATCCTCACTTTTTGTTTGAATAAAGTAGCATTTTCTCTCTCCTGACTTGTCCCGAGAAACTGGGGCAGTGGGTGGATGCCTCGTGCCTCCATACAGGGAGCTGGACGACCCCACCCCCTCCACGAGTCTCTCCCCGTGGGGATACCGGGGACTCTTTCAGTACCAATAGTTCCCCCACCTCCTGGAAGTTCTGTGCTTGTAGCTTCCTCTAATCTGTCACTCTCTTTGACTCTGACTTTTCCCTTTGCTTACTGTCATCTATTATGTTTCTGCCTTACTAGTCTATTCTCTTGCCTTTGTTCTAGAAATTCTGACAGAAATTTTCTCCAGCCAAAGGCGAGCATGCTGGGCCTAACTATTTCTTAGTTAGGCGCATACGACAGCATGACGCATCAGCGCTCATATGACAGGAAACTGAGCGATTGACGAAGTAAGAAGAAAGAAAGACCCGAGAAATATATAAGAAACTGTTTTTGTTTGCAGTGGCAGAGAGCTATCACTCCAGACTGAAGTACCTGTTTCGCGGAGCACGTTTCTTTCTGATCAAAAGCAACAACCACGAAAACGTCGCCTTGGCTAGAGCTAAAGGAGTGTGGTCCACACCGCCACAGAATGAAGCACGGCTCAATCACGCATTTAAGGTAGTCATTTGTCATTATCGTCATCATTACTATTATTTGTTATCATCATCATGATAGTTGTCATCATTCCCATCGTCTTCATCATCATGATAGTTGTCATTCCCATCGTCTTCATCATCATGATAGTTGTCATCATTCCCATCGTCTTCATCATCATGATAGTTGTCATCATTCCCATCGTCTTCATCATCATGATAGTTGTCATCATTCCCATCGTCTTCATCATCATCATCAACAATGTGACCCTAACCAAAACAAATTGAGTAGACCCTGTAAGCAGATTGAATCAGACAAGTTCTGTGCTTGTATCTTCCTCTAATCTGTCACTTTCTTTCACTGCCTTTTCCCTTTGTCATCTACTATCTTTCTGCGTTTTGGGTGGCAAGACGGACATGCTGGGCCAAACAATTTCTTAGGCGCATAATCAGGGTTCATAGGGGCCTTACCACTAACAGTCCTTATAAGTCCTGACCAATTGAAATCTCCAAGTAAGGCCTTACAAGTGCTTACATTCACTTCAAGGTCCTTACAAGTCATGACCGCTGCCAAAAACTGCCCTGAGCAGCAAGACCATACTCAAAATAGATCGCAGAAGCAGCACTTTTACACTTGAGAAACATCGCTCAGCACCTACTCCACCTTACCCCCCTCCCCCACCTTCCCGTTTCAACTGACCGCTTAGCAGACGAACGATGCACCGCGAGTTGTCAAGAGAAATTGGACTGAAATCTCGTTGTTTATCCTTGTGTCGTTTTACGAGAAAACATGTATATCTGTGTCAGCCATAGTTTTTCTATCAGCTTAGACATTGTTCACAATGCTGGGAAAGTGTTCCTTTCAAGATCGTTGGCTAAAAGATGGAGATTATCCTTAGGCCTACAGGTCCTTACAAGGTCCTTACTTGGGAATAGCTGAAAGCCCTGGGAACCCTGATAATGGCAGCATGAATCATCTGGGTCATATGACAGGAGACTGTCTGAGTGATTGACAAAGAAAAGAAGGAAGTTTAAGCCCTTGAACGGCTGTACCTACTGACTGCATTCTTGCAACAATTATTTTTGCATGGAGGGAAAAAGAAACGGTTCAAGGACACCCTCAAAGTGTCCCTGAAGGACTTTGACATCAACATTTTCCTCCTGGGAAACTTTGGCCCCAAACTGACCAGCATGGCGTGGTGCAGTCACCAAGGGAGCTGAAGCGCGAAAACATCGCCCGAGCAGCAGCAATTCTCCAACTCCAAGAGATCCCCTCAACTCTTTTTCCTGTCCCCACTGTCACAAAACCTTCAACTCATCGGACTCATCAGTCATCTTCGTACCCACCCCACATCCTGAACCCTTTGACATTGGAACTGTTGACGGGTGGTCTTCATCCCTCACATGGGATTCATCAGTCATCTTTGTACCCACCCCACATCCTGAACCCTTTGACTTTGGAACTGTTGACGGGCGGTCTTCATCCCTCACATGGGACTCATCAGTCATCTTCGTACCCACCCCACATCCTGAACCCTTTGACATTGGAACTGTTGACGGGCGGTCTTCATCCCTCACATGGGACTCATCAGTCATCTTCGTACCCACCCCACATCCTGAACCCTTTGACATTGGAACTGTTGACGGGTGGTCTTCATCCCTCACATGGGACTCATCAGTCATCTTCGTACCCACCCCACATCCTGAACCCTTTGACATTGGAACTGTTGACGGGTGGTCTTCATCCCTCACATGGGACTCATCAGTCATCTTTGTACCCACCCCACATCCTGAACCCTTTGACTTTGGAACTGTTGACGGGTGGTCTTCATCCCTCGGTACGGACGAACATCAAAACACAGAGCACACTGGAAGTAACATGTGTAACACACGAGTCCTAAAGCACAGAGCACACTGAAAAGTAACATGTGTAACAGATGAGTCCTAAAGCACAGAGCACACTGAAAAGTAACATGTGTAACAGATGAGTCCCTCGGGACGGACGAACATCATTTTGCAGCTGTATGCCTTCTGTTAACGCCCTGCTGTGTTTGTGTTGACAGGAATGTGACATCATCTTGATCTTTGTGTTGACAGGAATGTGACAACGTCATCTTGATCTTTGTGTTGACAGGAATGTGACAACGTCATCTTGATCTTTGTGTTGACAGGAATGTGACAATGTCATCTTGATCTTTGTGTTGACAGGAATGTGACAACGTCATCTTGATCTTTTCCGTCAAGGAGAGTGGCAAGTTTCAAGGTCAGACTTTTACATTTGACAGTTAACCCTTTTACCGCTAGACATTTTTTAGCAAAAAATGTCCATTAAACTTACCTGGGTAGAAAGAAGAATTTGTCTGCAATATTGGTGACTCCTCCATGACTCATTTAAAATAAGGCCTATCTTTAGCTCCCCAATGAAGAACACTAGATCAATGGGTACCAGACCCTGATTTCAAGGCTTTGAATGACGTAGGTGTTACGTCATTATGGTGTAGATATATGACATTGGCGGTGAAGGAGTTATTGCAGGTATGCATGTAGTAGGTTAAATAGCTGATTGCTTGCAGGCTAACACATTAACCCTTTCACCGCCAGCCACATTTCAGCCAAACATGTCCATTAGATTTACCTGGGTAGAGAACAAAATCCATCTGCAGTATTGGGGATTCTTCTGTGACAGATAAAATAAGGTCTATCCTTACTTCCCAAAACCAAGACAATAGGGTCTTTGGATAACAGACCCCAATTTGTTGTCTTTTAGTGACATAAAATGCGACTTTGGTGGTGAAAGGGTTAAATAATTGGCTGATGTTCACTAGACGATAATGATACATGCATTCTTACAGTTAATACAAAGTTTGTATGTTTGTTGTTTAATTATGGATGGAACATTGCTAATTGTTTTCAGGGTTTGCGCGTCTGGCGGCAGAGTCCACCAAGGACCACCCCCCTATCCGATGGGTTCTACCGCCGGGCATGAGTTCACGATCCCTGAGTGGAGTGTTCAAACTGGACTGGGTCTGCAGGTAGTATATCATACACTACAGTACAATACAATATGGTATAGTCTAATGCAGAACAAGGACCCCCCCCCCTATCCGATGGGTTCTACCGCCGGGCATGAGTTCACGATCCCTGAGTGGAGTGTTCAAACTGGACTGGGTCTGCAGGTAGTATATCATACACTGCAGTACAATACAATATGGTATAGTCTAATGCAGAACAAGGACCACCCCTCTATCCGATGGGTTCTACCGCCGGGCATGAGTTCACGATCCCTGTGCAAACTGGACTGGGTCTGCAGGTAGTATATCATACACTACAGTACAATGCAATATGGTATAGTCTAATGCAGAACAAGGACCACCCCCCTATCCGATGGGTTCTACCGCCTGGCATGAGTTCACGATCCCTGAGTGGAGTGTTCAAACTGGACTGGGTCTGCAGGTAGTATATCATACACTACAGTACAATGCAATATGGTATAGTCTAATGCAGAACAAGGACCACCCCTCTATCCGATGGGTTCTACCGCCGGGCATGAGTTCACGATCCCTGAGTGGAGTGTTCAAACTGGACTGGGTCTGCAGGTAGTATATCATACACTACAGTACAATGCAATATGGTATAGTCTAATGCAGAACAAGGACCACCCCCCTATCCGATGGGTTCTACCGCCGGGCATGAGTTCACGATCCCTGTGCAAACTGGACTGGGTCTGCAGGTAGTATATCATACACTACAGTACAATGCAATATGGTATAGTCTAATGCAGAACAAGGACCACCCCCCTATCCGATGGGTTCTACCGCCGGGCATGAGTTCACGATCCCTGTGCAAACTGGACTGGGTCTGCAGGTAGTATATCATACACTACAGTACAATGCAATGTGGTATAGTCTAATGCAGAACAAGGACCACCCCCCTATCCGATGGGTTCTACCGCCGGGCATGAGTTCACGATCCCTGAGTGGAGTGTTCAAACTGGACTGGGTCTGCAGGTAGTATATCAGTATAATGCACCACTGTACAATACAATATAGTACAATACAATATGGTATAGTGTAGCACAGAACAAAGACCTCCCCTATTCACTGTGTGTTGCCTCCAGGTTGGAGTTCCTGCTCCCTGAGTGGAGTCTTCAGGCTGGACTGCTAACTCTACACTCCCACCAAATGCAAAGACATTCACTGCCAAGCACCCTGCCATGTGTTTGTTTTTAAAGCTTGCATCACTGTTTCTTCCATTGAGGCAAAGCATGCAGTGATGCACGGTCGAAAAAAATAGTTACTCCCTTCTGTCTGTTGAGATGCTATGGACAACCAAGAATGTCAAACCTACATTGTGCTGTAAGAGTGAACGTACAAATAGTATGTACCGGCAGGTCAAAATTACATCTACATTATTCAGCCAAAAAAATAATACCAATGCAAAGAGGGCCAAAAACAGAATACAACACAACAAATATTTTGTTTCTATCTTAATTAGAAGCCGAGATATTGCATAAAACGTGACGCTTAAAAAGACGCCATTTTGGACCCAAAATGCCAATCTGTGTAGAAGCCTGATTTATGGACCATGTCATACGTAATCTATCAGTCTGAAACAGCCCATATCTTGCATAGTTGTCGTCAGCAACAATTTGTGGAAGCCTAATTTTTTTCAGCCATCTGCATTAACCATATTTTGTGTAATAGGTAGATAAAAATGGCTAAAAATGGCTAATCGCGCAAAAATCGCAGGCGTCCAAAACGCTTAAAATTTAATTTTAACATTGCGAGAGTAATTATTGTCCGATTTTCATAATTTAAACTGTATTTATCATATTCTTCAAAGATCTTTCAAATGAGATGCAGGAATCTACAATTTATTCCCAATGGTTTAAAAAAAAAATTGTTTACCACTGTTGAAAAAAAATTGTAATACTTTCAAACAATGAGTTGAATTGCATCATTGATTACTCTGTGTGTGTGTGTGTGTGTGTGTGTGTGTGTGTTATTTGTGTGGTGCGTGTGTGAGTGTGTGTTATTTATGTGGTGTGTGTGAGTGTCTGTGTGTGTGTGACTGTGTGTGTGTATCAGTACTATCACTATGTGTATATCTTTGTGTGCATGTATGTGTCTTGGTGTGTTGACTGTGTGTGTCACTGTATGTTTGTAGATCAGTGTGCTTGTATGTGTGTGTGTGTGTCACTCACTGTATGCTTGTGGAGCAGTGTGTGTGTGTGACTGTATGTTTGAAGATCGTGACTCTGTGTGTGTGTATATATTAACACTGTCTCTGTATGACACTGCAAGAGAGAGAGAGGGAGAGAGAGAGGGAGGGGGGTGTCATGTGTGGCCTTCATTTAAGTGAAAATGGAGAACTCAACTGAAAATATTAAGACATCTAGGTTGGAAAAAACATGATGTGTTTTCAATGAAGAAGAAGAGACAGTTGTTTACTTCTAGAAATAGAATGCAAGCTGCAAACGAAGTGCTAGGACCAGCGCTACAGCATCACGAGCGTGAGCAACTCAGGCTCAGCAAGCCTATCAAAGTTTCAACTTGAAGTTGAATTCGAATCAAACAAGCATGCAAAACTCCGAAGCTGAACGATTTTGAAAGCCCAGATCATGTTCATTATCTTGAAAAGTTTAGTTTTTGAACATTTAGGGGGCTAGTTGTGGTATATTTTATCTGGTAAATAACTTTGTTTGCGTGATCGAACAGTCGCGACAAAGGGCAAAGCTTCGCCTGCTATGTAAACCACATCGAGGCTGAGCTCATTAATATTCATGAGTCTGACCGAGTTAAAAATGTTGAGATTCGGCATTGTTTTTCAACTATTTAGACCAACATTTTGATCATGAAAATAAATTGCAACATAGATGAACCATCTAATGAAAACAATTTGATGCAACTTAGTAAAATTACAGACAAAAGTCAGAACAAACAACAAAATTCTAGGCCACCCCCTTCGATCCCACGATCGTTCCTGCCATTCAACAGCGTCAAGCAAACTCAGATAGACACGACGGTTTCGATCAACAACAATGTTTTTTTTAAAACAATCCGATCACTAAAATGACCTTAAATCAAATGAAAAATGTCTTATATTGGGTATTCCAAAGGGGTTTTCAATAATACATGCTACACATTGTCTGTTGCTACAGTTTGATAGATCTTTTGATCCTGATTAATGTGATACCAAAAACAAGTCTGTGTGGTAAAAAAAAAAAAAAGTTATGACGTTTTATGTGATTTTTGGACTTAGAAAATTTTTCGGCAACATTTTTGTGCCATTTTCACTCGCACACAGCAAAAAAACATAAAGTCACAGAGATCTCAAAGTTTTGGTTTTTAATCTTTATATACTGGTAATCAAACACACAAAATTTGTTGACATCAAATGCTTTACAAAAAAAGTTGTAAATCTCCAAACTCGGTCAAAAATTAAGTTATTTCCACAGATTCTTGGAACAAAATCGCACAATGGGGGTATTTCAAAGGTCTGGTACACAGTTGTTTTCAGTACCATAACTACAAAATCTTGATTACAACTTTATAGTGATAAAGAGATTATGCTCAATTTTTTTCAGAACTCTGTTTGTGATAGTTACATCATACTGGTCCAATGAAAATGGTACATCATCGAATTTGAGCGCCTGGCCAAAAAGGATCAATTTTGAAGGTTTTTCAAATTGCTATAACTTTTTCATTTTTAATGCTACTGAGTTGCCCTTTATACCAAATTGTCAAGTTTTTAATGTCCTCTACTCTGAAAACAAGTAAAAGTGCTAAATTTACAAAACATTTAAAAAATTTATGCTTTTTTTAACAAAAATATTCAAATTTGTAATTTTTTCACATTTTCAACTTTCTTTTTTTTTTTTCCTGAATGAAAATTATGAATAAAAACTCATACCAAATTGTACTTCTGTCTTTTGTGGTTTTATTGGTGTGCTTTTTATTCTTGTGTATGATGTGTTATTATTTTTTAATATTTGTTGAAAATACCAACCGTATTGGAGATTTTGGCCACCGCCAGAGCCTTCAGACTATGGCCGTCGGCACCCCCCGGCACTTCATGGCTTTGGATGAGCGTGCCCCTTTACTCAATATTAACTAAAGTGGTTCTATCTAAAAGAAAATTGAATGCTCTTTAAAACCATGTACTTTTTGAAAGGGTGGGGCAATGTTAAGCTGGTTAAAATTTAGTTCAAACTGTTCAAAATAAAATGTCTTATCGAAAATAACATTTTTGCATAAAAGTTACACCGATCGAAAGCTTGGGGTTTCCTCTTCCTGTGACAACATGTTCTATTTTTATCCGACCAATGGGCATGCTCAAACAATTGCCAAAAAGGCGTGCAGCGCGTGACGTCAAGTGATCATTCACTAGCTGGCGGACAACAATACAACAAGGAACAAAAAACAAATATTTTTGCATGATGCACATAGACTTGATTGAGTTATGCCGTAATGCATTATTCAAAATGACAACGTCAAATTCTTTGGCAAGCAATGCTTTGACAGGTGAGTTTCCCTCAGTCCTGAGAGGTTCCTGGCACATTCAGGTGGAAACCCGGAAGCAGGAATCAGATCTTGGAACCATTTCGCCACCTGCAACATAATAAAACAGAATATATGCGTCAGTTCTTTGATTTAACTTTTATTTTCCGAAATGAATACTTCCATATATTTTCATCTTTAGCAACTAAGCAAGACACCACAAGTGCTTTGCGTTAAGATTCTGTTGTGAAGTCCTTACATGAATTTAAACTTGAGGGAAAAAAAAACCTTCAATCCACAGTCCAATTTTTTTTCCCCACCTGAAATATAATTTTCCCATCTTTTTTTTCAAAGACAAAGTAAAATGAAGCTAATATTTAAATAATCTGAAACGAATCTCCAAAATTTATTTGAAAACTCCTAATTGGCCCACTCCCAGTACGGTGATTATGAATCACATCAGGTGGTAGTTGACCTCCTGTCAGTCGTTGACGACCATGGATGTTGGGCCCTAGGTCAGGCAATGCAATAGAACATTGTATTAATTTAGTCGCACACACAGAACGAGAGAAAGGTTATGTGCGTATGTGCATGCATATTTGCATGTGTGTGAGCTATTAATAAAATTATTATAATTATATTATGTCTTTGTTGAACTTCGTTTTTAAAATTTTAAGCGCATATATAAAATTTAGTCTCTCTCTCCCCTTAGTGTGTGTGTGTGTGCGCGCGCGAGAGAGAGAGCAGGCATGGGAATTGTCAGAGACAAAAAAATCTGAAAAGCCCCCCCCCCCCCCCCCCATTTTTACAGCATTAAAATATAATATTATAAAAATTGAAGTATTTAGTAACTTAAAGTTTGCCTTTAAAAAAAAATTTGCGGACAATTCCCATGCCTGCAGAGAGAGAGAGAGAGAGAGAGAGAGAGAGTTTTAGGAAGTCAGTTGCCTGAAACTGCATCAAATTGTCTTAATTCAGGTACATCCACATGCACTGTGTGTTGTTGGGTCTTTAATTGTATGTTTATTATTGGGTTGCTAGGTGCTTGAGTTAAGTTCCTTGTAGTGTGTGTGTGTGTGTGTAAAATAAAGCGTGCAGAAATCAAAATCTCATGTTTGTGAATGAGAAACAGCAGACCTTTATCAATCATTCAATGTATTGTTAGTGTGTGTGCATTCTCCAGTATCTGTTCATTGTTAATGAAACACAATATTGAGAACAATTGACTGTTTTTTGTAGTTTTGCTTAGCATTAACTAGTTTCGATTTTGTTGGTAGCCGTAGGTCTAGGCCAAGACAACGTTTACTTAGGCCTAGCATGATATTCCTCTCTATCTCAGAATCTGGGTTGAACTTGAAGTTGAAGATGCTTCACTTTACTGACTAAAGGTTTTCAATTCAGAAACAAACAGTTGAATCTTTTGCAAAATACATGCAGAAGTCTAGAAGCGCAATAATTTTAACCAAAACAATTACTGATTTGAATAAGTATTGGGCAAAAAACGAGGAAATATAATTCTGATCCTAGGCCTAGGCCGATCGAAAAACAGAATCGAATATTGCCAAGGGAAGTCACTCAGTCTAACTAGTCAGACAGACCATTTTTTCAACATCACGTGATCTCACATTTTGATCGATTTCTTTAAAATCTTTCAATTTTATTCCTAATTACATCTTTAAGCGTTAATAATAGGCTTTTTCCAAAACATCTATAATGGTTATGATCGGTTTACATGATGAGAAAAAATTAGCTCGGCTTCGATAGTACTCGACTGCTCGCCGTGTCAAAGATTTGATTTCTAGCTCAAGAACGATGTCATGTTTTACGGAAATACAAAACTTTACATCATCATATATGCATAAAAAATGCACGAATATAATCTTAAACAGCAATACTCACCTAGCATGGAATCAATATCGTAGATAATTTCAAGATGGGCAATATTTTCGCGATGAAACTGAACCTCTGTTAGCGTTGTCGTGCGTGCGCCATTTTTGTCGGCCAGTTGTAAATGGCTGAATGAGGTCACGCGCTTCGCGGAGTTTGGGCTCGTGGTTGAGCCTGCCCATTGGTCGGATACAAATAGAACATGTCGTCACGGGAAGAGAAAACCTCAAGCTTTCGATCGGTGTAACTTTCACGCAAAAATGTTGTCATTTTCGATCAGAAATTTTACTTTGAAAAGTTTGAACTAAATTTTAACCAGCTTAACATTACCCCACCCTTTCAAAAAGTACATGGTTTTAAAGAGCATTCAATTTCATTTTAGATAGAACCACTTTAGTTAATATTGAGTAAATGGGCAGGCTCATCCAAAGCCATGAAGTGCCGGGGGGTGCCGACGGCCTTAGTCAGAAGGCTTGTCGGCGGCCAAAAACTCCAATACGGTTGGTATTTTCAACAAATGTTTTAAAATAATAACACATCATATACAAGAATAAAAAGCACACCAATAGAACCACAAAAGACAGAAGTACAATTTGGTATGAGTTTTTATTCATAATTTTCATTCAGGAAGGAAAAAATGAAAGTTGAAAACAAGCAAAAATCGGCATTCTGGGCAGTTTGTCACAGCTGCAAGGCAGGGCTTTGGAATACCTACTTATATACAGCCTGAATCAAGTATATGACGTTTCTTGCCGATTAAGACTCTGTATTTCTTCACAAACTCCGTCGGGATACGTCCGCTGCCTGGTGCCGCCATGGTTAAGCATGAAAGTTTGATTGAACCAATGGGTGTTCGCGTTTCATTGGCAAGCAGGGTTTCCCGTATTAGCCAATGGTTTTAATCTTTAGCCCAAAAGAAAGAGGAAACTTCGCTGATTCTAACGAGGGTAGGCTTCGGGTGGTTTTGGTGTTGTTTTAGGGCCGAAATTTTCACTAGAACTTTACTTTCCGCGATTTCTGCGTATTAACTTAACATTTATCAACCTTTTTTTACACCATGTTAAAGCTGAAGGTCTCTAGATTCCATTTCTGGTCACATTATGCATGAACAATGCAACGCGAGACCCTGCGCAAAGCCAAAAGACGGCAACCCGAAAATCGCGATCTCAAAAAAGCTGTCCCGGCGGCCAAAAATAGCCGAACCTCAACCGCTTTTAACAAATTGTAAAAAATCACACACACGTCACACATTAAAAACAAAGACATCATTGGAAAGATGAAACAATGATCTTTAATGTCATATAAAACATTTTGCTAACAAACGCATCACCTGAGAGTAATTGCTTTGGGAAAACAAGGTATTTTGGGGGGGCTGGGCAGTCTGACTGCCACTTACAAGCTCAGCCTGCTGGCACCTACAAATAGTTCCCCCACCTTCTGGAAGTTCTGTGCTTGTAACTTCCTCTAATCTGTCTCTCTCTCTTTGACTCTGCCTTTTTCCTTGCTTTGCGTCATCTGCTATCTTTCTAACTTTTGGCCCATTCTCCTGTCTTTAAAAAAAAAAAAAATCTTCCATATAGTTTTCTCCTTTGAGCTCCTCCGAACTCGGAATGTGTTGGCTGAATGCAGCGAGGAGACCAGTGAAAACTGGACAACGGACACATACGTACCCATTGTGGCCTTAAGGCCCAGGAACGCAGAAGAAGAAGAAAAGTGTAGTTGAGTTGAGTTTTGCTTGTATCCTTGACAGACGTGAGCTGTCCTTCATCAAGACCAACCACCTGCACAACCCCTGGAACTACAACAGACCTGTCAAGATAGGCCGTGACGGACAGGTGAGTCATAGTCAGCATCCCCATCATCATCATCGTCATCATCACCACCTGCACAACCCCTGGAACTACAACAGACATGTCAAGATAGGCTGTGACGGACAGGTGAGTCATAGTCAGCATCCCCATCATCATCATCATCATCATCGTCATCATCATCACCACCTGCACAACCCCTGGAACTACAACAGACATGTCAAGATAGGCTGTGACGGACAGGTGAGTCATAGTCAGCATCCCCATCATCATCAATGACATCATCATTGTCATCATCATCATCATCGTCATCATCATCATCATCATCATCACCACCACCTGCACAACCCCTGGAACTACAACAGACCTGTCAAGATAGGCTGTGACGGACAGGTGAGTCATCATCATCATCATCATCATCATCACCATCATCATCATCATCATCATCATCACCACCTGCACAACCCCTGGAACTACAACAGACCTGTCAGGATAGGCTGTGACGGACAGGTGAGTCATCATCATCATCATCGTCATCATCACCATCATCATCATCATCATCACCATCATCATCACCACCATCATCACCATCATCATCATCATCACCACCTGCACAACCCCTGGAACTACAACAGACCTGTCAGGATAGGCCGTGACAGACAGGTGAGTCATCATCATCGTCATCATCATCATCACCATCATCATCATCATCACCACCTGCACAACCCCTGGAACCACAACAGACCTGTCAAGATAGGCCGTGACGGATAGGTGAGGCATCATCATCATCATCGCCATCATCATCATCGGCATCACCATCATTATCATCACCATCATCATTATCATCATCACCATCGGCATCACCATCGTCATCATCATCGGCATCACCATCATCATCATCGGCATCACCATCATCATCATCATCATCATCATCATCATCATCATCACCACCTGCACAACCCCTGGAACTACAACAGACCAGACAGATTGACCCTTTCACTGCCTCATTCATGGTGTATGTTACATTGTCCCCAGGAGATTGACCCTCGGTGTGGGGAGTCCCTGTCCAAGCTGTTCCCCATGGACGAAGGCATTGACCTGGACTCCATCGTGAAGAAATCCCGCAAGACCCACAGCCACCACGCGGAGAAGGCCTTGACCCAGCAACGCGAAGGGAAAGGGCGCCCCGATCGACGACAACCCGATCCCGACCCAAGGTTAGCTACCCTGACGACGGCCTTGACATTGCGCTGTTGTGGCTCGCGGCGGTTCGTTTGCCGCGGAGTTGCCTGATGGAAGTGTCGTTTTCTTCTTCGTCGGGTGAAAAGTGTGTCGTCTTCTTCGATGAAAGTGTGTTTCTTCTGCCGTCGCCGCTTCTTCTTCCAAGTGTTTGTGTCAGGAAAGTGTGATGCTCCCTCGTGTGGAGGAAGTGAGGGGCAAGGCTGTCGACCCAGGAGGTAAAATAAATGAAAAAAGAAGTTTAGTTTGATTCGTGAAAAAAATGGCTGTTAGGTCACCCATGTAGATGAAGGATTACATTTATTAAAGGAAAAATATGGAGTGTGGTTGAATTGCATTAGGCTAACGGAGTTCAAATTGGGTGTGTTTCGGGGGGTTAGGTTTTGGTTTAGAAGTTTGACTTGAAATGCAAGTTTATTGTTTGATCAATGGGGGGGAAAAAGCAGCATGTATAGTAGGAAATTAAACGTTGAAAGGAAAGGTAATACTAATAGGTTGTTGTTTGTTTTTTAAAGCAAGTTGTAAGGTAGGAAAATAGATGTTAAAATGATAAATAATAGGTTGTATGATAGAACATAACATTACAAGAAAACAGAGAAATGAAGTAGCGAAATGATTCAGTGCAGTAATCATGATAGAAATCTATTATAGTGCTGTGAGTTGTGTTTTGTTTTGAAGTCTGTTGCCAGGCTATCCGCTATTGTGGCCACCCGGTTCCCACCTGTAGGACAGTGAACATGGCGGAGGCATTGAAAGATTCCCATCAGTCCCTGCTCCTAACGTACGCACCGTGAAAATCGTCTCATGGCCCCTCTGAATAGCTCCCGGTAAACGTCTAGAAGAAAAGGACGATGACCAGCAATAGAAAACGGAAATGAAATGAACGTTGCTGAGTATAAACAGTTTTGATGCCTCGTGGACAGTGCTGAAGCTTCAGCCTGAGTTGCTGCCATGTGATCAAAATGTAAATCAGCCCTATTTAACAAATATGTGTCAATCGTTTTTCAAGAACTTTCCATTCAAAGATTATTTAGGGTGAAGCAGGCTTAGGGTTCAGAATACACTCGGACAGTAAGTGATTAATAGAAATCTATTATTTTATCTAAATCGTCTCATCTCTGTTGTCCTGAAATGAACGTTAAAATGTGGGCGTGTTATCTGACCAGTACGGACAGGTTCCTTCCACTGGGACTAGTTAGAGGTGTTGGATGCCTGTGCTGCTTTTAGGCTGGTTAGTTTAATCCTCTCAAATGAACGTTAAAATCTGGCGTGTCACCTTCCCAGTACGGACAGGCTAAAGGGTGCGCAGCATTCTTCCCAGGCACTGTTCAGAGGTGTTGGATGCCCACCAATCGGACTGGCCGAGTCCTGCGTAAAGGACCTAGCAAAGGCATCCCCCACCTCTAAACAGTGTTCTGTCTCCCGTACCCAAGGACGTTAGAAATCTCAACCTTCTACCTCAAGGACTGGTTTCTAAAACCCAAATCTGCTCTCTCCTATTCTCTTTGGGACTGAAAATCCTCACAAAAAAAGATTATCCACAAATCTTTCCCCCCTCCTCTTTTCAAAAGGACGTTTGACAAAGCTCTGGGACTGAGATATCCGTTAACGGTACCAAGGACTGAACGTGTTGGGTTTTAATGGGACTGCTGCCGTGTGCGTGTGACGATTCGAGCGACCAAGGACCAGGGGTATGTGTTTACTTTTCTCTTTCTCACCTGAGCACTGACAATGAACCTTTTGATTGCTGTCCTTTCAAAATGGTGTGCTACTTAAATGGATCGCCTGATTGCGTAACGTGGGGGCTGCTGATGCTTTATGCATAGTGGCTACCCCCCACAAAAAAACAAGGAAAGGATCATTTTAGAAAATATCCTGTAAGGTAGGTTGAAACGAAAGGGTTTGAAGCAGATTTGTTGCGCATTTGAAGATAACAAAAGCATGTCTCTCTTTAAATATCTTTCTTTCTTTATCTTGTCATTTATTGTTTACATACATTGAATGTTTTTGCTAACAAAACAACCACCAACAAACATCTGATCTTTCACCTAACATACACATTAGAGAAGATGCTTTCTGACTGGGGGGTAGTCATATTTCTTCTTGTTCTTGCTCGCAGTCATTTAAATTTTAAAAAAAAATATAAAAAAATGTTGAGACTTGGTTGGCCTCCTTTCCTTCCAGAAGAAAAATCAAAGAAGCCATAGAGATAAGGGAAAGCAGGCCAAGTCTCAACAGAGACCTAGGGTATGACTTGCCCCCAGTCTACAGTCCCCTCCTGAACAGTACTCGCCCCACAAATGACAACTCAGTGGACAACACCAAGCAGTAGCTTGTCGAAATGTTTTCTTTTTCTTGATTTAAATGACTGAGCAAGAACAACAAGAAATATAACATACACATGTTTATTCTGTCCAGTTAAAAGAGACACGGATAATTCTTCACAAAGGGTCGTGTGAACAAAAGCATGTCAGGTTTATGATCTTTAGGACTTTGCCGTTTGTCCAGTACTTTTTCTGAGAGAGAGTCTCCGTCTGTCGTTGTCTCATGTCTGTCTATCACTCTTTCCTCTCCTCACTTCATTTCTGTATTTATCTGTCAAGCTGTTCCGCTTTTCTCTCACTCTTTGTACCTTTCTCTCTCTCTCTCGCTCTCTGTTTCTTTCTCTCTCCTCCGTCTTTCTCAGTCAGTGTCTGTCGTTCTCTCTCTGTCTGTTCTCTTGGTCTGTCTCTCCACAATGCTCTTCAGTTTAACGGAGGTACAGCCTGCTCTGTTTCTTCAGTCTGGGTCATCTTTCCTTTGTAATTTGACCATGCAACTTATTATTTCCAGTTTGTAGATTCCATTCATAACTCAAATGAAGGTTTCTCTTTCTCTCTCTATCTCTGACTATCACTCAGTTTGTCTCTGTGTGTGTGTTCACTTTGTATTGCATTTTTGTTTGAATGCGTTATGAATCTGAATGCTAACGTGTGTGTGCGCTTTGATTTGATTTCTATCAAGATACAGCGCTGTATAAATACTGTATGTATGTTGTGTGTAATTGTGAGTGAAATTGATGACAGATTTATGACTACTTTGTTGGGTTCTACATGTATTGTCCTTTGCCTTTCTACTGTCATCTTTTTGTTTTGTTTTGGGTCATATCAATTTTTGTCTTTGAAGTTTAATCATTTCTCATGAATTTTGTTTTTAAACATTTTGCTTCTTGAATTCAGTATCAGGTTAGTGCCTTGAATATGCACTGGTGTTATAATGAAGGTAATAGTGGTGGTGGTGGTGGTGGTGGCGATGATGATGATGAATATTAATAATTAAATAGCGACAACATTGTCACATTTTGCCTTTCTGGTTTCTATGCAAGTTTTTAAAAATCGAAACTCTGTATGAATCGCTTTATAATTGATTGAATTGAAATTCTCCTGAGTGTGTAATGTAAAATCAATGTGTGATGTGGACATTATTTTGTTTTCAGGTCACCCAACGGATGGTAATTTATTTCTGGATTCTAATTTGTTTTAAATGATGCATGTAAAACTTTAATGAGAAGAGGGTTAATTTAGGTTTTTATGTTTACCTGTGTGTGTGGGCACGCATCCGTGTGTGTGTGTGTGGGCACGCATCCGTGTGTGTGTGGGGGGGCATGCATCCGTGTGTGTGTGTGTGGGCACGCATCCGTGTGTGTGTGGGGGGGCATCCGTGCATGTGTGTGTGTGTGTTGGCACGCATCCGTGTGTGTGTGGGGGGGCCACGCATCCGTGTGTGTGTGTGTCCGTGTGTGTGTGTGTATGGGGGCACGCATCCGTGTGTGTGTGGGGGGGCATGCATCCGTGTGTGTGTGTGTTTGGGGGCACGCATCCGTGTGTGTGTGGGGGGGCATGCATCCGTGTGTGTGTGTGTGGGCACGCATCCGTGTGTGTGTGGGGGGGCACGCATCCGCATCCGTGTGTGTGTGTGTGGGCACGCATCATCATCGTGTGTGTGTGTGTTGGCACGCATCCGTGTGTGTGTGGGGGGGCACGCATCCGTGTGTGTGTGTGTGGGCACGCATCCGTATGTGTGCATGTGTGTGTTCAATTATATGTAGGGTTGTAAGTTTGCATATTCACCTCAATATTTACTGCGTCAGTTTACTACTTGGAGAAATATTTAATGATTTATACATAGCTTCTTTGAGTTTTTTAAATGAAAAATAAGCTATCATTAGCAATCTCTCTATTTAAATGACCATAATTATTTGATAAACTTTGGGGTATTTCTTGTAATTCTGTAGTAACGATTCATTGAAATTCTGTCTTTAATTGAATTATAGTGCTTACTGGTAATTTATATGTTCTGATTTTGAGGAGTTTTAATAAGTGATCATTTTTCACATAAAAGTGTAGGATATTTGTTTTCTTCTTATGTTTTTGTATGCATTAGTATAGGTTTTTTTATTCTCATGTTTTCCTGTGGTGAATGTTTTCCTCAAAGGAGGCCCAAGAGTGACGACCGAGAAGACTTTTATGCCGAGTCATCCAGGAACAAACACTCCAGGGAGGATTCTGAAAGAGACCGTAAGTGGCCAGGAAAACGTCATCAGTCTGTTGATGACAGCAGCGTGAAGCTTCACTTAAGGCATCTTTTTCAGATTGTCAGGGAGCCACATTGACCCCTCATTTTGTGCAGCCAGGAGTCATATGATAGGAATGAAACATGGGTCTTTTTGGTGGGGGCGCACTGCGCATCCCATAACCACTTAATGTCTGATGTGAGACAGCGTGACGAAGAAGACTTGAACACCCATGTACACTGAAATTGGATTTCAGTTTCAGTGACGCATTACCGTCCCATTATTTTATAAATTGACCCCTCATGTTCTGGGGTCATATGACCCTTGGAGATTGAACACAATCTGAAGCTCTGTTTTGTTCGAGTTCATTCATTGTTTGGTTTTTAGGGGGCTTTTGGGGCCAGAGTAGCTTTATGACTGAAATGCATCATACATGTTTATACTTTATGTGACATTTTCTGGTTTGTGAAATGTTTTATGTTGTGTTTTCATTATTGTCTGATGATGGTAACTGTGTTGGTGTCTGGCAGTGGGTGGATGCCTCATGCCTCCTTTCAGGTGCATTGTCTGATGATGATAACTGTGTTGGTGTCTGGCAGTGGGTGGATGCCTCATGCCTCCTTTCAGGTGCATTGTCTGATGATGATAACTGTGTTGGTGTCTGGCAGTGGGTGGATGCCTCATGCCTCCTTTCAGGTGCATTGTCTGATGATGGTAACTGTGTTGGTGTCTGGCAGTGGGTGGATGCCCTGTGCCTCCTTTCAGGTGCATTGTCTGATGATGGTAACTGGGTCTCCTGAAAACTGGTCCAATATGTGACATAGAAGCCAAAAAATAAAATTGGGCAAATTGAACAGAAAATGCATGCATAGAGTAGCTTTATGAATCAACTTTCTTATGAAATGAAAACAAAATCAGTCAAGGCTATCGTTGCTGGGTTTTATGACTTTATATATATGCGTCCAGAGCTGGTAGCGCTGACAACACGGTGTCCTTCATTACATAATTTCATCAACTTAAATAAACTTTATGATGCATTTATCTCATTAGAATAACAGACTGTCTTGAAATAAAGAGTTATGAATGATTTAATTAAAAACATTTTTTTTTTAAAGTTTAATATTGGTGTTGGTCTTTGGATCTTACCATAATTGATTGTTTTATTTTTTGTTATATAATGTCGTGCCACTCAAAATGCCATTTATTTTATTTCAAATGTGTTAAAATAGTTTCATTATTATCTCTGATATTCCATTAATTTGACAATTTAAAAATAAGTGTTAAATTTAAAAAAATAAATTTCTGGGTAGCGCTGACAACAGGACACCATCTGGTAGCGCTGACAACATGGTGTCCTCCATTATATAATTTTACCCACTTAAATAGACTTTATGGTGCATTTATCACTTTAACATGGCAGACTTTCTTGAAATAAAGACTTACAAATGGTTTCATTTGCAAAATAATACAAAAGAAATGTGTTTAAATACTAGTGTTGGTTTGTGTCATCTATGCACATTACCATGGTTAATATCAAAATGTTGTTATATAATGTCTCACCACTCAAAATGACAATTTTTCATAGCGGACGTGTTAGAATAGTTTCATTACCACCAGGAATAACCCATAGATACGGTAATTTACAATATAAAGAGCTTAATAAAAAATTTAAAAATTCTGGGTAGCGCTGACAACAGGGACGCCAACTGGTAGCGCTGACAACATGGTGTCCTACATTACATAATTTTACCTACTTAAACAGACTTTATGGTGCATTTATCACTTTTAACTTACAGATTACCTTGAAATGAAGACATGTTTTCAATGATAGAAAAAAAAGTAAAATATAAAGAGCTTAATAACAAAAATAATTTCTGGGTAGCGCTGACAACAGGGACACCAACTGGTAGCGCTGACAACATGGTGTCCTCCATTATCATTACATGATTTTACCTACTTAAACAGACTTTACAGTGCATTTATCACTTTTAACTTACAGATTACTTTGAAATGAAGACTTTTATATGTATCCAATGATAGAAAAAAAAGAATAAGATTTAAATTTGAGAAAAAAATTGTGGGCAACACAGACAACAAGGACGCCATTGTCATCCATCCACTAAAAGAAAATTGTATGAATTAAATTTCTTGTGAATTGAAAGATATGTCTGCTACAAGAATAAATGTGTATTGTATTGGCAAATTTGGCCTTATGGTTAAGAACTTAACTCTGAACAAGCTATTCTACACATAGAAGGCCCATTCAGTGGCCAGGTAGCGCTGACAACGGGCCTTTTAGGGGTGGACACCATACTGTTTTTGTGCTCTCTTGACCAATCAAAACATCCCACACATTTGAAACTTTGTATGAATAATGATCTTTAGTAGTTGTTTGAAAGTAGTAAACTTTTGACTTGGGCAGAAGAAGTCCCTAGGTGAAAATTTTAATTATGTAGGTAGCACTGACAACACATTTTGTGGACACGACAATGACCAAAGATTTTTAAAAAATTGTAAAAAATCTATTTAACAATTATATTTACTGTTCATGCACATACATTGTCAACAATATGTTTTTTGATAACTAAATAAGAAAAAAATGGGTCTTAGAGATTGTTGAGGCAAAGAAAATCTGCATTATTTTTTATTATATTTGAGGACACCACATGTTGTCAGCGCTACCTGGTATTTAAAATGTTATTTTAAAACACACTTTTTGGTAAAATCCACAAAATTGTTACTATAAAGGAAGGACTACTACTCATCTTGAGTGTGCATGCATATGTGTGCAGAATCTTTTGTGGTTTCTGAAAAAATAGAAACTTTATGCAAGACTGTTGGGCATGTCACAAAACTAAGCACCCAAAATGCCCATTTTTTAAGACAAAATTGTTTATTAAACACATTTTGGTGCATGCACAGCTAAAAGAAACATTTTATATGATTCTTACAACTATTTAGAGCTGAAATACACAAATGAATGATATCTCATTGTTTTATTTGATTTTTTATTGTTTAATAAATAGGATAGGTCACAATGACCCAGTTTTCAGGAGAGTTACCCAACTGTGTTGGTGTCTGGCAGTGGATGGATGCCTCATGCCTCCTTTCAGGTGCATTGTCTGATGATGATAACTGTGTTGGTGTCTGGCAGTGGATGGATGCCTCATGCCTCCTTTCAGGTGCATTGTCTGATGATGATAACTGTGTTGGTGTCTGGCAGTGGATGGATGCCTCATGCCTCCTTTCAGGTGCATTGTCTGATGATGATAACTGTGTTGGTGTCTGGCAGTGGGTGGATGCCTCATGCCTCCTTTCAGGTGCATTGTCTGATGATGGTAACTGTGTTGGTGTCTGGCAGTGGGTGGATGCCCTGTGCCTCCTTTCAGGTGCTGGACGACCCCACCCTCCACGACTATCTCTCCCAGAGGGGATACTGTGTGTGTGTTAGGGAGGGGGTCTTTTGTATGGTTCCTCCACGTTCTGGAAGTTCTGTGCTTGTAGCTTCCTCTAATCTGTCGCTCTCTTTGACTCTGCCTTTTCCTTTGCTTTCTATCTACTATCTTTCGGACCCATTCTCTTTGTTTTTCCACACAAAAAATCCCAAATAATTTTCTCCTTTGAGGTTCCACTGAATGTGTCGGCTGAATGCAGCGGGGAGACCAGTGAAAACTGAAAAATGGACACATATACGAACCTCATTCATTATGGCCATATAGCCTGGGAACACAAAAGCATTGGTGAAAGTTTGTAATGTGATTCTGGTGTTTGCTTTCAGCTTATCGGCGAGGTGACGGCCCACCAAGGTGAGTTCATTTCTTCGTATGATTCTGACCACAGTGGACTGAGTCCTGCAGGAATAGTCCACCTTGATTTTATTGTATTCTTTGACAGTAGAAAAGGCAAAAACGAAAGCTGTAAAATGATCTGTTTTCATGATTGACTTAAATCTGACAAATCCCTGTAGCATGGAGCGAAAAATATGTGTGTGTGTGTGTCAAGTCAAGTCATACCCAACTAATTCTTGTTGTTTCCAAACAACTGTTGCCATTGATGATTGTATACTGACTATCTCTAACCTCCACCTCCTCACACCTATCTCTCCCTCTCTCATTTTGTTTTCTTCTCTTGAATTATGTTCACAAATACATGCCTTGCTTTTTAGTTTCAAGTGAACTGTTTCATTCACAGATTGGATTGTAGAGGGGAAGTATTGTTTTTGGCTATCTTTGCTGTTTTCCTGTGTGTCTATGTTGATAAAGGTGCTTTTGCCGAAATATCCAGATGTTTTGTTGTGTCTCTTGTGAATACAATAACATCACTTTACACTTGTTCAGTGCTTGTTTGTTTGCTGAATATTATGTTGAGTCGGCATGATGGATTTAATCTCCCCCGGACTCTCTCTGTCTCTCTCTCTCTCTCTCTCTCTCTCTCTCTCTCTCTCTCTCTCTCTCTCTCTCTCTCTCTCTCTCTCTGTTACAGAGGAGGAGGGAGGTTTGGGGGTCCCAGAAATGACGACTACATGCAAGGACCGCCTGTGAGTTTTTTACTTTTTTTTTTTTATTGAGGCTGATTTATTTTAAATGTAATGTGCTTGCGTGTGTGTGTGTGTATTTTTTAAATTTCAATTGTTAAAAAAGAAATCAGATTCTATGTTGCTGTGATCGCTTGTGAAGAACGGATGAATGTTAGAAACAAATCAGCCCCTTCAGTTGATCAATTTTCTTTTTTACACGTATTATAAAATGCAAAAGAGACGTGTTAGACTCAATCTGAAAAAAAATGGTCTAGAGATATACCTTTCCTGACTTGTCTAAAACAAAAACCGTCATTCCAGGGCTGTGACGTCAACAGTTATGACATCATCAATGACATCACGGGGCCAGGCAGAGGAGGGGCTAACAATCAGTCAACTTTCTGTTGCTATTTTCTCAGGTTTCATAAAGGATTGAAAATCACATTATAACATTGATCATGATCAAAATGTAAAAGAGGAATATTGATGTTGGGTTTCAAAACCAATTGTTATCGTAAGCAAACATAGTACAGTGGAACCTCACTTATATTTATAAGACCTTCAAAAATCATCCAAAATGAAGTCTTATAGGGAGGGGTGTTATAAAGGAGGTAATTTTAATACTTACAAAGAAGTGCAATGTCTCAGAGAAGTAGGTTGTATATGGGAGGGAGTCTTATAATGGGAGGTCTGAGATGGGAGGTTCCACTGTATAAAGTTTTGGCTGGATGCTCAGTTTTTGACTTGATGTTCAGTTTTTGACTTGATGTTCTTATTTACTGATTTCCCCTTTCCCCTTTTCCCATTTCCCAGAGGAAGAAGAACCCAGTGGTCTCAAACATGATGAGAAAGGGAAAGATCTTTTCCCGTGGTTACGTGGCACGGAATGTTGGCACAAAGAATGGCATGCCGTGGAATAGTGGTTCTAAAAGTGGCATGCCGTGGAATAGTGGTTCTAAAAGTGGCATGCCGTGGAATAGTGGTTCTAAAAATGGCATGCCGTGGAATAGTGGTTCTAAAAATGGCATGCCGTGGAATAGTGGTTCTAAAAGTGGCATGCCGTGGAATAGTGGTTCTAAAAGTGGCATGCAGCGGGTAATTATGTAGAACATTTTGACCGTTTATACAGAGGTTGACGTATTGTTTGTATGCGTTGTATTGGTTTATTGTGCTGAATCTTCAGTGTGCAGTGGATTTGCCAGTGTGCCTTGGTCATTGTTGATGAGGTGATGCTGATCTGTTGTGCTCCAATCAGAAAGTGTTTATTGCTTTGTAGTGGTGAAGTCATGTCTGTATTGTGGTGAGCTTGTTCTCAATATCGTTTTCAGTGTGGCTTTAAAGTCTGTGTTTATGCTAAAAAAGAATAAAGAAACAACGGAAAAAAACAAAGTTCAAGAAAATATCTATTTATTGGAACAGCTCTGACTTGTGTTGCCATGCGGTCGCCTGGATTTCTGTGTGAATGTTTTGCCTCTGCATTCACGGCTTAGTGGTCTGTCTTGTGCTGAACGTTGTCAAACAACAACAGAAATGCTTCTTGTGGTCTTTTTCCTTGGGGCTTGGATCCATCGTTTGCTTTGCACTTTTCTCACTATGAACTTGAAGCTACCTGAAAAAAAAGTTTTCTTTTTCTTTTTTTCGCTTCTGTTATTCTGTTTTTCTAAAATTTTTTGTCAGATTGAAGATGAAAGTGATACAATATGAATCGACCTAGCTAATACGTCACACATTTCTTTCTTCATTTCCGATCTATGCCACACTGTTTTGGCCTTGTTAATCTTCTTCGTCAATCGCTCAGACAGTTTCTGGTCATATGAGCCCAGATGCGTTATGCGCCTAAGTTAGTCCCAGCATGTCCGTCTTTGGCTGGAGAAAATTAGCAGGAGAATGGACCAGTAAGGCAGAAAAACAGCGGATGACAGTAAGCGAAGGGAAAAGTCAAGAGTCAAAGAGAGTGACAGAGTAGAGGAAGTTACCAGCACAAGGTGGGGGAACTATTTGTACGAAGGAACCCCCGGCATCCCCATGGGGGCCTTGTTACAACGTTGTTCAGTGTGTGTGGATACTGACTTGTGTGCGGTGTGCTGTGTTGTTTCAGCCGTATGATGACGGCGGCAGAGACTATCCCCATGGGGGGCCTTGTTACAACGTTGTTCAGTGTGTGTGTGTACTGACTGTGTTGTGTTGTTTCTTTCAACCGTATGAGGACGGCGGCAGAGACTATCCCCATGGGGGGCCTTGTTACAACGTTGTTCAGTGTGTGTGTGTACTGACTGTGTTGTGTTGTTTCTTTCAACCGTATGATGACGGCGGCAGAGACTATCCCCATGGGGGGCCTTGTTACAACGTTGTTCAGTGTGTGTGTGTACTGACTGTGTGCTGTGTTGTTTCTTTCAACCGTATGAGGACGGCGGCAGAGACTATCCCCATGGGGGGCCTTGTTACAACGTTGTTCAGTGTGTGTGTGTACTGACTGTGTGCTGTGTTGTTTCTTTCAACCGTATGATGACGGCGGCAGAGACTATCCCCATGGGGGGCCTTGTTACAACGTTGTTCAGTGTGTGTGTGTACTGACTGTGTGCTGTGTTGTTTCTTTCAACCGTATGAGGACGGCGGCAGAGACTATCCCCATGGGGGGCCTTGTTACAACGTTGTTCAGTGTGTGTGGATACTGACTGTGTTGTGTGCGGTGTGGTTTCTTTCAGCCGTATGATGACGGCGGCAGAGACTATCCCCACCCCCCTCAGCACATGAGGCCCTTCCCTCCTCACCCCGTGCCCCTCTTTGGGCCTGTAAGTCCAGCTCAGGGGAAGTCTGCACACTAGTTTTACACGGTGTAGGGCTGGGGGTGGTGGTGGATGTGAGGGGTGTAAGTCCAGCTCAGGGGAAGTCTGCACACTAGTTTTACATGGTGGGGGGGGGGGGGGGGGGGGGTGTGAGGGGTGTAAGTCCAGCTCAGGGGAAGTCTGCACACTAGTTTTACATGGTGTAGGGGTGGGTGGGGTGGATGTGAGGGGAGAAGGGGTGTAAGTCCAGCTCAGAGGAAGTCTGCACACTAGTTTTACATGGGGGGGGGGGGGGGGGGGGGGGGGGTGGGGGGAAGGGGGGAGAAGCAAGAGGTCTGTGTTGTGTTTTTGTTTTTGGGTGGCGATGGGGGTTTCTGAATGTGGAATATTTCTGAGTGTATTTTTTGTTTGTTGGTGTGTTGTGTTTTGGGGGATGGGGGGTTCTGGATGTGGAATAGTTCTGTGTGTATGTCTGTGTGTGTTGGGTTGGGTTGTTTTTTTGGGGGGGATCTGGATGTGGAATATTTGTGTGGGGGGGGGGGGGGGGGAGAGAGATTCTGGATGTTGAATATTTCTGTGTGGTTTTTATTTATTTTTCATTTTTGGGGGGGGAGATGGGGGATTTTGGATGTGGAATATTTCTTTGTTTTTTTTCAATTCTTGACTGTTGTGGAATGTGTTATTTGCTTCAGTTGCCTTTTGACATTGTATTGGAATAAATGTTGTCTGTGTGACGAGAAATCATTGTTGAAACTTTTTATTTTATTTATTTTTTTAACAAGGGACAAAACAGGTACTCTCCAATATTTAACCTTTTAACCATGTTTTTTTCATTTATTCAATAATTTAGAATCTGTTTACATGAGCGTGTGTTCTGTTTTGATGTAGGCCCATCTTGCAAGATTGGGAATTTTGTATTAAAAACAGAAATGATCAGAACCTAAATCCTGAACATTTGGGCAAAGGTCTAGTTTTGCTAATCCGATTGTGTTGTTGACTTTCAATTACAATATTTTTGTCCCTTTTAAATAACCCTTATTTAATCCTAACCCTAACCTTAGCTGAACACAGCAACATTTTACTTTTTGATGAAAATGTTGAATGACAAAATGTACTAGGGAATAGTGAAACGACTCCCATGTTCAGATTTGTAGGGAATTGTTTACTCAAAACATGTCTTGTTTACTCCAAAGCGCGTCTTGTTTGCTCCAAAATGTGTCTTGTTTGCTCCAAAATGTGTCTTGTTTACTCCAAAATGTGTCTTGTTTACTCCAAAGTGTGTCTTGTTTACTCCAAAATGTGTCTTGTTTACTCCAAAATGTGTCTTGTTTACTCCAAAATGTGTCTTGTTTACTCCAAAATGTGTCTCCAAAATGTGTCTTGTTTACTCCAAAATGTGTCTTGTTTACTCCAAAATGTGTCTTGTTTACTCCAAAATGTGTCTTGTTTACTCCAAAACGTGTCTTGTTTACTCCAAAATGTGTCTTGTTTGCTCCAAAACGTGTCTTGTTTACTCCAAAACGTGTCTTGTTTACTCCAAAACGTGTCTTGTTTACTCCAAAATGTGTCTTGTTTACTCCAAAATGTGTCTTGTTTACTCCAAAATGTGTCTTGTTTACTCCAAAATGTGTCTTGTTTACTCCAAAACGTGTCTTGTTTACTCCAAAATGTGTCTTGTTTACTCCAAAATGTGTCTTGTTTACTCCAAAATGTGTCTTGTTTACTCCAAAATGTGTCTTGTTTACTCCAAAATGTGTCTTGTTTACTCCAAAATGTGTCTTGTTTACTCCAAAATGTGTCTTGTTTACTCCAAAATGTGTCTTGTTTACTCCAAAATGTGTCTTGTTTACTCCAAAATGTGTCTTGTTTACTCCAAAATGTGTCTTGTTTACTCCAAAATGTGTCTTGTTTACTCCAAAACGTGTCTTGTTTACTCCAAAATGTGTCTTGTTTGCTCCAAAACGTGTCTTGTTTACTCCAAAACGTGTCCTTTATAGCAACACTGGGGGAAACAAAGAATCAATATGAAAAAGATGTTAAAATTTGACTCTTTTTTTTGGACACAGCCCCCAGGGTATTTTGGCCCCCCTCCCCCCAACACTTTTCCCGGGTACAACGATCGGTCACGTGACTACCCCGCGCCAGACATGGGCCCCCCCGACTCCGGGCGACATCAACGCAGCGACAAGAGATCGGTGAGCCTCCGGTGTTTGATGACGGATTGTTTCATTTCATTTTATTCTTCAAGAGATCAGTGAGCTTACGATGTTTGATGAATGATTTTATTCTTCAACAGGGCTGCCTGTCCCCCTCCCCCCCCCCCCCCCCCCCCCCCCCCCCGGGGTATTTGTCCCTGGAAACATTCAAGAATATCACCCTGTCCCTGGAATCCACTTTTTTCTCTGGTGTCCCTGGAAACAGTAGAATCAATTTTTTGGTAGAGCAGTTACTGTTCTTGTAACTAACCTTACTGTTCAACAGAGAAACACCCAAAACAACAACAGATAGGGTTGATATTTTCTTCACATAATATATGTTAAATAATTGAACTAAAAACATGAAAACGCTACACTCACACAAGCACATGAAGGTGAAATAAACAATAAACACTGTTAGACATTGGACAGACACACTCACAAACAGTAGAGGGAGCCTCATTGGGACGGCAGACATTGGACAGACACACTCACGAACAGTAGAGGGAGCCTCATTAGGACGGCAGACATTGGACAGACACACTCACGAACAGTAGAGGGAGCCTTATTAGGATGGCACACATTGGACAGACACACTCACGAACAGCAGAGGGAGCCTTATTAGGACGGCAGACATTGGACAGACACACTCACGAACAGTAGAGGGAGCCTCATTAGGACGGCAGACATTGGACAGACACACTCACGAACAGTAGAGGGAGCCTTATTAGGATGGCAGACATTGGACAGACACACTCACGAACAGTAGAGGGAGCCTCATTAGGACGGCAGACATTGGACAGACACACTCACGAACAGTAGAGGGAGCCTTATTAGGACGGCAGACATTGGACAGACACACTCACGAACAGTAGAGGGAGCCTTATTAGGACGGCAGACATTGGACAGACACACTCACGAACAGTAGAGGGAGCCTTATTAGGAAGGCAGACATTGGACAGACACACTCACGAACAGTAGAGGGAGCCTTATTAGGACGGCAGACATTGGACAGACACACTCACGAACAGCAGAGGGAGCCTTATTAGGACGGCAGACATTGGACAGACACACTCACGAACAGTAGAGGGAGCCTCATTAGGACGGCAGACATTGGACAGACACACTCACGAACAGTAGAGGGAGCCTTATTAGGACGGCAGACATTGGACAGACACACTCACGAACAGTAGAGGGAGCCTCATTAGGACGGCAGACATTGGACAGACACACTCACAAACAGTAGAGGGAGCTTGAATATTAGGACAAGCAGACATTGGACATAATATATGTTACACCATAAGTTACTGAGCATCCAAAGGGATCTTGAATATTGAGGCACAAGGACCAAGAAGCATCAAGAAGAGCACCAAGGGATCTTGAATATTGAGGCACAAGGACCAAGAAGCATCAAGAAGAGCACCAAGGGATCTTGAATATTGAGGCACAAGGACCAAGAAGCATCAAGAAGAGCACCAAGGGATCTTGAATATTGAGGCACAAGGACCAAGAAGCATCAAGAAGAGCACCAAGGAAGATCTTGAATATTGAGGCACAAGGACCAAGAAGCATCAAGAAGAGCACCAAGGGATCTTGAATATTGAGGCACAAGGACCAAGAAGCATCAAGAAGAGCACCAAGGGATCTTGAATATTGAGGCACAAGGACCAAGAAGCATCAAGAAGAGCACCAAGGGATCTTGAATATTGAGGCACAAGGACCAAGAAGCATCAAGAAGAGCACCAAGGGATCTTGAATATTGAGGCACAAGGACCAAGAAGCATCAAGAAGAGCACCAAGGGATCTTGAATATTGAGGCACAAGGACCAAGAAGCATCAAGAAGAGCACCAAGGGATCTTGAATATTGAGGCACAAGGACCAAGAAGCATCAAGAAGAGCACCAAGGGATCTTGAATATTGAGGCACAAGGACCAAGAAGCATCAAGAAGAGCACCAAGGGATCTTGAATATTGAGGCACAAGGACCAAGAAGCATCAAGAAGACTACCAACAAAATCCACAGTCGCAAGCATTTTGCTAGATAATGAAATCATCAAAAGTTAATGTTCGTTTTGACCCTGATGCATGCCATCACAATGTTTGACCATGGAAACCAAAAAGTTGTTAGTCCCTGGAAATAAGTTTTAAGGTTTTTAAGTTGTTAGTCCTTGGAAATAAGTCTGTCCCTGGTTTTTAAGTAGTTTGTCCCTGGAAATAAGTCTGTCTCTGGTTTTTAAGTTGTTTGTCCCTGGAAATAAGTCTGTCCCTGGGTTTTAAGTTGTTTGTCCCTGGAAATAAGTCTGTCCCTAGTTTTTAAGTTGTTTGTCCCTGGAAATAAGTCTGTCCCTGGTTTTTAAGTTGTTTGTCCCTGGAAATAAGTCTGTCTCTGGTTTTTAAGTAGTTTGTCCTTGGAAATAAGTCTGTCCCTGGTTTTTAAGTTGTTTGTCCCTGGAAATAAGTCTGTCCCTGGTTTTTAAGTTGTTTGTCCCTGGAAATAAGTCTGTCCCTGGTTTTTAAGTAGTTTGTCCCTGGAAATAAGTCTGTCCCTGGTTTTTAAGTTTGTTTGTCCCTGGAAATAAGTCTGTCCCTGGTTTTTAAGTTGTTTGTCCCTGGAAATAAGTCTGTCCCTGGTTTTTAAGTTGTTTGTCCCTGGAAATAAGTCTGTCCCTGGTTGGTTTTTAAGTTGTTTGTCCCTGGAAATAAGTCTGTCCCTGGTTTTTAAGTTGTTTGTCCCTGGAAATAAGTCTGGTTTTTAAGTTGTTTGTCCCTGGAAATAAGTCTGTCCCTGTCCCTGGTTTTTAAGTTGTTTGTCCCTGGAAATAAGTCTGTCCCTGGTTTTTAAGTTGTTTGTCCCTGGAAATAAGTCTGTCCCTGGTTTTTAAGTTGTTTGTCCCTGGAAATAAGTCTGTCCCTGGTTTTTAAGTTGTTTGTCCCTGGAAATTGCATGTTTTTAAGGACCCAAATGCTTTACATAGGTTCTGTTGTACTCCAGAATCGCTAAGCCCCTTCAGTTTTGAAGGACACACTGCTTTACATAGGTTCTGTTGTACTCCAGAATCGTTTGTCCCTGGAAATCAGTTTTGAAGGACACACTGCTTTACACAGGTTCTGTTGTACTCCAGAATCGCTAAGCCTTCAGTTTTGAAGGACACACTGCTTTACATAGGTTCTGTTGTACTCCAGAATCGCTAAGCCTTCAGTTTTGAAGGACACACTGCTTTACACAGGTTCTGTTTGACCTTATTCTTCAGTGAATGCCCCGAACCTGTGCAACGAGCGTTAAAGGAAACTGTGTTTGTTGCTTTCTTTGGTTCCAATGGCTTCTTTCTTGTTTCTTATGTAGGTGACTGGTTTAGAAGACATGGTGTGGGCCACCAAGCTTTATCAAAATTAGATGTAGTCATCTGTCAGTTGTTTGGGGGGTGTTGTAGGGGTTTTCAAAGCAAAATGTTAAACTGAAAGTGTCCTCCACCCCCCCCCCCCCCCCCCCCCACCCCCCCACCCCCCCCCCCCTCCCCCCCCCCCCCCCCCCCCCCCCCACCCCCCCCCCCCCCCCCCCCACCCCCCCTCCGCACCCACTCCCGCCCCCCACCCCCCCCCCCCCCCCCCCCCCCCCCCCTCCCTTTTTGACAATTTGATGCAAACTTTTTACTATTATAAGCGTATGACATTTTAAAGATTAATTTGGTAAAGTTAAAGATGTGCCACCCCCCCTGCATTTCTCGGTTAATTGTATTTTTCTGTTTTTGCCTTTCTTACCATACATAAAGCTGTATTTTAGGAACATTTTTAGCTAATAACCTTTTTGAAATACTAACACTATCCCTAACCCTAGCCCTAAACCTAACCCTACCCCCCACTATGTACTGCAGTACACCGCGATTTGTTACAGTTGTGGTTCGTTGCGTGTTTCCGTCTTATAGGGTAGGGTTAGGGATAGGGTTAGTATTCCAAAAAGGTTATTAGCTGAAAATGTTCCTAAAATACAGCTTTATGTATGGTAAGAAAGGCAAAAACGGAAAAATACAATTAACCGAGAAATGTGGGGGGGGGGGAGCACATCTTGACCTTTAGCATTAATTTCAACACACACTGATTATTGATGGGATCATTCTATTTATTATGGCATTTATTGTTTTCCTTTGGGCATCCTTCAGTGATGACATCACTGCCACTTTCTGTTCCAGTATGAACGCGACGTGGACGACTTTTTGCGACGCACCTCTCACAGCGTCAGCAAGCACAGGGATCGGGATCACGGGGACCGGGATCACAGGGATCATCATCGGGATCGGGACAGGGATCATCATCGGGATCGGGATCATCACAGGCATCGAGACAGACACTGATGCAGCGACTCGGTTTCATTGTTATTTTTATCGTGTCATGTCGGTCGCATTTTACTGGTGTTTCCAAGTTGTCGATGCAAACATTGTCCCTCTCTTTCTGTCTCTCTCTAACTGGCTGGCTTTTACTCTCTCTCTCTCTCTCTCTCTCTCTCTCTCTCTCTCTCTCTCTCTCTAACTGGCTAGCTTTTACTCTCTCTCTCTCTCTCTCTCTCTCTCTCTCTCTCTCTCTCTCTCTCTCTAACTGGCTAGCTTTTACTCTCTCTCTCTCTCTCTCTCTCTCTCTCTCTCTCTCTCTCTCTCTCTCTCTCTCTCTCTCTAACTGGCTAGCTTTTTACTCTCTCTCTCTCTCTCTCTCTCTCTCTCTCTCTCTCTCTCTCTCTAACTGGCTAGCTTTTACTCTCTCTCTCTCTCTCTCTCTCTCTCTCTCTCTCTCTCTCTCTCTCTAACTGGCTAGCTTTTACTCTCTCTCTCTCTCTCTCTCTCTCTCTCTCTCTCTCTCTCTCTGGCTGGCTTTTACTCTCTCTCTCTCTCTCTCTCTCTCTCTCTCTCTCTCTCTCTCTCTCTCTCTCTCTCTCTCTCTCTCTCTCTCTAACTAACTGGCTAGCTCTCTCTCTCTCTCTCTCTCTCTCTCTCTCTCTCTCTCTCTCTCTCTCTAACTGGCTAGCTTTTACTCTCTCTCTCTCTCTCTCTCTCTCTCTCTCTCTCTCTCTCTCTAACTGGCTGGCTTTTACTCTCTCTCTCTCTCTCTCTCTCTCTCTCTCTCTCTCTCTCTCTCTCTCTCTCTCTCTCTCTCTCTCTCTTTTACTCTCTCTCTCTCTCTCTCTCTCTCTCTCTCTCTCTCTCTCTCTCTCTCTAACTGGCTAGCTTTTACTCTCTCTCTCTCTCTCTCTCTCTCTCTCTCTGTCTCTCTCTAACTGGCTGGCTTTTACTCTCTCTCTCTCTCTCTCTCTCTCTCTCTCTCTCTCTCTCTCTCTCTCTCTCTCTCTCTCTCTCTCTCTCTAACTGGCTAGCTTTTACTCTCTCTCTCTCTCTCTCTCTCTCTCTCTCTCTCTCTCTCTCTCTCTCTCTCTCTCTCTCTCTCTCTCTCTCTCTCTCTCTCTCTCTCTCTCTCTCTCTCTCTCTCTCTCTCTCTCTCTCTACTCTCTCTCTCTCTCTCTCTCTCTCTGTCTCTCTCTAACTGGCTGGCTTTTACTCTCTCTCTCTCTCTCTCTCTCTCTCTCTCTCTCTCTCTCTCTCTCTCTAACTGGCTTTTACTCTCTCTCTCTCTCTCTCTCTCTCTCTCTCTCTCTCTCTCTCTCTCTCTCTCTCTCTCTCTCTCTCTCTCTCTCTAGCTCTCTCTCTCTCTCTCTCTCTCTCTCTCTCTCTCTCTCTCTCTCTCTCTCTCTCTCTCTCTCTCTCTCTCTCTCTCTCTCTCTCCTGAGGTAGATACTGACAATTTCAATCAGTCTGTGGAATTGTTCATCTGTTGTGTATCATTTTTATCATATGTAGATTTCTTTTACATCGCGTTATGATAAATAGGTGACTTCTGAACGACAAAGCATCATTAAAATGATATTGTTTATGTTTGACAGCATGTACTTAGTGTCACTCTAGTTGAAATGAAAGGTTTCAGGGCTTTGTCACATGTACATGGTGGTATTAGCATCAGTGTGTCATTCATAGTGCTCCTTTGGCCTGGCAGACTAAAGTACTTTTTGGTTTTTAGGTTGAGCATGGTCCACCGAATTGACACTGCAGCAGTGCAGTGTCTCCTCGGTTGGTTGCCTCCTGGTGGCCTAACATAGATTCGCTCCCCTTGGACTGCTGGTTTCAGATTCTGCGACTTGAACAAGCCGGGTATTGGGACTGGGAATGCGCCGCTGTACGGCCCAGAAGACAGCAGAGGGGGTTAGAATGTGTCAAAACTCGAGCGAATCCACAAAACAAGTAGTTTGAACAGGAAGAGAGTGAAGACACATGTGTCACCGTGTGCGGTGACAGTTACATTGTTCAGGCATTAGCTGTGGATTCTGTGTTCTTGTTCCCAGTAGACGGTACGTTTAACGCGCTTCATCAATCCATCATGTTGCCCCTCTTCTCCACGTGTCGCTGTTTACTGAACAGCACTTTCAATGGCCAGTAGTTAAAACATTGGAGGTACACGTCTAAATCTTAATGTCTTATTACGGTCTGAACTCCTTTTCATGTCTACACATGCCGCCATTTTGTGTACCATCGCGTGTAGTGGATAGACATTAATGTTTTGACGCATTAGTTACCCTGTCCTCAAAGATAAAACCTACTTCGACACGCCTTTAGGGAGAACATTGAGCGCCTGTTTTGAACTGGTCCCTAACTTTGGGTGAAGTGTTTTCACAAAATGTTTTCACCTATTGATGATTCGTACTCTTGCGTTGAAGTCTGTTTAGTTTGTTTGGACGTCTGATGCGTGGTTTGTCTGATACGAGTTTGTCTTGTGCGTGGTTTGCTCTTTGTTAAACATGTCTGACTAAATTCTTTTTCAAAACCTGATATATTATTTTTTTTAATTATTTTTTATTTTAAAACATTTTATTGTTGCATTTTTGTTTTTGGATAATCTTCATATCTTCACCCTCATTATTTCAGTATCAGTATATTTTTAATCAAGAATTCACGGGCCTTTTTTATATTCATTTTTAATAAGTTTATTGATGTTTCATGATTTAGAGAGTTCACGGGCAGTCCTCTAAATGTAACTTTGGACGTTAGCTGAATTTATGTTTCTCCTTGCTGTGTTCAGATCGCAAAGCAAGCCTACTGTGTCCTTGCTGTGTTCAGATTGCAAAGCAAGCCTACTGTGTCCTTGCTGTGTTCAGATCGCAAAGCAAGCCTACTGTGTCCTTGCTGTGTTCAGATCGCAAAGCAAGCCTACTGTGTCCTTGCTGTGTTCAGATCGCACAGCAAGCCTACTGTGTCCTTGCTGTGTTCAGATCGCACAGCAAGCCTACTGTGTCCTTGTTTGCCTTGTCTGTATCCCTGACTCCCCATGGGGATACCGGTGGTCCCTACGTAAAAATAGTTCCCCCACCTTCTGGAAGTTCTGTGCTTGTAACTTCCTCTAATCTGCCACTCTCTTTGACTCTGCCTTTTCCCTTTGCTTTCTATCATCTGCTATCTTTCTGACTTATTGGCCCATTTTCCTGCCTTTTTCAGAAAAAATCTTCCAAATCATTTTTTTCCTTTGAGCTCCTCCGAAATCAGAATGTGTTGGCTGTACGCAGCGGGGAGACCAGTGAAAACTGAAAACCAGACACATAAGTATCTTGCCCATTATGGCCATATGGCCTGGAAACGCAGAAGAAGAAAGAAGAAGAAGTATCCCTGACCTATGTTGGGTTTATCGTTTCAAGAAAGTGAATGAAAAAAAAAATATGGTCATCCTTGCCCAAACTACGGTGAGTCTGTAGGCCAAGTTTAGCTCTGTGTCCCGACTTTGCAGCGTAAGGGATGACTCCCTTTAGTTGACGCCGTCTTGCTGTCTGTTGATTGGACCCAGTGTGTTCATAGCGGAGTTTACGTCCAGACGCAGAGCGGGGGAAATAGTTTTAAAGTGTGTACCATTTTTGCTGTGTTGATTACCGGATTTGTAGGTGGGTTTAAACGCATGTTATTCTGTGTAGTTGCCGTTTTGTCAGTGTTGGGTTTTTTATATATATTTTTTACTGCCTATGTTGTTGGTTATTGCTTGATATTGTTTAAACAGTCAGAACTTCCTTCCCATCTTTTGTTTCTTCAGCCATTGTTTAAAGTGTTATCAAGATAGCATTTTGAAGTGTCACTTTAAAGGGAGAGGGGGGAGAGGTTGTAATACCGAATTCATTTGAAATGTGAACCCTGCGGCAAGAGAAAGGGATGTGTTACTTGTTACTTTTTGTATCTCAAAATATGGTGAGTTTGCTTTGCTGTGTTGCCGGGGGGTTGCTTTTTTCTTCTATGTTTTACTTTGTTGGTATGTAGATTTTGAATAATTTTGTATCGTTTATATTTTTCTTTATTGTATTTGTTCTATGTTTAGTAGGCAATTGATTGATATAAAATGCACTATGCATTCTGTTTATGTGTTGATGAGCTGGTATCAAACAACTATTGGACAGATTGTTTTTGTTCTTTTTAAAAATTTCGAAGGAAATGCTCTTGAAATTGGCACTAGAACTGTAAGTAAACAGATTTGTTGGGCACAAACTGATGTCAGATCAAAACTTCTATCAATCCTAAGGAAAGATCATGGGTTTGCTGCGTTTTAGATATGACTCCCTTTGTTTGAAGACTGGCTAGATTTCTGGTATTGTACTGTTAAAGCCTGTTTTGTCCATTTGCCCCCCCCCCCCCCCCCCCCCCCCCCCTGCTTTCAATAACTATTTGCCTGACAAATTGCTAAAAGAACAGTGCTAAAAGAAACATGCCTATTCATAGTTTATGAACAGAATGTAAAGTACCATTAGCCTGTAGTAAGGGTCTGTGATGATATGAGAGCAGTACAATAGATGGTAACTGAAAGTCATGTATTCATAGTTTATGAACAGAATGTAGAGTAACGTTGGCCTGTAGTAAGGATCTATGATATGAGAGCAGTACAATAGATGGTAACGGAAAGTCATGTATTCATAGTTTATGAACAGAATGTAGAGTAACGTTGGCCTGTAGTAAGGGTCTGTGATATGAGAGCAGTACAATAGATGGTAACGGAAAGTCATGTATTCATAGTTTATGAACAGAATGTAGAGTAACGTTGGCCTGTAGTAAGGGTCTGTGATATGAGAGCAGTACAATAGATGGTAACTGAAAGTCATGTATTCATAGTTTATGAACAGAAAGAGTGTAGAGTAACGTTGGCCTGTAGTAAGGATCTATGATATGAGAGCAGTACAATAGATGGTAACTGAAAGTCATGTATTCATAGTTTATGAACAGAATGTAGAGTAACGTTGGCCTGTAGTAAGGATCTATGATATGAGAGCAGTACAATAGATGGTAACTGAAAGTCATGTATTCATAGTTTATGAACAGAAAGAGTGTAGAGTAACGTTGGCCTGTAGTAAGGATCTATGATATGAGAGCAGTACAATAGATGGTAACGGAAAGTCATGTATTCATAGTTTATGAACAGAATGTAGAGTAACGTTGGCCTGTAGTAAGGGTCTGTGATATGAGAGCAGTACAATAGATGGTAACGGAAAGTCATGTATTCATAGTTTATGAACAGAATGTAGAGTAACGTTGGCCTGTAGTAAGGATCTATGATATGAGAGCAGTACAATAGATGGTAACTGAAAGTCATGTATTCATAGTTTATGAACAGAAAGAGTGTAGAGTAACGTTGGCCTGTAGTAAGGATCTATGATATGAGAGCAGTACAATAGATGGTAACTGAAAGTCATGTATTCATAGTTTATGAACAGAAAGAGTGTAGAGTAACGTTGGCCTGTAGTAAGGATCTATGATATGAGAGCAGTACAATAGATGGTAACTGAAAGTCATGTTTCAGCTGTATTTTATTTTGCATTCCTGGTGGTCCGTTGCATCTCAACCCACAAGAGGGGAGTCACTTTTTTCGAGTGCGTACATGCGTTGCTTTAACAGAAGCATTGACATACGCTCTAAAGATAAAAACATGGCAGGGTGCTTGGCAGTGAATGTCTTTGCATTTGGTGGGAGTGTAGAGATGTTTTGGGCGAAATTAATCTCCCATGGTGCTAGAAGAGTTCAAGTGTTGTGGAAGACTGACTCACAAACTGGACAGCACACGCACTGCTAGGTCTGAGTGCTGCATCAACGGGGATTGGTTGGCCTTTGGGGATCTAGCCCCAACACCAAGTGTCCTCAGATCTGTTTGGCAGAGTGGGGGTGTACCCTGGCCATGGCACCTCCACTATAAACAATGTTTGGCCCATCCATCCCAAATAGCAAGTGACCACCCCACCCCTCCCCACCTTCTATCCCAACTGAAAGGACAGTGGCGTGCTTACCAGAGGATTGATGGTAGTTTATTGGACATTGGATCATCTAACTTCCTTTCTATTCTTCTCTTCTTGTGTGTACACTTTAGAGGCTGGTTCCAGTTTTGGTATGAAGTTTCTTTTCTTAGAAATGGGTGCGTGACTGAAAGTGCACAAAATATGGTGAATCAGTATCTCTTTGCTGGCTAATGTGAGAGAGAGAGAGAGAATATTAATGGTACCATTTTTTACAAGTTTTTTTCCCTTTGTTTTGTTCAGAAAGGACTATGAAGATTTGTTTAAACTGTGCATGATTGATTTTTGAAATGCATTGGTTTTTGCTTCTATTACAGTGGAACCTCCCTTATCAGACCTTGATCATCCCAAATAAGGTCTTAACTCATTGCGGAACAGGAGGACGCCAGTCAGGGCCTGAACCTCCCTTATAAGACTTTGATCATCCCAAATAAGGTCTTAACTCATTGCCCAAATAAGGTCTTCACTCATTGCGGAACAGGAGGACGCCAGTCAGGGCCTGAACCTCCCTTATAAGACTTTGATCATCCCAAATAAGGTCTTCACTCATTGCGGAACAGGAGGACGCCAGTCAGGGTCTGAACCTCCCTTATAAGACCTTGATCATCCCAAATAAGGTCTTAACTCATTGCCCAAATAAGGTCTTCACTCATTGCGGAACAGGAGGACGCCAGTCAGGGCCTGAACCTCCCTTATAAGACCTTGATCATCCCAAATAAGGTCGTAACTCATTGTGGAACAGGAGGACGCCAGTCAGGGCCTGAACCTCCCTTATAAGACTTTGATCATCCCAAATAAGGTCTTAACTCATTGCGGAACAGGAGGACGCCAGTCAGGGCCTGAACCTCCCTTATAAGACTTTGATCATCCCAAATAAGGTCTTAACTCATTGCCCAAATAAGGTCTTCACTCATTGCGGAACAGGAGGACGCCAGTCAGGGCCTGAACCTCCCTTATAAGACTTTGATCATCCCAAATAAGGTCGTAACTCATTGTGGAACAGGAGGACGCCAGTCAGGGCCTGAACCTCCCTTATAAGACTTTGATCATCCCAAATAAGGTCTTAACTCATTGTGGAACAGGAGGACGCCAGTCAGGGCCTGAACCTCCCTTATAAGACCTTGATCATCCCAAATAAGGTCTTCACTCATTGTGGAACAGGAGGACGCCAGTCAGGGCCTGAACCTCCCTTATAAGACTTTGATCATCCCAAATAAGGTCGTAACTCATTGTGGAACAGGAGGACGCCAGTCAGGGTCTGAACCTCCCTTATAAGACTGATCATCCCAAATAAGGTCGTAACTCATTGCGGAACAGGAGGACGCCAGTCAGGGCCTAATTCCGAGTATTCTCGGAACAGCAATTTCTGAGTCTGAAACTAATCTAAATCCATGTGTTTTTTTAATCAATACTAAATTTTTCGAGTTACTTCTCCATCACTTTTGTAGCGAAAATTAAACTTGGATCAACCAGTAATGTTGTCAAAATTGAATCGTTGACAGTGCTAAGTTTTGTTTCGGTTCTTATTATATTCTTTTGTCTAGGCAACCCCAGGCCTGTAAAAAAAAAAAGACCCCAAAAAGACCCAGCCTGTAATGTTTGTCGAAGGCAGCGATGTGCTGAAGGGGCTATGTGGGATATAAGGGAGGTAATTTTAATACTTGTGAAGAAGGGCAATGTCTCTGAGAGTTGGGGGGGGGGGGGCGTGTTATAAGGGAGGTTCCACTGTAGAAGACCAGTGAAATGTGTGCACATGTGCATTTGTGACAGAGAATGTGTAGGAGTTGATATGTTTAGACGTACTTTCTACTCTTTTGCATGTTATTTGTCAGGAGTCAGTGTGGCGCCGAGATGACTCCCCATGGAGTGAAGGGAGAAGGAAGGAAGGAAGAATGTGTAGGAGTTGATATGTTTAGACGTACTTTCTACTCTTTTGCATGTTGTTTGTCAGGAGTCACTGTGGAAGTTTTGTTAGGCAGCTTTTGTATAGTTCTTGTACATAGAATAGTTTTTGTGTGAGTTCATAGGCATATGTGAAAGTGTCTGAAATAGGTATGTGTCAGTGTACATCCTTTACATTTCATCTGTGTGTGTGCTGCCACACTGCTTTACCACAATCACATATTGTTTTGTGGCATTTTTCTTTGTTTGAAGTGCAGTTGAAACATGTATGCGGGCATGATTCCTTGTGTTTGTCACCTCGGCTTAAGGCTGAGTCAGACCAGCTGTGACCCAGCACCATGGAAGAGACATGAAGTCGCTGGAATAGTTTCTCAAAACACACTTGCAAAGTCAAAAATATAATTTTTCTTCCATTTTGAGTCATGGGTATTGTGTTTTCTAACATCTTATATTTATGAAGGACAATCTTCAATATGATCTCTAAATTATCTTATGATAAGTGTTTTAAAACAAGTAGGTCAATGCGTTTTCTTCACCTAGGCTAGACTTTAGACTGTTTTCTCAAAATGGCCGACGCTCACCCTGCTAACTTTAAATGCTCATAATTCTGGAACGGAGAAAGATACAAGAATGGTTCTTGCATCATTAGAAAGAGAATTGTCTGAATTTTTCAAATGTATAATGTTCTCAGAATGGTCCCGTTCATGGTGCTGGGTCACAATTGACATAGGCTAGAACACCAAGGCTACATCAAAATGTTATGGTCTGCTTAGTTATGCAGGGATTGTCTTTAGCCATGACAAGCTCCTAGCATAACATCATCAGTCTAAAATCCTCCGAAGTCGGAGTGTGGCTGCCCATGTGGCGGGGTAATCAAAAACGGTCACACACGTAATGTTCTCATCCCTAGCTGGTGCATTTGTACCATAGTGTTCAAGTGCTTCGGCTGTTGGGATGATCCCTGGAGTCTTTTAGCCAGGGTACGATAACAACAACTTATGTGTGGAAACACAAACATTTGTGATGGAAAGCGTTTACTGCATTTGCAGGAATGCAATGAAGACACTTTTTCCTAGTGGATTTTGATGCACATGGTTTCCTAATGGTAATGCGCTCCTGTCTTCCTTGATCCGCCTTTCTCCTTCGAGTTCTCTCCATTAATGGTTAGTCATCAGTTTGGCTGTACATTTATTTCATTCTTTGTTTTGTCATTATTTTGGTTCTTTTTTAAAGACACACTGACCCTGCACAATTAAGTCCCTTGTTTTTTTCTGGCCAGGTGTGACCCACATACAAATTCCCCCATAAGCAAGCGAGGCTGCTCTTCAAAGGCTGTCTCGTTTTGAATATGGGGGATTTGTATGGGAGTCATACCTGGCCAAAATAAGATTTATTACCAGCGAGAGAGGGAAAACATTGAAAACGCTGATTTCCACACGTGATGTGGTGGGTCTTTAATGTTATGAAATTTGTGCGATACTGGAAAACGGTAAAATGTGAATTGCATAGGTGGGATAAGAAAAATTCAGCTATACTGAAAAACAACCACTTGAAGGAGCTTCTCCTTCATCGATCGCTCAGTTTTTTGTCAGTTATGAGTGCGGATGCATAATGCTGTGGTTATGCGCCTAACTAAGAAATAGACCCAGCAAGTCTGACTTCACCTGGAGTAAGGTAGAAAGATAGATGACGGTAAGCAAAGGGAAAAGGCAGAGTCAGAGTGACGGATTAGAGGAAGTTAGAAGCACAGAACTTCCAGATGGTGAGGGAACTATATGCAAAAGAGCCCCAGTATCCCCACGGCGGGGACTTGGAGGAGCCAGGTTCCAGTCTCGCACCAGGCAATTTTTATTTCATTTTAAAATCGAGCTATTTAGTTTTTTTATGTTAAGGCACTCAAGAAGGGTAACTAGGTTTTTTTTCATTTAATTTTTCTGATTTTAAAATGATATATATTAGTTTTCACATCAGAGAGTATGGAGCCTGTGTGGTGTAGTGGATAGAGAGCTTGCAAGACAGCTGTGGCATGATCTGGTGGTCATGGGTTCAACTCCAGCCAGAGGCAGATTTTTTCTTTGTTGACAAACCATTTATAGTAAGAAAGAATAAAGAAAATGAATTTTATTGTCCAAATTTGTTTTTCAGCATGCACATACAAATTAAGACATCAAGTTCACTCACACACACAGAGGTCTACAAATGACTCAACTTTTATTAATGATTTATAACCATCAGTTTAATGAAAACAATCCATGGCATACAAAGTTGAAATTAAAACCGATTTCTTAGACAATCTCCAGAGTTCTCTGCACTTGCTTTAGAGTCCCCCCCCCCTTGTCTTTTTGTATAAAGTATACTACTACTGGAAAAGAGTAGAGTAAACAGGTCTGTTGTCTGCCTACTCTAAACAAGAGGGGGGTAGAGCACCATGAGTTGCATGCAACTCAACTACCACCACCCCCTCCCTTCCAAACCAAACAACAAAACACCTATCAAGCCTAACCAGAGCTTCAGACTGTTTTCAAACTCCACGGACCATTATGACCTCGGATTACAGAAAAGGATGGGTCAATTTCCAGAACAATGGGCCAATAATGTGTGTGGTATTAGACAAATTCCAATGCAGACTTCATCAGTTAGATGATCCCTTGCTGCACAAAATGAGGAGTCAAATCACTGTCAATGACCGGGGCCTGCTGCAATCTGAAGCTCTGGCCTAACCTATCTTCTACCTGTTCTACACGAGAGAGAGAGAGGGGGGTAGTCTCTACCCACCTCCAAGCCTAACAAAACAAAAAAACAACAATCCCAAAAGAAACCAAACAACATCCCTCTGCCTACCTACCTCTCCATCTAGCTAGCCTAGGTGAGGGGCAAGGAGTGGGAAGCTTCGGCACGCAGATGCACTAACGGCGGGTGCAAGAGAGCGCTGCTTCAATGTGTACACAAAGGCGGGATCCATTGCCCTCCCCGGGCATTGGTCCTTACCTCCACCCCCCGCGCGACCTCCAGTACCCCTCCCCTAACAGCCCTCCTATCCCACTCTGCAAAAAAGAAAAAAGAAAAAGGCTACCCCCCTCCTCCCCACCCCACCCACCCATACTTGCCTTTTCCTTTTTCCAGTGTGCACAAAATAATGTTATATACACATACAAAATATGTCATATACACATACATAATAATAGGTCATGTCACATACTACAACAAAATGATCTTACCATCATAAACTTAAAACAAAATAGCATTACACAAAATCTAAAAACTGTCAACACATCTACTTTAACCCTTTCACCACCAGCCATATTTCAGCCAACATTTTCCATTAAAGTTACCTGGGTAGAGAATAAAATCCATCTGCAGTATTGTGGATTCTTCTGTGACATACCGTAATTTTCGGACTATAAGGCGATATTTTTTTCTCTCCAATTTCGACCTATGCGCCTAATAAACAAGGGTGCCCTATTAGTGAACAAAATTGTGATAAGAGAGGCAACGATTGCCGTACTCAGTACAGTCTACTGTGAGTCACAACATCGAAAGTGGTAACGGGTTGCGATATGACGAATAATCATGTTAAAATGCTTCAAAATCCGTATTATCGTCCGAGATACCATCCAACAGATGCCATAACCCTTCATTGGATGTAAAAAGCATCATTGTAGAGCTTAAAATGCCATAATTCTACCAGTTTTCGTGAAGAAAAGTCCAAACACAGCAACCGGAAGTCGCAAAAACTGAAGTTCGATTATTTGAGGAGGGAGCAAACTGGCGTTTATGACAGCAGTAATGGCGGTCGGTAAGCGACGCGTTCACAGGACGTGTACATGCTTCAAACTTCGACTTTCTTTTGCGACGTGTGTATCGCCTTATAATCGAGGGCGCCTTTTACTTTAATATTTTCAGATTTGTCTTGAAAATTGCCCTATTCGCCTTATACACCGCAGCGCCTTAATGATCCGAAGAATACGGTATATAAGGTCTATCATTACTTCCCAAAACGAAGACAATAGGGTCTTTGGATAATAGACCCCAAATTGATGCCTTTTAGTGACATAGGTCTTAAATCACTGTGGGTCTAAAGTGCGACTTTGGCGGTGAAAGGGTTAAATCACTGTGGTGCTAAAGTGCGACTTTGGCGGTGAAAGGGTTAAATCACTGTGGTGCTAAAGTGCGACTTTGGCGGTGAAAGGGTTAAATCACTGTGGTCTAAAGTGCGACTTTGGCGGTGAAAGGGTTAAATCACTGTGGTGCTAAAGTGCGACTTTGGCGGTGAAAGGGTTAAATCACTGTGGGTCTAAAGTGCGACTTTGGCGGTGAAAGGGTTAAATCACTGTGGGTCTAAAGTGCGACTTTGGCGGTGAAAGGGTTAAAGCATGTGACGGCATCACAACATTGTCCATGAACACAACCGTTTATAGCTGATCCAGACAATAAATGTCGTCCCTTGTGAGTTCAGCTCTTCTAGTCCCATGTAGTTTTTGACATTCTTTGTTGTCCGTTGCACCTCAACCGACAAGAGGGAAGTAACTTTTAACTCGCTCGGGACTGGACGAATTATTTCCCCTTGTTCTGTGGGGACTGGGCATTTGACTAGGTTTGTAAAATAATCACCAAAACCAAGTTATGAACAGTTAGGCATCAATTTTTTCAGAAAAGATTAGCAACACCATGCAAGGAACGATCGTAAAATATCAGATTCCATACCTTCGTCGTTTGTCTCCTATTGACGAAAACAGCTAACACATAGAAAGAAGGAAAATTTCACATTCCAATCTTTGACCCCCCCTCTACAACCAAAGCTGAATATAAAGTCTGCAATGATTGGTTGATTTCAAGAGAGGCAAGGTCAAAACAAACTGAAAATAGGTTATGACTTCGCACTGGAAAGCTGGTTACACGCCAGAAATAAAAAACTTATGAGCCGGATCCGGGCCATTCATCCTAAACGGTTGTATGAGCCGGAGCCGGCTCATTCGCCCTTAGTGAGTTAAACTTTTTTCTTTCGAATGTACATGCATTGCTTTAACAGCAGAAGCATTGACAAAAGCTCTAAACACATGGCAGGGTGTTTGGCAGTGAATGTCTTTGCATTTGGTGGGAGTGTACATTCTCCCATGGAGCTAGAAGAGCTAAGCAACACACAGACTGCGTGGTGACCTACAATGGTTATAACATTATTAACAGTCCTGACGACACTAAACACAGACTGCGTGGTGTCCTGATCAATGGTTATAACATTATTAACAGTCCTGACGACACTAAACACAGACTGCGTGGTGACCTACAATGGTTATAACATTATTAAGTCATGACGACACTAAACACAGACTGCGTGGTGACCTACAATGGTTATAACATTATTAACAGTCCTGACGACACTAAACACAGACTGCGTGGTGTCCTAATCAATGGTTATAACATTATTAACAGTCCTGACAACACTAAACACACAGACTGGGTGGTGACCTGATCAATGGTCATAACGTTAATGTTATGTACATAACTTGCACAACATTTCAGTAAAATCTGTTTGTAATTATACCCTAGCCTTTCATAATAATACAAAATACTAAAATCTGTTCATTACCAGTTAAGCTGTTTATCTAAAGCCAGTAAAGGAGAGAAAATCCCAATAACAGAAATATTGACAAACTTCAACAAACAGCTTTGACAATCATTCTTAGGAGATGACCTAATTTCCCAGCAAGTTTGATTCAATGTCATGCCAACAGTTTCTTTCAACAGTTCTACTCTTCAATTGAAAAACGAAAACATAACTACAGTGGAGTCCGGGTAAAACGAATTTTAACGGAACACAGACTCAGTTCGTTGTATCAGGATTTCGTTATACATGTACATGTACAATGTATGTTGAAAACAAAAACAGTCAAAACACTCACCAATGAGTTCAGCAGTGTTGTCTGACACTGATCTGTTTTGGCACACTTTTCAACAAGTTTGTCCATTAAGTGACAACACATCACACAAATTTAGTTTGCTATAGGCTTTCACGAACTTTTCTATCTTTATTTTGAGCGCGAATTGTAAAGCGACCTTGAGAAACCGAATGATCTGTAGGAAGCCTAGGCCTAGCAGACGACCCAGTGTGAATCTAAATGAGTTCACGCATGCGCAGTTCATATTTTCCAACTTCCTTCCTCTTGACAACACGTTCTAGCTTGGAGTTTGAAGGCCTAGGTTTTTGCAGCGCATCGCACAGGCTGAGTTCGTTATAGGCTATTTTTCCAAGTAAATAAAATTATCCTGGGGCGTAGAACATGTGTTCGTAAAAAGCGGGTGTTCGTTATTTCAAAAGGATTTTTTGTTCGTTATACCCATGGTTTTGCAAGTGACAAATAGAAGGGCATTTGCCGGGAAATTGAAGTCAGTTCGTTAATCGCGAAATTTCGTTAAAAGCGAGTTCGTTATAGTTGGACTCCACTGTAGAGTGAAAACGCTACATCAACCAGCAGTACGGCAGTATTTTCTGATCCAGTGACCTTGACCTTTGACCAATGACCTTCATCTTCGAACGTAGCCTTCATCTATGAGCATCCTATCCGCAGGCAAAATTTGAGCCTCCGTTCAAATGCTAATGAGGTAACATTACATACATACAGTCAGTCAGGGGAACAGACAGCGGTGAAAACATTAACCAGCTTTTGCAGAGGTTACAGCAACGTTAACAATACTAACGCCAAGAATCAATGCGATGCCTAGAGTCAAAACAGGCTATCCCCAGATAGTCCATTGACTTAATAACATGGTTGCAACTTTGCCTGCTATACAAGGATTTGCTGTTTTTGAATTTTACCAGAAAAGGGAGTTCCTTTTTTTTGTTTTGTAAAACTAGATCTTTGTGTGTCTACTGTATTTTTCAAACACTTTAAAACAAGCATTTGTATAAATTATGGAAAAAGCAAACCAAAATACCTTCATAAATCAATGTTTGCTTCAGCTGCAGGGTTTTTTTCATTTTGTGTAGTTGCACCAATGTAATGTAATAATATTATGGAACTTGATACGAAAACTATTAACTTTTATTTAAACAAGACTAAAGGAACATAAATAGCACAATCCCCATTTTACATTATTTCCAGTCTTTTTAAATACAAGTTATTGTTATTCACATAAGTCCTAGATTAAGTCGATGGAGTATCTGGAGATGGTCCATTTTGACTCTAAGGCGTTGAATGGTAGAAAATTATGGTCTTACATGAAAGGAAAGATACAGCCCCACTAAAAGAACAAAAGACTAAGCTAAACTTATGACCCCAACAGTTAGCCATCTCCACTTTGTCTAGCTACTCTCCTCAGGGAAAGAATGATGGATAGTCTACAGGCTACCCCCCCCCCGTCAACTTCTCTCAGTGAATGGTTCGAACAGCAAGGACAGTTGAGGGATGAAACAAAGGGAAGGAACTGGGACAGAAACGGATGGCAGGGCTGCACGGGAAGAGAGGGAGATCAAAAAACTGGCTGAGGTGTTACGCCAGACAGAATTGCTGCAGGGAATTCCGTACCTATATGAAAAACCTCCCACCCCTGGAATTACACTGCACGTTTGTCGTTGTATGCTTGTGCAAACAGTTGGTTGGCGATGGTAGTTCGTAAAGGTGGACCCTGACGGGTGAGTTTTTGCAAGAAACACGTCGAGATCACCAGAAAGACAGCCTTTTCAAGGATCGGAACACTCACTTTGGTCTGGTTACCTAAAAAACATCAAAACGGTGAGTCCTCCTTGGTGGAGATGCCGGAGAGAGTAGCCATTTTGGATGGGGTGGGTGGAGGTCATTCATTGTGGTTGAAGCGTTTTCTTTTTTTGTAGTGCAGTAAAAAAAAAAAAGGGAGCTATTTCCTTTGTTGTGAGCGAAACTCCTTTAGATAAACTGTATAATTTTTTTAATAAATAAATAAAAAGGCTTATATTGCGAAAATGTTGTGCAAACGATTTGGTTTAAACGCATGCGGCCATTAGAAAAGAGACGGCACACGCCTTCTCTTTGGGTGAAAGAATTTGACTTTCAGCACCTCCGCCAAGGAGGAATCGCCGATTTGACGGTTTGATTTCTAGGAAACCAGAGCAAAGTGAGTGTTGCAATCTTTGTAAAGGGTGTTTTCCTGGTGATTTCGACGTGTTTCTTACGAAAACTCATCCGTCAGGGTGCCCCTTTAAAAAAAAAATTAAAAAAAATTCATAAGTGGAAAAAAATTAATTATTTTCCTAACAGTATTTATGGCCAGTCACTTGGCATCACTTATTTGAACTGACCGCAGAGCTATTCTCCCACTATCAAAGTTAAAAACAAAAACTTTATTTCTGAAAACATTATCTTAAAAAAGCAAATACTACTTAATAAAAGAAAAGCATTAAAATATGTTCAAACTCAGAACTTCAGAGCCACATACCCACAGACCCATTTGTTGATAGTCACCATAGGCAAGACATTGAGAATCATGGTAAAATATATGTTTGAAAAACAGGACAGAGACATTCATGCCTGCCATGCAAGACTCGTAAAATCCATTTGGGGATATCATTCAACACATGGACAAACATTGTCTTCCATATCTTTAAAACAGCAGCTAAATTATGCAACTTTATTGATCATTTTAAAAACCCACAGTCAACAGCATTGCGCAACCACACATGTACCTACACAGGCAGAGGTTGCTAATTGCACATAAAACAATGCATACGCACTACACTTTGTTTTCACTCTGTCTCACTCCAAGTTTCTTAAAAGGCACACAAAGCGCCATTAAAATAGTCATCAATGAACATCATGCACCACCTTAAAACGCCTCACTCACTCAACAAGATCTAACTTTCTGACACCAATGTCCATCAGTTTGCAGACAGATGACATGATGCTACACCGGCACCCATGAAAAAACAACTAACAAAAATGATGAGAACAAAAACCCATAAACAAAATATGCATCAACCGTTTCATAACCAGTCGCTCAGAATAATTCATCCTAAACCTGCCCAACCACACATCTGCAATCTCAAAAGCTACTTGCAACGCAGACTTTCACACAATATTTTTTTCAGCTCAAAAAGGAATAAATAAAAATCAAAACATTTCTATCTAACCCTCGCACATTCGCACCACTTGATAAACTTACGGTTAAAACTAAGGCAAAATTGGTGCAACATCGATTCTAACGAACTCTGTGAAAGAAACGATGTTTTGTCAATAGTCTGTCCCTGGCTGTTTTACAAACCAGGACATCAACTGTCTTCAACTGAAAACAAAATGGAGACATTTCAACTGTCATCAACTAAAATCCCTTTCTTCTTTCAATTCCTCGGCATGACTGATGCAACACCTCTAGGGGTACAGACAATTTCTTGAGATGTGACCAGCCACACAAGATGATAAACCAAGGTGTTGTGTACATAACAGCTCTAACAACCAATTCAAACACAGCTGCTCCTCCCATATACAGACAACTGAATGCAGTCTCTCTCCTTCAGAGAATCACCACAAAATGTTAAACTTAAAATTAAAAAAATCAGAAATAGAAAATTTGACAACTGTTCTAGAAGCTTTGGGGTGGCTGGGCTATTTATTCAAACCGATTTTGAAGCCCTGGAGAAAGGCTCAAACCATTTCCGAGGATTGTGTTGTGTGAGGAGAAGTTTGTTAACAAGGTGACTCTTCAAATGTCGTAGAAATCCTGCAACAAACAGGTTGGCCTGTCTTTTTCTCAGCCATTTTTTGGTCACCATTTCACAGACTGATCTACATGGGTTTCTTGCCCCCAGAGCCCCGAGCATTGTCCATTTTGTTCAAAAGGATCTCTGCTAGTAGTCTCCATGATGATCTCTGCTAGTAGTCTCCATGATGATCTCACAGACTGATCTCCACAGGTCTCTTGCCGTGCGTCCCTGGCTGAACCTGTTCCATTTTGTTGAGGAGGATCTCTGCTCCCTTGAAGGTCATCTTCCTCAGGTATTTCTTCAGAGGAGTCAGTTGAGACAGCAGCCGGTGGGTCACTGCCGCATTTTCCACCTCTAGCAACCTGTGTCATCATAATTGTCATCATCATTGTCATCATCATTACCACCATCATCATCATCATCATTATCATCACCACTATCATCATCGTCATTATCATCATCACCACCACCATCATCGTTATCATCATCATTACCACCATCATCGTCGTCATTATCATCATCATCATTACTATCGTCATCATCATCATCACCACCATCATCAATGCCATCATCATCGTTATCATCATCATACCACCATCATCATTATCAATGTCATCATAATCATCATCATCTCCATCATCGTTACTATCATCATCATTGGCACCATTATCATGATCATTGTCATCATCACCATCATCACCACCATCATCATCATCACCACCACCATCATCATCATCACCATCATCATCATTACCATCATCTTCAAGTATTTGTTCAGAGGAGTGATTTGCTTACTCGTACAATACTACAATATCCACAAATTACAGCATTACACAACACACAGTCAGACCCCCAAAATTATACTTCAAAGATCTCTCTCTATCTATCTAAAAAAGGCAAACCTTGATGTAGCTCCAGCCAAACCCAAACCATTGTCCTCCCGGATCACCAAACACAACTCACAGGATGAGCAGGAAACACCCTGTTTCTGGTGTGAAGACTGCTGCCTCTGATGTTCCATTGTCCTCATGGATCACCAAACACAACTCACAGGATGAGCAGGAAACACCCTGTTTCTGGTGTGAAGACTGCTGCCTCTGATGTTCCATTGTCCTCATGGATCACCAAACACAACTCACAGGACGAGCAGGAAACACCCTGTTTCTGGTGTGAAGACTGCTGCCTCTGATGTTCTGTCCTCCTGGATCACCAAACACAACTCACAGGATGAGCAGGAAACACCCTGTTTCTGGTGTGAAGACTGCTGCCTCTGATGTTCCCAATGTCCTCCTGGATCACCAAACACAACTCACAGGATGAGCAGGAAACACCCTGTTTCTGGTGTGAAGACTGCTGCCTCTGATGTTCCATTGTCCTCATGGATCACCAAACACAACTCACAGGACGAGCAGGAAACATCCTGTTTCTGGTGTGAAGACTGCTGCCTCTGATGTTCCCAATGTCCTCATGGATCATGAAATACAACTCACAGGACGAGCAGGAAACACCCTGTTTCTGGTGTGAGGACTGCTGCCTCTGATGTTCCATTGTCCTCATGGATCATGAAATACAACTCACAGGACGAGCAGGAAACATCCTGTTTCTGGTGTGAAGACTGCTGCCTCTGATGTTCCCAATGTCCTCATGGATCATGAAATACAACTCACAGGACGAGCAGGAAACATCCTGTTTCTGGTGTGAAGACTGCTGCCTCTGATGTTCCCAATGTCCTCATGGATCATGAAATACAACTCACAGGACGAGCAGGAAACACCCTGTTTCTGGTGTGAGGACTGCTGCCTCTGATGTTCCATTGTCCTAAATACAAGTCGCTACAATGTAACACAATACAATACAACACGAATAGAATAGAATACAACCCAATACAATACAACACAACCCAATACAATACAACACAATACCAATATCATCAACCAGTAACTCACATGACCAGCATGAAGCATCCTCTGTTGCTGACCACCCAGCTTTTGTAGATGCTGGGCTCAGCCATGTTGGATAACGCCACACAGAACAGACCTGGAGAGACACAGAGCATTGTATACTGGGCACCACAAGTTATGAGCCACACAGAACAGACCTGTAGAGACAGAGCATTGTATACTGGGCACCACAAGTTATGAGCCACACAGAACAGACCTGGACAGACACAGAGCATTGTATACTGGGCACCACAAGTTATGAGCCACACAGAACAGACATAGAGCATTGTATACTGGGCACCACAAGTTATGAGCCACACAGAACAGACCTGCAGAGACATAGAGCATTGTATACTGGGCACCACAAGTTATGAGCCACACAGAACAGACCTGGACAGACACAGAGCATTGTATACTGGGCACCACAAGTTATGAGCCACACAGAACAGACCTGGAGAGACATAGAGCATTGTATACTGGGCACCACAAGTTATGAGCCACACAGAACAGACCTGGACAGACACAGAGCATTGTATACTGGGCACCACAAGTTATGAGCCACACAGAACAGACCTGGACAGACACAGAGCATTGTATACTGGGCACCACAAGTTATGAGCCACACAGAACAGACCTGTAGAGACACAGAGCATTGTATACTGGGCACCACAAGTTATGAGCCACACAGAACAGACCTGTAGAGATACAGAGCATTGTATACTGGGCACCACAAGTTATGAGCCACACAGAACAGACCTGTAGAGATACAGAGCATTGCATACTGGGCACCACAAATTATGAGCCACACAGAACAGACCTGTAGAGACATAGAGCATTGTATACTGGGCACCACAAGTTATGAGCCACACAGAACAGACCTGTATAGATACAGAGCATTGTATACTGGGCACCACAAGTTATGAGCCACACAGAACAGACCTGTAGAGACACAGAGCATTGTATACTGGGCACCACAAGTTATGAGCCACACAGAACAGACCTGGACAGACATAGAGCATTGTATACTGGGCACCACAAGTTATGAGCCACACAAAACAGACATAGAGCATTGTATACTGGGCACCACAAGTTATGAGCCACACAGAACAGACCTGTAGAGACACAGAGCATTGTATACTGGGCACCACAAGTTATGAGCCACACAGAACAGACCTGTAGAGACACACAGAGCATTGTATACTGGGCACCACAAGTTATGAGCCACACAGAACAGACCTGGACAGACACAGAGCATTGTATACTGGGCACCACAAGTTATGAGCCACACAGAACAGACCTGTAGAGACATAGAGCATTGTATACTGGGCACCACAAGTTATGAGCCACACAGAACAGACCTGGACAGACATAGAGCATTGTATACTGGGCACCACAAGTTATGAGCCACACAGAACAGACCTGGACAGACACAGAGCATTGTATACTGGGCACCACAAGTTATGAGCCACACAGAACAGACCTGGACAGACACAGAGCATTGTATACTGGGCACCACAAGTTATGAGCCACACAGAACAGACCTGGACAGACATAGAGCATTGTATACTGGGCACCACAAGTTATGAGCCACACAGAACAGACCTGGAGAGACATAGAGCATTGTATACTGGGCACCACAAGTTATGAGCCACACAGAACAGACCTGTAGAGACACAGAGCATTGTATACTGGGCACCACAAGTTATGAGCCACACAGAACAGACCTGTAGAGACAGAGCATTGCATACTGGGCACCACAAGTTATGAGCCACACAGAACAGACCTGTAGAGACACAGAGCATTGTATACTGGGCACCACAAGTTATGAGCCACACAGAACAGACCTGTAGAGACACACAGAGCATTGTATACTGGGCACCACAAGTTATGAGCCACACAGAACAGACCTGTAGAGACACAGAGCATTGTATACTGGGCACCACAAGTTATGAGCCACACAGAACAGACCTGTAGAGATACAGAGCATTGTATACTGGGCACCACAAGTTATGAGCCACACAGAACAGACCTGTAGAGACACAGAGCATTGTATACTGGGCACCACAAGTTATGAGCCACACAGAACAGACCTGGACAGACACAGAGCATTGTATACTGGGCACCACAAGTTATGAGCCACACAGAACAGACATAGAGCATTGTATACTGGGCACCACAAGTTATGAGCCACACAGAACAGACCTGCAGAGACATAGAGCATTGTATACTGGGCACCACAAGTTATGAGCCACACAGAACAGACCTGGACAGACACAGAGCATTGTATACTGGGCACCACAAGTTATGAGCCACACAGAACAGACCTGGAGAGACATAGAGCATTGTATACTGGGCACCACAAGTTATGAGCCACACAGAACAGACCTGGACAGACATAGAGCATTGCATACTGGGCACCACAAGTTATGAGCCACACAGAACAGACCTGGACATAGAGCATTGCATACTGGGCACCACAAGTTATGAGCCACACAGAACAGACCTGTAGAGACATAGAGCATTGTATACTGGGCACCACAAGTTATGAGCCACACAGAACAGACCTGTAGAGACATAGAGCATTGTATACTGGGCACCACAAGTTATGAGCCACACAGAACAGACCTGTAGAGACATAGAGCATTGTATACTGGGCACCACAAGTTATGAGCCACACAGAACAGACCTGTAGAGATACAGAGCATTGTATAATGGGCACAAGTTATGAGCCACAGAACAGACCTGTAGAGATACAGAGCATTGTATACTGGGCACCACAAGTTATGAGCCACACAGAACAGACCTGTAGAGACACAGAGCATTGCATACTGGGCACCACAAGTTATGAGCCACACAGAACAGACCTGTAGAGATACAGAGCATTGTATACTGGGCACCACAAGTTATGAGCCACACAGAACAGACCTGTAGAGATACAGAGCATTGTATACTGGGCACCACAAGTTATGAGCCACACAGAACAGACCTGTAGAGACACAGAGCATTGCATACTGGGCACCACAAGTTATGAGCCACACAGAACAGACCTGTAGAGACAGGGGAAAATAGTCAACCATCAAATGAAAAAACCCTGTACATACTCACAGTCTTACACACACAGACACACATATGATAGGCATACACACACAGACACACACACACAGTGACAAACATACACACACAGTGATACACACAGTGACACACACACACCGTCTTTTCCTTGGTGCATTCTCTGTCGGTCGGTCAGGAGGATTTTCTTCAGGGTCATGTGACCTGCTGGGTCCTCCACCAAGCTCATTGGTCGAACTTTGTCACCGCCAGTGCTCTCCCCTGAATGGGCGGGGTCAGAGGTCGTCACCACTGCAGCCAATGCTTCCCCGATGTCGTATCTCCTGGCAGAAAAAAAAAAAATAAATAATGATAATAATAATAATACTGATAATGGTAAGTATTTTGTGAAGACATGTCACCCCTTTTGTACAGTGGAACCTCAGTATTGTCGCCAGCCAGCACAAATTGTCCATTATATTGTGAGACGGCTGTTATGCTGGAGACTCTACGGAATATATTAACACATAAAAGAGAGAGAGACAGCACTAATGTTCTGACTGACAAGGCGTCCGCATCATTAGGGTGTCTGTTGGACCATCCGCAGCTGATGTTCCCTTTTCCAACCCAGTGGCAACGAAAAAGTCGTCATTTTGGTCAACAGTTACCCCCCACATTCCCCTTCCTTCCTCATCAGTCACACAAAAAATTGCATGCAAATAAAATTTAAAAAGGGGGGGGGGGGGGGGGGGCGCCTCTGGCTGCGACGTTCTCTCCAGGTGGGAGCATCCCGAATTTCACAGATGCGTCTGTGACTATAAAGTACCAAACACACACACATGGAGTGGGGATGTACCCTTGGCATATGCTAAAATCAGGGGCACCATCAGAGAGCTATGGCTGAGGGTCAGAACTAATCACACATGGAGTGAGGACGTACCCTTGGCATGTGCTAGAATCAGCGGCACCATCAGAGAGCTATGGCTGTTGGTCAGAAGCAGAGCGGCGTTGTCAGTCAGAAAGGACAGCAGAGGTTCTGACACATAACTCCTCAATTCTTCAGCCCTCACTTCGGGGTCTTTTTTACTGAAACATTGACATAGTCATCATCATCATCATCATCATCAACATCATCATTGTCATCGTCATCATCATCATCATTATCGTTATCATCAATTCATGAGCCCTCACTTTGGGGTCTTTTTTACTGAAACATCACCATCATCATCGTCACTGTCACCGTCACCATCATCATTGTCATCACCATCATCGTTATCATCAATTCATGAGCCCTCACTTTGGGGTCTTTTTTACTGAAACATCACCATCATCATCGTCACTGTCACCGTCACCATCATCATTGTCATCACCATCATCGTTATCATCAATTCATGAGCCCTCACTTTGGGGTCTTTTTTACTGAAACATCACCATCATCATCGTCACTGTCACCGTCACCATCATCATTGTCATCACCATCATCGTTATCATCAATTCTTCAGTTCTCATTTCCGGCTCTTCTTACTGAAATCAGTCAGGGTCACAATAGATGAGTAGATCCTCATTGTCCTTTGCTGGTCGTATCTACGATCGCAAAGGAGTATGTTTTCGGTCGTGTAGGTTTCTTTTTTTGCTTTATTGTGGTTTTTCTGTCTGTCCCAAGGATATCTCCCGAACCGCTTGACCGAATCGCTTCAAATGTTGTGTGTGGTGGTGTGTCACCATGAGAGGAAGGCATCCGTGCATAAATTATCATCGTCGTTACCTTGACGTATGACCTTGAAAACCGAAAATCTTTAAGAGGCCACAACTTCCACACCGTTGGTCTTAGAGTTTTCAAATTTGGCATGGAGGTACTTTGGCGTATTGCCGTTCTCATGATGGCATACCAAGCAAGGTCAAGGTAAAGGAGATCGGTGCGCCTTGAAAGTGGTAGGGGTCTAAAAATTGGTTTTTAAGCCATAATTTCCACATTTGTACTTGACAGAAGCGCTTCAGATTGTGTGTGGTACTGTATAACCTAGAGTAGAAAACATCCGAGCATAAATTATCGCCATGCTGACCTTGACCTTGACGTGTGACCTTGAAAACCGAAATTTCCTTCTTTGCGCTAAATATTTCTTGTTCAAGCTGTATCTCGTGAACTAGAAGACAGAATCCCTTCCAATTGTGTGTCAGGATGTGACACTAAGCGTATAACATTCGTCGCCGAGCGGCAGACACGTTTCCGTTTTTCTTCACCCTCCTATTTCTCGTGAAATACTGTATAGAATCACTCCAAATTTTGTGTGGGTGTGTAAAAAGAAGAGTTGAAGACATTGCAGTACAAATTATGCCACGTGGGATTTCAATGTCGCAGAGCGGCAGACATGTCTCCGAGTTAAGGGTGTACGCCCCATTGATTAAGGGTGTACATCCCGGTAAAGAAGAGGGTCTAATACTAAATGTAAAACACATCCTAGCACAAAATGTGCCACGTGGGGCTTAAATGTCGCTGAGTGGCAGACATGTCTCAGTGTTAAGGGTGTGCACACCACCAATTAAGGGTGTGCATCCCGGAAAACGATTTGCACCCAGTCAAGGGTGTGTAGGTGCTTCACCCAAAGGTCACAAGGAGGACGGGGACCGAAGATGTGAGGGAGAAGGGAGGTACAGGGCGGGGCAGGTACAGGGCGTAACTGGCAAAGGACATATCTGCCACTCGGCGATGCCCTTGTATTGTCAGTGAAATTAAATGTTCATTGTTATTATTACAAATATTCACATCAGCTAAGTGAGAGACAAATCTTAAAGCAAACGGAAAACATTGTCTTTGGTCCAAGACCAGCAACTCTTGGTTTCCTACCTGGTGGGAGTGCTGTCCCCTTGTTCCAGGATTCGGATGACGTCGGGACAGAAGAAGGAATGGTCGCGACGAACCAGCAGGTAGGTCAGCACTTTACGACCGTGACTGTCCGCGATTATTTTCCCTAGGTTCTTCATTATCTCCTGTGTCAATCAGTCAATCAATCAATCAATCAATCAACAGGTAGGTCAGCACTTTACGACCGTGACTGTCCGCGATTATTTTCCCTAGGTTCTTCATTATCTCCTGTGTCAATCAGTCAATCAATCAATCAATCAATCAACAGGTAGGTCAGCACTTTACGACCGTGACTGTCCGCGATTATTTTCCCTAGGTTCTTCATTATCTCCTGTGTAAATCAGTCAATCAATCAATCAATCAATCAACAGGTAGGTCAGCACTTTACGACCGTGACTGTCCGCGATTATTTTCCCTAGGTTCTTCATTATCTCCTGTATCAATCAATCAGTAAATCAGTCAGTCAATCAATCAGTGCATCAATCAATCAATCAATCAATCAACAGGTAGGTCAGCACTTTACGACCGTGACTGTCCGCGATTATCTCCCCTAGGTTCTTCACTATCTCCTGTGTCAATCAATCAGTAAATCAATCAATCAGTCAATCAACAGGTAGGTCAGCACTTTACGACCGTGACTGTCTGCGATTATCTCCCCTAGATTCTTCACTATCTCCTGTGTCAATCAGTCAATCAATCAGTCAATCAACCAATCAATCAGTCAAACAACAGGTAGGTCAGCACTTTATGACCGTGACTGTCCGAGATTACCTCCCCTAGGTTCTTCACTATCTCCTGTGTCAATCAATCATCAAGGATAGTTATAAAGTTAACACACTGCATCATCCACACACAGGTGGCTATTAACAACATGTGACTATTACGTATATCATTATCATCATTATTATTATTCTACTCACATCCAGCAAGGCTGTCTGGACCAACACAGTATCATCCACACACAGATGGCCAACAGCATCATGTGACCATCATATTTATCATCATTATTATTATCATATTCACATCCAGCAAGGCTGTCTGGACCAACACGGTATCATCCACACACAGATGGCCAACAGCATCATGTGACCATCATATTTATCATCATTATTATTATCATATTCACATCCAGCAAGGCTGTCTGGACCAACACGGTATCATCCACACACAGATGGCCAACAGCATCATGTGACCATCATATTTATCATCATTATTATTATCATATTCACATCCAGCAAGGCTGTCTGGACCAACACGGTATCATCCACACACAGATGGCCAACAGCATCATGTGACCATCATATTTGACTCTGTGCCAAAAGGTGAGCACGGAGAGGGTCAGGTACTTACATTCTCAATAAATTGTCACATAACCTTCTGACTGTTGTGCTTATGTTATAAACATACAGACAAATGTCTGAAAAGACACTAGAGACAATATCAGCTTTATAAGATCAGTAGTTGTTTAGTTATGTGACAATGAATGTCAAATCAGCCCCAAAATCTGGTCTTCAAAAGTGGACATTGCAAATAGTCATGATTTCAACAAGTGCTAGAACACACAAACTCCAGTAAAATTACTTGAAATTTGGACAGGTTATGCAAAAGTACCTTATTAGTAAACGCTAAAGATTGTAACATTCAAAAATGAAAGTTCTGTTAGTTATTAGGCTTAAACCAATGTTGATGACAAACATCATTTTTGATGTAATCATTCAACCAAAATCAAACTTCCCAACAATTTTCACTTATATAAATCCAAAATACATGAAAATGTCATGCTTTGTTGGAGCAGATATTACTTTATCATAGGAGTATAAAAGTTTTTTACAAAATATATTATTTTAAATAATATTGTACTTTCTCTTAAAGGTTCTGACTTAGATGTAACACTTGACATCCGTCATACCTAAGCTATAATGCTCAATAAAATCCTCAAGATATATATTTTTAACTTGCTCTCTTTTATTTTACAATTAAACTGTCATATAAAGTTGACCCCTACCCTTATTTAACACCAGCATGTTCATTTCTTTCTTCTGCACTAATCCAAATGTTCAATGTAATCATTTTACTGGACTTGATGTTCGTCATCAAGAAAATGTTAATTATCAAATTTAGCTGGTTTTATTGGTCTAACCATCTAATAAACAAATAAACACCACTTCAGTGGGTTTAGTCATTCATTTAGAGCACTTTGCAGCCTTCATAGAAAGATAAATGAAAAAATAGTGCTTAATGAAAATTATTAATGTAACTATGATGTTCGTCATACATGTCCTATGGTGTAAATAGTGAATTATGATAAGTAATTCAACAGTTTTTGGAGAAATTTTTTTATTCATGCAAGTTATTATTTTCTTTAAAGTATTCTGCTTACTGTAGTTGACAAAAATACAGTTATTCATAGACATTTTGGCCAGAAACTGGAAAATAAATTATGTAGGTAACTTTGATGTTTGTCATACATTTTTCACACATTGTGTAATAAAACAAAAACAATGACATGAATCAATTAATAGTTTGGTAGAAAATATTCAGTTAAGTTGTAATTGGTTTTTTTATGGCATCTTAAGTACTTAAAGACAGAATTAGTGTATTTGATGCAACTTTCAAATGTAAAGTGATGACAAAGGTCATTTGTTACCTCAACAGACCCATAATAATCATCATATTAACAACAAATTTCAACAGGAAATGTCACAGACTAATAGCAAACAATGAAAACAACTTAACACAACATGATTTGCTGGAGCTATGAGAAAATACTGTGACATAACACCATGGTTGTGATGTAATCATTGATGTTTGTCATCAGGTGGGGGACACCACATTATCACTATTTTCTCAGAAATCGGTTGAAAAATTGTCCTGCCACTTTGCACATGTTTTGCCTCATTTATATCCTTTCTAAATATGCATGTATTTAAATGGTATTAATAGTTTCATTTTTTACCCTCTATGTCCACTTTTCATGCCCACCTTTTGGCACAGAGTCATTTATCATCATTATTATTATCATACTCACATCCAGCAAGGCTTTCTGGACCAACACGGTATCGTCCACACAATCAAAGATGGCCAACAGCATCATGTGACCATCATATTTATCATTATTATTATTATCATACTCACATCCAGCAAGGCTTTCTGGACCAACACAGTATCGTCCACACAATCAAAGATGGCCAACAGCATCATGTGACCGGCCTCCTCTTTGCAGATCTGAGTCACATGACCCTTGAAGCTTTTGATGATCATCTTGCGATCCTGTCACATAAATGTCAGAATTAAGAAATTGTCGATCATGTAGCACTGTATGAATAATCTTTACTGAGTGCTTGAAGGGACATAACTCAATGTAGCACTGTATAAATAATCTTTACCAAGCACTCGTCGATCATAACTCAATGTAAGTCACATGACCCTTCAGGCTTTTGATGATCATCTTGCCATCCTGTGACATAATGTCAGAATGAAGAAATCGTCGATCATGTAGCACTGTGTGAATAATCTTTACCGAGTGCTTGAAGGGACATAACTCAATGTAGCACTGTATGAATAATCTTTACCAAGCACTCGTCGATCATAACTCAATGTAAGTCACATGACCCTTCAGGCTTTTGATGATCATCTTGCCATCCTGTGACATAATGTCAGAATGAAGAAATTGTCGATCATGTAGCACTGTGTGAATAATCTTTACCAAACGCTTGAAGGAACATAACTCACTTATTATAGATTATAGAAGTCACATGACCCTTCAGACTTGAAGGGACATAACTCGTGCTTCCACCCATTCATCATACTAGATTATAGAAGTCACATGACCCTTCAGACTTGAAGGGACATAACTCATGCTTCCACCCATTCATCATACTAGATTATAGAAGTCACATGACCCTTCAGACTTGAAGGGACATAACTCATGCTTCCACCCATTCATCATACTAGATTATAGAAGTCACATGACCCTTCAGACTTGAAGGGACATAACTCATGCTTCCACCCATTCATCATACTAGATTATAGAAGTCACATGACCCTTCAGACTTGAAGGGACATAACTCATGCTTCCACCCATTCATCATATTAGATTATAGAAGTCACATGACCTTTCAGACTTGAAGGGACATAACTCATGCTTCCACCCATTCATCATACTAGATTATAGAAGTCACATGACCCTTCAGGTTTTGACGATCGTCTTGCCATCCTGAAATGATAAACATTAATAAATCATTGATCATATGTCACTGTAAAAATAATTCACATAATGCACTGCTATAAAAACAGCACAAAGCGCTTTAACAGCAGTAGGGATGCCATCTCTCATACAGCAGTAGGGGTCACATGACCCGTCAGGCTTCTGATGATCGTCTTGCCGTACCACGACAAATTTCAACATTTACTGAATGTACATCTATAGGATCAGCAATGTTCACAGGTATTTTATAAAGATATAAATAAATGAATTGTTATTTCTATTCATTTTGATAAAGTTTCGAAATAACATTATTTTCAGATTTTAAACACACCATTTACATTTTTTGAGGAATTAAAGCCAAGGAACAGAAATATCTTGGGTGAAAATGGGGGCATTTGGTAAAACAAATGTGTTCCAAAAGTTATTTCCCTTGGATTAAACTTCTCGTCATTACATAGAACATAGCGGAGCCTGCCCACACAGATGATTACTGTATGACATCATTATCTAATACACCATGTATTACTTAGCGGAGCCTGCCCACACACAGACCATTACTGTATGACATCATTATCTAATACACCATGTATTACTTAGCGGAGCCTGCCCACACACAGACCATTACTGTATGACATCATTATCTAATACACCATGTATTACTTAGCAGAGCCTGCCCACACACAGACCATTACTGTATGACATCATTATCTAATACACCATGTATTACTTAGCAGAGCCTGCCCACACACAGACCATTACTGTATGACATCATTATCTAATACACCATGTATTACTTAGCAGAGCCTGCCCACACACAGACCATTACTGTATGACATCATTATCTAATACACCATGTATTACTTAGCAGAGCCTGCCCACACACAGACCATTACTGTATGACATCATTATCTAATACACCATGTATTATCATAACTACCTTAGCCTGCCCACACACAGATCATTACTGTATGACATTATCTAATACACCATGTATTATCATAACTACCTTAGCCTGCCCATACACAGACCATTACTGTATGACATCATTATCTAATACACCATGTATTATCATAACTACCTTAGCGGAGCCTGCCCACACACAGATCATTACTGTATGACATCATTATCTAATACACCATGTATTATCATAACTACCTTAGCGGAGCCTGCCCACACACAGACCATTACTGTATGACATCATTATCTAATACACCATGTATTATCATAACTACCTTAGCGGAGCCTGCCCACACACAGATCATTACTGTATGACATCATTATCTAATACACCATGTATTATCATAACTACCTTAGCGGAGCCTGCCCACACACAGACCATTACTGTATGACATCATTATCTAATACACCATGTATTATCATAACTACCTTAGCGGAGCCTGCCCACACACAGATCATTACTGTATGACATCATTATCTAATACACCATGTATTATCATAACTACCTTAGCGGAGCCTGCCCACACACAGATCATTACTGTATGACATCATTATCTAATACACCATGTATTATCATAACTACCTTAGCGGAGCCTGCCCACACACAGATCATTACTGTATGACATCATTATCTAATACACCATGTATTATCATAACTACCTTAGCGGAGCCTGCCCACACACAGATCATTACTGTATGACATCATTATCTAATACACCATGTATTATCATAACTACCTTAGCGGAGCCTGCCCACACACAGACCATTACTGTATGACATCATTATCTAATACACCATGTATTATCATAACTACCTTAGCGGAGCCTGCCCACACACAGATCATTACTGTATGACATCATTATCTAATACACCATGTATTATCATAACTACCTTAGCCTGCCCACACACAGATCATTACTGTATGACATCATTATCTAATACACCATGTATTATCATAACTACCTTAGCGGAGCCTGCCCACACACAGATCATTACTGTATGACATCATTATCTAATACACCATGTATTATCATAACTACCTTAGCGGAGCCTGCCCACACACAGATCATTACTGTATGACATCATTATCTAATACACCATGTATTATCATAACTACCTTAGCCTGCCCACACACAGATCATTACTGTATGACATCATTATCTAATACACCATGTATTATCATAACTACCTTAGCGGAGCCTGCCCACACACAGATCATTACTGTATGACATCATTATCTAATACACCATGTATTATCATAACTACCTTAGCGGAGCCTGCCCACACACAGGCCATTACTGTATGACATCATTATCTAATACACCATGTATTATCATAACTACCTTAGCGGAGCCTGCCCACACACAGATCATTACTGTATGACATCATTATCTAATACACCATGTATTATCATAACTACCTTAGCGGAGCCTGCCCACACACAGATCATTACTGTATGACATCATTATCTAATACACCATGTATTATCATAACTACCTTAGCGGAGCCTGCCCACACACAGATCATTACTGTATGACATCATTATCTAATACACCATGTATTATCATAACTACCTTAGCGGAGCCTGCCCACACACAGGCCATGGCGGTTCGAGTGCCTTCCTTGGTGTGCAACATGTGGATCAGAGATTCCCTCAGGGCCTCTATCATGTCCTGGAGAAATACAATACAGAAAGATAGATCACTGTTGATATGTATACAACAAACAAGATAACAAACAAACAACATGTGGATCAGGGATTCCCTCAGGGCCTCTATCATGTCCGGGAGAAATAAAATACAGAAAGATAGATCACTGTTGATATGCATACAACAAACAAGATATCAAACAAACAACATGTGGATCAGGGATTCCCTCAGGGCCTCTATCATGTCCTGGAGAAATAAAATACAGAAAGATAGATCACTATTGATATGCATACAACAAACAAGATATCAAACAAACAACATGTGGATCAGGGATTCCCTCAGGGCCTCTATCATGTCCTGGAGAAATAAAACTATGGAAAATCTTAATAAATTATGAAAAAATGAATACCTCTCAAAAGATAAAAAGTCTGAATAATCTGATTACCAAACACGTGGATCAGGGATTCCCTATGAGCTTCTATCATGTCCTGGGAACATAAAATGGTGTCCACCATTATTCTGGAAGGGTTGCACAGATAGCTTTAACAATGCAAAGCTTGATCATTGAATATCTTTTAGATCATGAGAAAACAACAGCAATGTAGCACACACACAGACAGACAGACAGCAAACAGAACCTGAGAACACAGACTCATTCTGTTGACATCAGCGAGTCAAGCAATTCCAACATCCAACAGAACCTGAGAACACAGACTCATTGAGTCATTCTGTTGACGTCAGCGAGTCAAGCAGTTCCAACATCCAACAGAACCTGAGAACACAGACTCATTCTACTGACGTCAGTGAGTCAAGCAATTCCAACATCCAACAGAACCTGAGAACACAGACTCATTCTAATGACGTCAGTGAGTCAAGCAGTTCCAACATCCAACAGAACCTGAGAACACAGACTCATTCTACTGACGTCAGCCAGTCAAGCAGTTCCAACATCCAACAGAACCTGAGAACACAGACTCATTCTACTGACGTCAGTGAGTCAAGCAGTTCCAACATCCAACAGAACCTGAGAACACAGACTCATTCTACTGACGTCAGCCAGTCAAGCAGTTCCAACATCCAACAGAACCTGAGAACACAGACTCATTCTACTGACGTCAGTGAGTCAAGCAGTTCCAACATCCAACAGAGTTAAAGACAATAGAGATAAAATGTGCAAACTTTAAAGGAGTCAATTCCATAGTTTGTTGCCGACATCTTAAACCCTCAAGTTGCTCAACAAAATTTCATGAAAACTTGATCGCAATTTATGGAGAGAAACTGTCCAAAAAATACACAGACAGACAGATAAATAAACAAATACCTTCTGCAGTTTTGGGTCGGCGTATTTGAAGAAGTCGGAGAAGATCTTGTGCACGATGGACAGAGAGAGGATCTGTCTGTAGAATACAACATAATGTTACGCCTAAAATGCTTTGCTGTTGCCCTTCCTTTCTAATGTCCCCATACTTTCTCTCTTCCTCACTCTCATTCTTTCTTTTTCAACATCAACATCCGTTCGCCTATAATTCCCCCCGTTTTCTCCCCCCCCCCCCCGTCTCTCTCTCAGTCTTACTCGTCGATCAGACGTAGCAGTGACTCTTTCAAGTTGCTCATAATGATGTCTCTCTCTCTCTCTCACTGTCTGTCTGTCTCTCTCTCTCTCTGTCTTACTTGTCATGTCAATCAATGGTAGCAGTGATTCTTTCAAGTTGCTCATAATGATGTCTCTCTCTCTCTCTCTCTCACTGTCTGTCTGTCTCTCTCTCTCTCTGTCTTACTTGTCATGTCAATCAATGGTAGCAGTGATTCTTTCAAGTTGCTCATAATCATGTCTGTCTGTCTCTCTCTTTGTCTGTCTCTCTCTGTCTGTCTGTCTCTCTGTCAGTCTCTCTGTCTCTCTCTTTGTCTTCTCTCTCTCTCTCTCTCTCTCTGAGTCTTACTTTTCGATCAGAGGCAGCAGTGATTCCTTCAGGTTGCTCATGATCATCTCTCTGTCTGTCTGTCTGTCTCTCTCTTTGTCTCTCTCTCTCTCTCTGTCTGTCTCTCTCTCTCTTTGTCTGTCTGTCTCTCTCTCAGTCTTACTTGTCAATCAATGGTAGCAGTGATTCCTTCAAGTTGCTCATAATCATCTCTCTCTCTCTCTTTGTCTCTCTCTCTCTCTGTCTGTCTCTCTCTCTCTCTTTGTCTGTCTCTCTCTCTCTGTGTCTTATTTGTCAATCAATGGCAGCAGTGATTCCTTCAGGTTGCTCATAATCATCTCTCTCTCTCAGTCTCTCTCAGTCTTACTTGTCGATCAATGGTAGCAGTGATTCCTTCAAGTTGCTCATAATCATCTCTCTCTCTGTGTCTCTCTCAGTCTTACTTGTCAATCAATAGTAGCAGTTATTCTTTCAAGTTGCTCATAATCATCTCTCTCTCTCTCTCTCTCAGTCTTACTTGTCGATCAATGGTAGCAGTGATTCCTTCAAGTTGCTCATAATCATCTCTCTCTCTGTGTCTCTCTCAGTCTTACTTGTCAATCAATAGTAGCAGTTATTCTTTCAAGTTGCTCATAATCATCTCTCTCTCTCTGTCTCTCTCAGTCTTACTTGTCAATCAATAGTAGCAGTTATTCTTTCAAGTTGCTCATAATCATCTCTCTCTCTCTGTCTCTCTCAGTCTTACTTGTCAATCAATGGTAGCAGTGATTCCTTCAAGTTGCTCATAATCATGTCTTTTTTGTCCCACTGTTCCTTCAACACGTCGTCCAAACTCTGAGCTGTATGTGTCTGAAATCAACATTATTATCAATGTTTTCATTAAAAAAAATGAATGAAACAGACTGCAACGTCACTGGAACATACAACAAACAAACTACACGACAAGTGCAAAGTGACATTTTATTCACAAGAGACAAAACAAAACTACTGGATATTTCGGCGAATGCGCCTTTATCAACACAGACAAACAATCAAACAGCAAACAGCAAACAGCAAAAGGAGCAAAAGGAGCAAAAAGTAGGCAACAGAAGGAGCAAAAAACCATCAAGATCAAAATAAAAACAATACTTCCCCTCTACAGTCCAACGCGTAAATGATACAACAAAGTTGAAACCAAAGAGCAAGGCTGTGAACACAAATCAAGGGGGGGGGGGGGGGGGGGGGGGGCGGAGGAGAAATTGAAGTGAGAGAGGTTGGGGACAGTGAGTACGCAATCACAGATGGTAGAAGTTGGAAACAAGGGTCAGTTGTGTTTAAGGGGTGGGGAGGGGGAGGTTTGGTGAAGAGAACAAATCTCATGCTAAAGTGAACACATGTAGCAAAAGCTGACATTACATTTCAATTGAAAAATGAAAAGGACAGAGAGAGAAGGCGGGGGGGGGGATGGAAATAGAAATAGAGGGGGGGTTCGCCGCCTAGCGCATCAAACCCATGTCTGACCCCAAAGTGGGTTGCCCCCCCCTGGCACAGAGGCGTGAGGGGGAAAACGGAAGTTTGCTGTTTCCTTTTGTTCCAATGTTCCCTCAATACGACATTCAAACTCTGAGCCGCGTGTGTCTGGAATAATACCAACATTATTATCAATATATTCATTATCATTGCTGTTTCCTTCTTGTTCCAATGTTCCCTCAATACAACATTCAAACTCTGAGCTGCGTGTGTCTGGAATAATACCAACATTATTATCAATATTTTCATTATCATTGCTGTTTCCTTCTTGTTCCAATGTTCCTTCAATACGACATTCAAACTCTGAGCTGCGTGTGTCTGGAATAATACCAACATTATTATCAATATTTTCATTATCATTGCTGTTTCCTTCTTGTTCCAATGTTCCTTCAATACGACATTCAAACTCTGAGCTGCGTGTGTCTGGAATAATACCAACATTATTATCAATATTTTCATTATCATTGCTGTTTCCTTCTTGTTCCAGGATCATCAGAACACACACAATGAAACCAACCAACAAACATTGCATTGGTTAACATTGGAAATCAACGTTTCAGATATCAAACAGAAAGATTTAAGAAAGATGGAAGTAACATCTAAGATAAAAGAGCAGTGAGGTTTACAATAAAACACAACGAAACCAACAGAGAAACACACAGGACATAGATCTGTCAGCTCTCCCTGCAGTGAGGAGGGAAGCAGTTTTAAATAAAGCACAAACATTCAGCATGCGGATCAAGGATCAAACCAGAACTTCAAGTGCATATCTGACCCTCTCATTCCCATCAACCCCCACCCCCCTCTCTCTGCTCTCTCTTTGCCTTAAACATGGAGAAAGCGGGCCCATAGAACTCCTCTAGCAGACACTAGACAGTCTCTGTCTCTCTCTCTCTCTGTGTCTGTGTCTATACCTTAAACATGGAGAAAGCGGGTCCATAGAACTCCTCTAGCAGACAGTCTCTGTCTCTCTCTCTCTCTGTCTCTACCTTAAACATGGAGAAGGCGGGTCCATAGAACTCCTCCACCAGACACAGTCTCTGTCTCTCTCTGTATTTTTCTGTGCGTCTCTCTCAGTCTCTCTCTCTACCTTAGACACGGAGAAGGCGGGCCCATAGAACTCCTCTAACAGACAGTCTCTGTCTCTCTCTCACTCTCTGTATTTTCTGTGTGTGTGTGTCTCTCTCTCTGCTTCTCTCTCTCTACCTTAAACATGAAGAAGGTGGGCCCATAGAACTCCTCTAACAGACAGTCTCTGTCTCTCCCTCTCTCTATCTGTCTCTACCTTAAACATTGAGAAGGCGGGCCCATAGAACTCCTCTAACAGACACAGTCTCTCTATCTGTCTCTACCTTAAACATTGAGAAGGCGGGCCCATAGAACTCCTCTAACAGACACAGTCTCTGTCTCTCTATCTGTCTCTACCTTAAACATTGAGAAGGCGGGCCCATAGAACTCCTCTAACAGACACAGTCTCTGTCTCTCTATCTGTCTCTACCTTAAACATTGAGAAGGCGGGCCCATAGAACTCCTCTAACAGACACAGTCTTTGTCTCTCTCTCTACGTCCCTCTCTGTCTCTCTTTACCTTAAACATGGAGAAGGCAGGCCCATAGAATTCCTCCACCAGACACAGTCTCTGTGAAGCCGTAGCAAATTCGTTGTAGGCGTACTCTACGATTTCTGCGGCCTGCTTGTGGCGAATCAGCTTTCGCACACTGCCTTGAAACCCTTGGATAATGGTCGCTCTCTGGGCTTTGGTCCTGGGAATAAAGAAAACAACATCTATGAAATATCTACTTAATACATCCAATATTCAGTAAACTGAAACCTAATGTACTCCAAGATTTTTGTGGCCTGTTTGTGGCGAATCAGCTTACACACACTGCCTTGATTTTGGCGCTGTGAAAATTAAACACACACACACACAAAACAGCGTCCATCAGATGTATGCCTGGCCAAACAGCCTTGGACAACTTTCAATCACTACCACTCACGGAGCTTTCATGCAGTGAAATGAAAATCTTTGAATATTTTGTTTTACTAGGAAAATAAAAGACTTAAAGACTCTCATCAAACGTAAGCATGCTCAAATAATCATTGCACAATGATTGTTGTAAATGTAGACAGAAATCCCTGACATCCACTGACCCGTATTTTAGCAGTTTGCGGATGTATAATCATTGTACAATGATTGTTGTAAATGTAGATAGAAATCCCCTGACCCGTATTTCAGCAGTTTGCGGATGTATAATCATTGTACAATGATTGTTGTAAATGTAGACAGATAGAAATCCCTGACATCCACTGACCCGTATTTCAGCAGTTTGCGGATGTATAATCATTGTACAATGATTGTTGTAAATGTAGACAGATAGAAATCCCTGACATCCACTGACCCATATTTCAGCAGTTTGCGGATGTATAATCATTGTACAATGATTGTTGTAAATGTAGATAGAAATCCCTGACATCCACTGACCCGTATTTCAGCAGTTTGCGGATGTATAATCATTGTACAATGATTGTTGTAAATGTAGACAGAAATCCCTGACATCCACTGACCCGTATTTCAGCAGTTTGCGGATGTATAATCATTGTACAATGATTGTTGTAAATGTAGATAGAAATCCCTGACATCCACTGACCCGTATTTGAGCAGTTTGCGGATGATGAACTTGGCGTACTTGCTCTTGCTGAAGTCGGCCACAACGTCTGCAGGAAAACAACAGAAAAACAAATCAGGTCTAACGTTTGTCGTCCAAAGAAAAGGAATATGTAGACAGCCGACAGGATGTGCATGTGTGTGTGTGTGTGTATGTGCATGCGTGTGTGTGTGTGTGTGTGTGTGTTTGTTGTGTGCGTGTGTGTGTGTGTGTGCGTGTGTGTGTGTGTGTTGTGCGTGTGTGTGTGTGTGTGTGTGTGTGTGTGTGTGTGTGTGTGTGTGTGTGTGTGTGTGTGTGTGTGTTGTGTGTGTGCGTGCATGTTGTCAACCAACGTTACTGAACAAATGAGTTACCCTATTTTACGGACTATATATATAACTTTACACTGTATTGATCACCTTGGATTTAATCCAGCACACATGATCTGTAGTGAGGTCCTCCATACTGTATGATATGTACTGTGACATAACAACACTGTATTGTGAATGTCAATGTTAACACATGTATTACCTTGGATTTCGTCCAGCACACATGATCTGTAGTGAGGTCCTCCGTACTGTACCAGACACTGAATGATTCGGGCAGAGTCATGGACCACAGATAGCTGTAACAAAACAATAATAACAATATTAGCACTGTTCATAACAAACACTGAATGATTCGGGCAGAGTCATGAACCACAGATAGCTGTAACAAAACAATAATAACAATATTAGCACTGTTCATAACAAACACTGAATGATTCGGGCAGAGTCATGAACCACACATAGCTGTAACAAAACAATAATAACAATATTAGCACTGTTCATAACAAACACTGAATGATTCGGGCAGAGTCATGAACCACACATAGCTGTAACAAAACAATAATAACAATATTAGCACTGTTCATAACAAACACTGAATGATTCGGGCAGAGTCATGAACCACACATAGCTGTAACAAAACAACAACAATATTAGCACTGTTCATAACAAACACTGAATGATTCAGGCAGAGTCATGGACCATGCATAGCTGTAACAAAACAACAACAATATTAGCACTGTTCATAACAAACACTGAATGATTCGGGCAGAGTCATGAACCACACATAGCTGTAACAAAACAACAACAATATTAGCACTGTTCATAACAAACACTGAATGATTCAGGCAGAGTCATGGACCATGCATAGCTGTAACAAAACAACAACAATATTAGCACTGTTCATAACAAACACTGAATGATTCGGGCAGAGTCATGAACCACACATAGCTGTAACAAAACAACAATAACAATATTAGCACTGTTCATAACAAACACTGAATGATTCAGGCAGTCATGGACCACACATAGCTATAACAAAACAATAATAACAATATTAACAATAACAAAACATGATAGACCTGTACATTACAAACACTAAATGATTCAGGCAGTCGTGGACCATACATAGCTGTAACAAAACAATATTAACAATAACAAAACATGATAGACCTGTACATTACAAACACTGAATGATTCGGGCAGTCATGCACCATAGAAATCTGCAGCAGAACAAATAATGATATTCAACAGTAAGGAAACAGCAGAAATAACAAGCATAACAACAACAACAAAACATGACAGATGCGCTAGAGACACCTGACACAGAACAATAACCAGTACAACAACAACAACAACAAAACATGACAGATGCGCTAGAGACACCCGACACGGAACAATAACCAGCACAACAACAACAAAACATGACAGATGCGCTAGAGACACCTGACACAGAACAATAACCAGCACAACAACAACAAAACATGACAGATGCGTTAGAGACACCTGACACAGAACAATAACCAGCACAACAACAACAAAACATGACAGATGCGTTACAGACACCTGACACGGAACAATACCGGCAAAGTCAAGGACTACGGAGGTTTACAGAAAAAAAATGCTTCTTACAAACACCACAGCAACAGTCAGTGAATATATAGGTACATACAGACACACCTGTCATCCTCATCAACACTTTGAAACGCCACAGCAAAAGTCAGTGAATATATAGGTACATACAGACACACCTGTCATCCTCATCAACACTTTGAAACGCCACAGCAACAGTCAGTGAATATATAGGTACATACAGGCACACCTGTCATCCTCATCATCAACACTTTGAAACGCTACAACGATGATAATGTAAATGATCACACCCTCACCTGTTTCACTTTCCCCTTCACCTGGGTGAACATTAGAGCTATATCTAGTTGTTATTATTATTATTATTATTATTACAGTATCACAGAGATCTCACCTGTTTCACCTTGCCCTTCACCTGGGTGAACATTAGTGTTATATACAGTTATTATTCGGTTAGTAACGTATTTAGTGGTAAGGACAGTTTGAGTATCTGGATGCCACGCTGCCAGACATTCCCGCTTCAGTCTGGGCGTTATCGCTGCACAAGACAGACGCTGATCTGAACCCGCTAGGCCTAATAGTCTTTCTTGGATTCCGCTCTTTGGGCCTATAGCACATCATACCAGCGCTTAGAAGTGGCGCTGTTGTTTTTTGTGCGAGATGACCGGTGTATTTTCTTTGGCACCGTGGTCTTTGTGTGATGACCGGTGATTTTTTTGGCACCGTGTCTTTGTGTGATGACCGGTGATCTTTTGGGACGCCGTTGTGTGTGTGCTCGGATTGCCTACAATGCATTTTCGCACTGTTGAGTAAAGTTATTATTATTATTATTATTATTACAATATCAGAGAAATCTCACCTGTTTCACCTTCACCTGGGTGAACATTAGTGTTATATCTAGTTATTATTATTATTATTATTACAATATCACAGAGATCTCACCTGTTTCACCTTCACCTGGGTGAACATTACAGTGTTATATGTAGGTTATTATTATTATTACAATATTAGAGAAATCTCACCTGTTTCACCTTCACCTGGGTGAACATTAGTGTTATATCTAGTTAATATTATTATTACAATATCACAGAGATCTCACCTGTTTCACCTTGCCCTTCGCCTGGGTGAGCATTAGTGTTATATCTAGTTACTATTATTATGATTATGATTATGATTATTATTATTATGATTACTAGCGCAACGCCGAGTACCGGCAACGCCTAGAACCGGCAACGATTCGGTTCAGAAACGGCTGAGTTATAAGGCCCCGTTTCCCGTTGGCGCTGATCTGAGAGTGACGCGCTCTCCCGATTCTCTTCACATTTGCTGCCAGGCTTTGCCCAAGCCATAGCAAGCCTGACAGAAAATTTGAAGCGATTCGGTTAACAAACGGCGGAGTTATTCGTGACAAGGTGAAGCGGCGTATAGCGCGTGCGTTTCTTAACCGATTCGCTTCCGGATAGTCACCGTCCCCGGTCATCTACCTGCCAAATTTGAAGGCAATCGGTCCAGAAATTCCGGAGATACGGGCGCTGAGAGGCCGGCGGATGCGCGTTTTCGCGCATTTGCCGAACCGCGCAAATGACACGGCCGCCTCGGTTGCCGTTGCCATCACAGGGCTCACAGCAAATTTCACAGTTAGGGCTCACAGCAAATTTGAAGCGATTCGGTCAAAAAACGGCGGAGTTATAAGGCCCGTTTTGTGCTTCAGACAGACACACACACACACACGGATGGACACTTGGCTTTTTACTATATGATTACAATATCACAGAGATCTCACCTGTTTCACCTTGCCCTCCACCTGGGTGAACAGATTCTGACAAAGGTCTGATCGCTGCTCCTCCGTCTGATCGTGTCTGGAGAAATTAAACAAAGTCCATCATAACGCATTAATTACTACCCTCCGTCTGATCGTGTCTGGAGAAATGAAACAAAGTCCATCACAACGCATTAATTAATCTTTGGACAATGTGCTTCTATTTCTTCATTCAGTCCACTTTCAGTTTGTTCAATTGTTTTTATAAACATATAAACTTTCCCCCTGTTCCTTGGCCAACATAAGCACACTTTCTTGTTGTTGTGAAGACACTCTCTTCCTCACGAAGCGTCGTGTCCACACGTCATAAACGTTACAATCACAGCTAACAGAGACTAACAGTAAGTTAACATTTTCCTGTTTTTCAACTGCTAAATTCTGATACATGCACACACATACAGACCCACTTTTCCTAATCATTAGCTTCCAATTCTTAAACCACACAATTTTTATTCACAAAAGATCCAATTCTCGTACACACGTGCAGTTAACAAATGCAGACAGACAAAACTCTTATTTTGCTCACTCTCACACACACACACACACACACACACACACACACACACACACTTCTGAGGTCTTCCCACACAGACTTAGCGGTCTGAATCAGCTGATAATTGTTCTTCACCATCCTACGTTCCTTGCGCTTGTCTGCCCACGACTGTTTGGGCTTCTTGGGGACTGAAAACACCATCGTCATCGTTATCATCATCATCATGATAATCCCCATTACCATCATGATCATTATCACCATCATTATTGCCATCATGATTATGATCATGATAATCATCATTATTACACTGCAGTCCATCATTCTATGGCCTCATTGGGAAATGTTCGGTCAAATATATGACAATATTTCAACACACACCGACATGAAATTACTGTACAAATTTAACTAGAACACCGTACAAACCACCAACCCATGGACTCATTGAGCAGTGTTCGGTCAAAGTTTTTCTTAACTCTCTTGTGCGGTGAACGGTCGTGAACGTTCAAAAAAAAATCGGATCGGAAACGTCTAGAAGAAAAAACGTTCGGGAACGTACGGATTCCACGTGGCCGGTTAGGGCGCTTCCATTTTGTTTCTATCACATGGCAGTCACGTGAGCGCTTCAGCCTCGCTTTCACTATGGATTACACTTCCGTCCTGTTGCTTGCAATGGCTTCTAGGCCGATTGGTTTGAAAGATATGAATTTTTGAAAATTAGTGACCGACTTCGGCATTTTCGCGATTTTTCCAATATGGATGACGAACAGTTATGGCGTCCATTGACTGAGGAAAGCGATGAATAGTCCTATTTTTGTGAAATATGGGACTTATGAGATCGCGAAGTGATGAGTAAGGAGTGTATTCTGACCTATTTCGGCGGCGAGCTTGTGTTTGGTTCGATCGATGCGAAATTTTTGAAGTCGTGTTACTGACATCGGCATTTTCCCGACTTTTACATAATGGATGATGAGTCGTTATTGCATCCACTGAGTGATGACAGCGATGAAAATTCTTTTTTTGGTGAAAGATAGGAATTACAAGATCGTGAAGTGAAAGGGTAAGTGAATGATTTTGATCTACATTTCCATTTCAGTCGTCTTAGCCCAAGTTAGGGCGAGTTAGGCTTCAACAGTCTGCAAAAGTAGGCAGTGAATGACTAGTGAATGCAGTTTGCGACTACACTTTGGCATTTAGATTTTTTTTGTGGAGCCATGCATCCCCATAACATCTTGAAATTCATTTTGCATATCAGACAGACATCTCGGCAACACATTCAAAACAAAAAAACCCACAAAATCTGGTAGGGTATATTTTATTTTATTATTTTTCTGACGCTACCCCCCCTTTTTGTACGGAGTGACGTCCCTTGGGTTAGGATTTCAGAGGTGATTGAGAGCACAGAGCGTCAGGCACAAGAGGGTTAATTTGGTGGACACTTTGGTTTTTTACAGTAATACACATAGAAATATAGAGTACAAACAACCAACCCATGGTTTCATTGGGCAGTGTTCGGTCAAAGTTTTTCTTCACTTTGGTGGACACTTTCTTTTTCTACAGTAATACACACATAGAAACATAGAGTACAAACAACCAACCCATGGTTTCATTGGGCAGTGTTCGGTCAAAGTTTTTCTTCACTTTGGTGGACACTTTGTTTTTGGCGCTGGATGTTTTGAAAGACTTCAGCTTCTTCCCCACCTGCTTCAATGGAATCTGCAATGAAAAGGAAAGAAATTACATGATAAACACGAATGATGAAAAAGTAAATAAAATGAAAACAAAATTCACCAGACAAAAAAGTTACCACCATACTCTTTGACTTCATGAAGTTGTGTGACTTGTGACTTGTTATCTGTTAAGTGACAAGCCACAACTTAGGACAGTTCATACGTTATCTGTTAAGTGACAAGCCACAACTTAGGACAGTTCATATGTTATCTGTTAAGTGACAAGCCACAACTTAGGACAGTTCATAGGTTATCTGTTAAGTGACAAGCCACAACTTAGGACAGTTCATATGTTATCTGTTAAGTGACAAGCCACAACTTAGGACAGTTCATATGTTATCTGTTAAGTGACAAGCCACAACTAAGGACAGTTCATAGGTTATCTGTTAAGTGACAAGCCACAACTTAGGACAGTTCATAGGTTATCTGTTAAGTGACAAGCCACAACTAAGGACAGTTCATAGGTTATCTGTTAAGTGACAAGCCACAACTTAGGACAGTTCATAGGTTATCTGTTAAGTGACAAGCCACAACTAAGGACAGTTCATAGGTTATCTGTTAAGTGACAAGCCACAACTTAGGACAGTTCATAGGTTATCTGTTAAGTGACAAGCCACAACTAAGGACAGTTCATAGGTTATCTGTTAAGTGAAAAGCCACAACTTAGGACAGTTCATAGGTTATCTGTTAAGTGAAAAGCCACAACTTAGGACAGTTCATAGGTTATCTGTTAAGTGACAAGCCACAACTTAGGACAGTTCATAGGTTATCTGTTAAGTGACAAGCCACAACTTAGGACAGTTCATAGGTTATCTGTTAAGTGAAAAGCCACAACTAAGGACAGTTCACAGGTTATCTGTTAAGTGACAAGCCACAACTTAGGACAGTTCATAGGTTATCTGTTAAGTGAAAAGCCACAACTTAGGACAGTTCATAGGTTATCTGTTAAGTGAAAAGCCACAACTTAGGACAGTTCATAGGTCGTTAGATGACATCAGGCGAAGCTCGTTGGTTCCCTTTAAAAAATGAGGCAGAAAAACATAATTCAATTTCTCTAAATACAAACTTCTTTGTTATTTTTTCTGCCCAATCACTGTACTACTTTCCTTCTCTTCTTTCACTCATCAATGATATGTCAACAATACATAACATGCGCATAACAACTCACCTTGATACATTTCTTCTGCGTCATCATCGTACTATTCTCCTTCTCCTCCTTCACCTTCCCCCTCTCCTCCTCCATCCCCTCTTCAGCAATGTCCCCCAGGAGTTTTTTGGACGATTTTTTCCTGGGCGACTGTTGTCCCGATTGGTCGGCCCCGTCAGGCTGCCCCCTAGCACGCCGCACCGCCATCTCCATGGTGACGTCTAGCGCCATTCGTGACTTCTTGGGCAGAGAGTGCAGGCCCGTTTCCATGGTGACGCCTGGCGCCATTCGTGACTTCTTGTGCGGAGAGCGCATGGTGGAGTCTTCGGGCGGGGCGATGGCGCTGATCTGACTGAGCGACTGCGGCGTCAGGTCGTAGAACCCGCTGCTGTCAACCGACTGATCTTTGCGCTTCAGCGGAGAACCTCCCCCCTCCTCCCCCCCTGCCCACGCCCCGCGCCGGCTTTTTCGCGTCTTCATTGTCGGGGCGGGCGGTGTGGGTTTGGAGACACCGCCTCCACCGGCGGTTTTCTTGGAGATGCTGATGCCCTCTGGGTTTTCCCGATCGCTGTGTCGAGGCATCGTTCTGTGTGGTTGTGTTAATTCCTTCAAACAAGAAAAACACGTTCACTTCAATGATACTTTGATAGATATAGGTTACGGGTTCTTTTTATTACGGTGTTGGGCATCATTTCAGGAAACCAAGGCAGTTATGCAAATTTTCAGTCATGATTTGTGAAGCATCTTTCATATATTTGTAGGCAATTTACTCTGTTCCTAATCCAAAAGGGGGATGTGAGAGGAGGGGGAGGGGAGAGGGGAGGCTGCTGTTGCTTGTTAGTCTGACAACCCGAGTGGGGCCATCAGACGTGGCGGCTGCAGCAGGAGGTTTTCCAGTCAGATGCTCCCAGACTAGTCGCGAAGCTCTCTGGAGTTCCGGCCTCAACTGCTGCTACAGGTCTATGACACTACTTATTTTTACGAGCTACCTTTTTCATGCGACAGGGGGAGCCATTGAGAGAGAGAGAGAGAGAGAGAGAGAGAGAGAGAGGAGAGAGAGAGAGAGAGAGAGAGAGAGAGAGAAAGAGAGAGAGATAGAGAGAGAGAGAGAGAGAGAGAGAGTACATGAACGGGAGATTGAAGTGAAAATGGTGACAAGTCCCTTCCCCATGTCTTTTTCTCCCCCATCACCCATAATAAAATGTCCTATATTTTTGCCTTAAAAGCAGATCGGAGGACGTAATACAGAAGTAAACAACTAAAAGAAGAACGTTTACTTCTGTAAATGGAAGTTGGTCGCCACCACAGAAGAAGAAGAAGAAAGTCAACACTCACCAAGGTTCCACTTTTCAAAAGGCAAAAAGCTCACCACCATGTGGGGGATGACTACTTTACGGTAGTTGTAAAATAACCACGTTTGAAAGCTTTGTCTTTATATAGCTTACTTTTAGGTTAAATAATATATATTACATGAATATCTTACCTATGCATACATTTCTTAATGACGTAAAATGTATATTTATTTTTGTAAAACCAATAACATAAATTACGACATTGCTTGTCAAAAGAGAGGTTGCAGTCTACATATACAAATTAGGTCCATGTTTTTAAAATAGACAACACAGTGACAGCAACCCATAAGATTACTTGCATAATTATCACTGTGTTATCACGGGGAAATGTTCACATGCACAGAGACCTTACCTTAACGTGTGGGTTTGTGTGCGCGTGTGCGCTGTTTGTGTGCAGTGTTGTACATATTGTTTTTAGTGATTTTCCGGACATTGACCCATTCAATTTACATTTGTCATATTGACTGTTTTGGCCTCTGCCAGGACAATACAATTATTGTCCTATTGTATTACAGTTGAAGTGGACTTGCGTCCTGTCGTGTTCTCATTTGCAATTCAAATATATTTCTTGTATTTACAAGTCTCTTCAAAATTCACTACACAATGTTTGGCCGAGTAGTGTCCTGTTTAGAGTTGCATGTTCAGCCTGGACACAAAGTCCTATCAGGGGACAAAAAGGATGTACAACACTGTGGGTGTGTGTAGTGTGTGTGTGGTGTTGTGTGTGGAGTGTGTTGTTTGTGTGTTGTGTGTGTGTGTGTGTGTGTGTGTGCTGTGTGTGTGCGTGCGGGCGTGCGTGCCGTGCGTGCGCGTGCGTGTGTTGTGTGTGTGTGTGTGTGTGTGTGTGTGTGTGTGTGTGCGTGCGTGCGTTGTGTGTGTGTGTGTGTTGCGCGCTTGTGTGTGTGTGTGCGTGGCGTTGTGCGTGCGCGTGCGTGAGTGCGATGCGTGCGTGCGTGCGTGCGTGTGCGTGTGCGTGTGCAGTGTGTGTGTGTGTGTGGCTGTGTGTGTGTGTAGTGAGAGAGAGAGAGAGATAGAGAGACGAGGAGAGAGAGAGGAGGCTGGGACGTGGGGGGAAGAAGCGGCGGTTTGAGACGGAGACGACCGAGGAGAGAGCGAGAGAGAGAGAGAGCTTGCATGCGATGCACACGTGTGTCTGAAAGTGGAGTGTATATGTGCGTGGCATGACAGAGTGAACGCGCGCATGTATGCATGTGTGGTGCGTACGTTACATATATGGCGCCGTGCCGTAGTACGAGTAATGCATTTATATGGAACATGACCGGTTTCGTTGCCGTGAGTGCGTGGGTTGATGTGTGTAGCCTATACCTAATATACGTCGTACAATCACGGGATCCGTGTGTGTGTGTGTGTTTTGTGTGTGTGTGTGTGTGTGTGTGTGTGTGTGTGTGTGTGTTGTGTGTGTGTGTGTGTTGTGTGTGTGTGTGTCAGTGTGTGGTCAGAGTGTGTGTGTGTGTGTGTGTGCCGTGTGTGTGTGTGCTGTGCACGCGCGAGCGTGCGTGCGTGTGTGACGTGTGTATGTGCGCGCACAGATGTGGGTGAGTAGGTCCTGTATGTGTGTGTATGTGCGCTTGCGTCGTGTGTTAGTGCGCGCGCGCGCGCGTTGTACGCGAGGAAAAGGAAAAGGCGGTTGTCAATTAGCGCACACCCTGATGCAGGGGCGCTTATTCTTTCTCGTTCATTATGTTAACATAAAGTTGTTTTACTCCCTTGGTTCTTATTGGAGTTTTCGTCAGTGGTTCGAGACACATCGGGACAGATAGATACAGACATGCATGATTCACTCCTGATAGAGAGAGAGGAGAGAGGGGAGGGGGGGAGAGAGAGAGATCGCGAGAGAGAGAGGATAGAGGGGGGGTGAGAGGAGAGAGAGGGGGGGGGAGGGGATGAGAGAGAGAGAGTGAGAGAGAGAGAGGAGAGAGTGAGAAAGAGAGGAGGAGGAGAGAAGAAGGGGGAGGGGTTAGTTTTTTAGAAGAGAGAGAAACAGAGACAGAGAGAGAGAGAGAAAAAATGAGAGAAGAGAGAGAGAGAGGAGAGAGAGGAGAAAAAGAGGAGAAAGAAAGGGAAGAAGAGATGAGAGAGAGGAGAGAGAG
>CM065689.1:1105036-1147966 GCA_017654935.2 Phymorhynchus buccinoides
ATTAGGACGTCAGACATTGGACAGACACACTAAAGAACAGTAGAGGGGAGCCTTATTAGGACGGCAGACATTGGACAGACACACTCACGAACAGTAGAGGGAGCCTTATTAGGAAGGCAGACATTGGACAAACACACTCAAGAACAGTAGAGGGAGCATTATTAGGACGGCAGACATTGGACAGACACACTCACGAACAGCAGAGTGAGCCTTATTAGGAAGGCATACATTGGACAGACACACTCACAAACAGTAGAGGGAGCCTCATTAGGAAGTCAGACATTGGACAGACACACTCACTAACAGTAGAGTGAGCCTCATTTAGGAAACGGGGGGCGGAGAACAATTGGGGGGGGACCAAGGTAAATACCCACTCACAAAACAGTTAAGGGTAAGAGGGCCAGACACATGTAGGGACCAGCAGGGCACCATTGGAATTAATATTGTCCGTACAACATTAAGATTTAATGCAAAGCACAAAGGATCTTGGAAGATTTGGAAGGCCACAAGGGGACCAAAAGGAAAAAAAAGGGCATCAAGGGAAGAGCACCAAGGGATCTTGAAAATATTGAGGGCAAACAAAAGCAAATCAAGAAAGGAAAGGCATTCAAGGGGATTTCTTCTTTCTTTCTTGGAAAAAAATATCTGGAGGGTGACACAAAGGGGACCAAGGAAATTGAGGCATTCACGAAAGAGCAACACCAAGGGGAGTATCTTTGGGGGTGAAAATATTTGAGACACAAGGGTAACCTCAAGAAGGCCATCAAAAGGAAATGGAAAGCACCAAAAGGGATTTCTTCGGAAATTATTGAGGGCCAACTACCAAGGGGGATCAAGGAACAGCATCAAGGGATCTTGAATATTGAGGCGCAAGCACCAAAAAGGGGGGATCTGAAAATAATTTGAGGCAGACAAGGGGGACCTAAGGACCAAGAAGCATTCTGAGAAGAAGCACCATAGGGATCTTGAATATTTGGAGGCCACCAAGGACCAAGGACAGGAATCAAGAAATGAAGCACCAAAGGGGTACTCTGAATATTGAGGCACGAAGGGAACCCAAGAAACGGCATCAAGGGAAGGAGCCAACCAAGGTAATCTTTGAAATATTTGGGATGGAGGCCACCAAGGGAACAAGAAGGCATATCAAGAAGAAGCAAACCAAGGGATCTTGAATACTTGAGGCCACCCAAGGGGACCAAGGGAAAGCATTCAAGGAAGAGCAACCACCGGGGGATCTTGAATATTTTTGTAGGGGGGGCCAACAAGGACCAAAAGGGAAGGGCAATACAAGAAAGGAGTCACCAAGGGGATCTTTGAAATATTTGAGGCAACTAAAGGGAACCAAAAGGGGGGAAGGAACGCAATCAAGAAAAGGGGTGGGGTGACTACCCAACAAAAATCACCACCACAGGTTCGGCCAAAAAAGCATTTTGCTCATATAATGAAATCATCAAAAGTTAATGTTCGTTTTGACCCTGGATGCATGCCATCACAATGTTTGACCATGGAACACCCAAAAAGTTGTTAGTCCCTGGAAATAAGTTTTAAGGTTTTTAAGTTGTTAGTCCACTGGAAAAATAAGTCTGTCCCTGGTTTTTAAGTAGTTTGTCCCTGGAAATAAAATAAAGTCTCGGGTCTCTTGGTTTTTTTTGGACATAAGTATGTCCCTGGGGTTTACTTTGTTTGTCCCTGGAAATAAAGTCTGTCCCTGGTTTTTAAGTTGTTTCGTCCCTGGAAATAAGTCTGTCCCTGGTTTTTAAGTTGTTTGTCCCTGGAAATAAGTCTGTCCCCCTGGTTTTTAAGTATAGTTTGTCCCCTGGAAATAAGTCTGTCCCTGGTTTTTAAGCAGTTTGTCCCTGGAAATAAGTCTGTCCCTGCGTTTTTAAAGTAAGTTTGTCCCTGGAAAATAAGTCTGTCCCTGGTTTTTCAGGTAGTTTGTCCCTGGAAATAAGTCTGTCCCTGGTTTTTAAGTTGTTTGTCCCTGGATGGAAAAATAAGTCTCTGTGTCCTGGTTTTTAAGTAGTTTGTCCCTGGAAATGCAACAGTTTGTCCCTGGTTTTTTAAGTTGTTTGTCCCTCTGGAAATAAGACATCAGTCCCTGGTTTTTAAGGCCCAATGTCCCTGGAAATAAAGCCTGTCCATGGTTATTTTTAAGTTGGTTTATGTCCCTGGTTTAACGTCTGTCCCTGGTTTTTAGACGTTGTTTGTCCCTGGAAAATAAATCTGTCCACTGTTGGTTTTTTCAAGTTGTTATCACATCCCTGGAAATAAGTCTGTCCCTTTCCTTGGTTTTTTCAAGTTGTTTTAGGTCCCTGGAAAATAAGGTCTGTCCCCGGTTTTTAAGCCATGGAAATCAGGTATCTGTGCCCCTAGGTAAAATAGTTCTATGTCCCCCTGGAAATAAGTGTGTCCCTGGTTTTTAAGTTGTTTGTCCACTGGAAATTAATTGCATGTTTTTAAGGACACCACACTGCTTTACATTGAGGGGTTTATTATCTGTCTGTACTCCACGAATCGCTAAGCCCTCTCAGTTCCAGTTGAAGGAGCACACTGCACCTTACATAACAAGGTTCTGTTGTCACTCTCCAGAATCGCTCACTAAGCCTTCAGTTTTGAAGGACACACACTGCTTTACACAGGTTCTGTTGTACTCCAGAATCGCTAAGCCTTCAGTTTTGAAGGACACACTGCTTTACATAGGTTCTGTTGTACTCCAGAATCGCTAAGCCTTCAGTTTTGAAGGACACACTGCTTTACACAGGTTCTGTTTGACCTTATTCTTCAGTGAATGCCCCGAACCTGTGCAACGAGCGTTAAAGGAAACTGTGTTTGTTGCTTTCTTTGGTTCCAATGGCTTCTTTCTTGTTTCTTATGTAGGTGACTGGTTTAGAAGACATGGTGTGGGCCACCAAGCTTTATCAAAATTAGATGTAGTCATCTGTCAGTTGTTTGGGGGGTGTTGTAGGGGTTTTCAAAGCAAAATGTTAAACTGAAAGTGTCCTTCCACCCCCCCCCCCCCCCCCCCCCCCCCTTTTTTGACAATTTGATGCAAACTTTTTACTATTATAAGCGTATGACATTTTAAAGATTAATTTGGTAAAGTTAAAGATGTGCCACCCCATGTTGCATTTCTCGGTTAATTGTCTTTTTGCCTTTCTTGTCATTCGATAAAGCTGTATTTTAGGAACATTTTTTAGCTAATAACGTTTTTGAAATACTAACCCTATCCGGCTTAGATCTAGCCCTAAACCTAACCCTACCCCCCACTATGTACTGCAGTACACCGCGATTTGTTACAGTTGTGGTTCGTTGCGTGTTTCCGTCTTATAGGGTTAGGGTTAGGGTTAGGGTTAGTATTCCAAAAAGGTTATTAGCTAAAAATGTTCCTAAAATACAGCTTTATGTATGGTAAGAAAGGCAAAAACGGAAAAATACAATTAACCGAGAAATGTGGGGGGGGGGGAGCACATCTTGACCTTTAGCATTAATTTCAACACACACTGATTATTGATGGGATCATTCTATTTATTATGGCATTTATTGTTTTCCTTTGGGCATCCTTCAGTGATGACATCACTGCCACTTTCTGTTCCAGTATGAACGCGACGTGGACGACTTTTTGCGACGCACCTCTCACAGCGTCAGCAAGCACAGGGATCGGGATCACGGGGACCGGGATCACAGGGATCATCATCGGGATCGGGACAGGGATCATCATCGGGATCGGGATCATCACAGGCATCGAGACAGACACTGATTGCAGGCGACTCGGTTTCATTGTTATTTTTATCGTGTCATGTCGTGTCATGTCGGTCGCATTTTACTGGTGTTTCCAAGTTGTCGATGCAAACATTGTCCCTCTCTTTCTGTCTCTCTCTCTACTGGCTGGCTTTTACTCTCTATACTCTCTCTCTCTCTCTCTCTCTCTCTCTCTCTCTCTAACTGGTACTAGCTTTTAGCTCTCTCTCTCTCTATCTCTCTCTCTCTCTCTCTCTCTCTTCTCTCTCTCTCTAACTGGCTAGCTTTTACTCTATCTCTCTCTCTCTCTCTCACTCTCTCTTTCTCTCTCGTCTCTCTCTTCTCATCTCACTCTCTCTCGTAACTGGCTAGCACTTTTAAGCTTTTACTCTCTCTCTCTCTCTCTCTCTCTCTCTCTCTATCTCTCTCTCTAAAACTCTCTCTCTTCTTTTCTCTCTCTCTCTCTCTCTCTCTCTAACTCTCTCTCTTATTCATCTCTCTCTCTTTTATCTCTCTCTAACTGGCTAGCTTTTACTCTCTCTCTCTCTCTCTCTCTCTCTCTCTGTCTCTCTCTAACTGGCTGGCTAGCTTTTACTCTCTCTCTTCTCTCTCTCTCTATAATCATCTCTCTCTCTCTCTCTCTCTCTCTCTCTCTCTCTCTTTAACTCTCTCTAACTGGCTAGCTTTTACTCTCTCTCTCGTCTCTCTCTCTCTCTCTCTCTCTCTCTCTCTCTTTCTCTTATACTCTTTTACTCTCTCGTCTCCTCTCACTCTATTCTCTCTAATCTCTCTCTGATCTCTCCTATCTCTAACTGGCTGGCTTTTCTCTCTCTCTCTCTCTCTCTCTCTCTCTCTCGTCTCATCTCTCTCTCTCTCTCTCTCTCTCTAACTGGCTAGCTTTTACTCTCTCTTCTCTCTCTCTCTCTCTCTCTCTCTCTCTCTCTCTCTCTCTCTCTCTCTCTCTGGCTAACTGCAGCTTTTTTTACTCTCTCTCTCTCTCTCTCTCTCTCTCTCTCTCTCTCTCTAACGAGACATGGCTGGCTTTTACTCTCTCTCTCTCTCTCTCTCTCGCTTCGTACTCTCTTCTCTCATCTCTCAGTCTCTAATCTCTCTCTCTCTCTGGCTAGCTCTTACTCTCTCTCTCTCTCTAACTCTCTCTCTCTCTCCTCTCTCTCATCGTCTCTCTCTCTCTCTCTCTCTCTATTCTCTCTTACTCTCTCTCTCTCTCTCTCTCTTCTCTCTCTCTGTCTCTCTCTAACTGGCTAGCTTTCTCTCTCTCTCTCTCTCTCTCTCTCTCTCTCTCTCTCTGTCTCTCTCTAACTGGCTAGCTTTTACTCTCTCTCTCTCTCTCTCTCTCTCTCTCTCTCTCTCTGTCTCTCTCTAACTGGCTAGCTTTTACTCTCTCTCTCTCTCTCTCTCTCTCTCTCTCTCTCCTCTCTACTCTCTCTAATCTCTCTCTATCTCTCTCTAACTGGCTAGCTTTTACTCTCTATCTCTCTCTCTCTCTCTCTCTCTCTCTCTCTCTCTCTCTCTCTCTCTCTCTCTCTCTCTCTCTCTCTCTCTTCCTGAGGTAGATACTGACAATTTCAATCAGTCTGTGGAATTGTTCATCTGTTGTGTATCATTTTTATCATATGTAGATTTCTTTTACATCGCGTTATGATAAATAGGTGACTTCTGAACGACAAAGCATCATTAAAATGATATTGTTTATGTTTGACAGCATGTACTTAGTGTCACTCTAGTTGAAATGAAAGGTTTCAGGGCTTTGTCACATGTACATGGTGGTATTAGCATCAGTGTGTCATTCATAGTGCTCCTTTGGCCTGGCAGACTAAAGTACTTTTTGGTTTTTAGGTTGAGCATGGTCCACCGAATTGACACTGCAGCAGTGCAGTGTCTCCTCGGTTGGTTGCCTCCTGGTGGCCTAACATAGATTCGCTCCCCTTGGACTGCTGGTTTCAGATTCTGCGACTTGAACAAGCCGGGTATTGGGACTGGGAATGCGCCGCTGTACGGCCCAGAAGACAGCAGAGGGGGTTAGAATGTGTCAAAACTCGAGCGAATCCACAAAACAAGTAGTTTGAACAGGAAGAGAGTGAAGACACATGTGTCACCGTGTGCGGTGACAGTTACATTGTTCAGGCATTAGCTGTGGATTCTGTGTTCTTGTTCCCAGTAGACGGTACGTTTAACGCGCTTCATCAATCCATCATGTTGCCCCTCTTCTCCACGTGTCGCTGTTTACTGAACAGCACTTTCAATGGCCAGTAGTTAAAACATTGGAGGTACACGTCTAAATCTTAATGTCTTATTACGGTCTGAACTCCTTTTCATGTCTACACATGCCGCCATTTTGTGTACCATCGCGTGTAGTGGATAGACATTAATGTTTTGACGCATTAGTTACCCTGTCCTCAAAGATAAAACCTACTTCGACACGCCTTTAGGGAGAACATTGAGCGCCTGTTTTGAACTGGTCCCTAACTTTGGGTGAAGTGTTTTCACAAAATGTTTTCACCTATTGATGATTCGTACTCTTGCGTTGAAGTCTGTTTAGTTTGTTTGGACGTCTGATGCGTGGTTTGTCTGATACGAGTTTGTCTTGTGCGTGGTTTGCTCTTTGTTAAACATGTCTGACTAAATTCTTTTTCAAAACCTGATATATTATTTTTTTTAATTATTTTTTATTTTAAAACATTTTATTGTTGCATTTTTGTTTTTGGATAATCTTCATATCTTCACCCTCATTATTTCAGTATCAGTATATTTTTAATCAAGAATTCACGGGCCTTTTTTATATTCATTTTTAATAAGTTTATTGATGTTTCATGATTTAGAGAGTTCACGGGCAGTCCTCTAAATGTAACTTTGGACGTTAGCTGAATTTATGTTTCTCCTTGCTGTGTTCAGATCGCAAAGCAAGCCTACTGTGTCCTTGCTGTGTTCAGATTGCAAAGCAAGCCTACTGTGTCCTTGCTGTGTTCAGATCGCAAAGCAAGCCTACTGTGTCCTTGCTGTGTTCAGATCGCAAAGCAAGCCTACTGTGTCCTTGCTGTGTTCAGATCGCACAGCAAGCCTACTGTGTCCTTGCTGTGTTCAGATCGCACAGCAAGCCTACTGTGTCCTTGTTTGCCTTGTCTGTATCCCTGACTCCCCATGGGGATACCGGTGGTCCCTACGTAAAAATAGTTCCCCCACCTTCTGGAAGTTCTGCTTGTAACTTCCTCTAATCTGCCACTCTCTTTGACTCTGCCTTTTCCCTTTGCTTTCTATCATCTGCTATCTTTCTGACTTATTGGCCCATTTTCCTGCCTTTTTCAGAAAAATCTTCCCAATCATTTTTTTCCTTTGAGCTCCTCCGAAATCAGAATGTGTTGGCTGTACGCAGCGGGGAGACCAGTGAAAACTGAAAACCAGACACATAAGTATCTTGCCCATTATGGCCATATGGCCTGGAAACGCAGAAGAAGAAAGAAGAAGAAGTATCCCTGACCTATGTTGGGTTTATCGTTTCAAGAAAGTGAATGAAAAAAAAAATATGGTCATCCTTGCCCAAACTACGGTGAGTCTGTAGGCCAAGTTTAGCTCTGTGTCCCGACTTTGCAGCGTAAGGGATGACTCCCTTTAGTTGACGCCGTCTTGCTGTCTGTTGATTGGACCCAGTGTGTTCATAGCGGAGTTTACGTCCAGACGCAGAGCGGGGGAAATAGTTTTAAAGTGTGTACCATTTTTGCTGTGTTGATTACCGGATTTGTAGGTGGGTTTAAACGCATGTTATTCTGTGTAGTTGCCGTTTTGTCAGTGTTGGGTTTTTTATATATATTTTTTACTGCCTATGTTGTTGGTTATTGCTTGATATTGTTTAAACAGTCAGAACTTCCTTCCCATCTTTTGTTTCTTCAGCCATTGTTTAAAGTGTTATCAAGATAGCATTTTGAAGTGTCACTTTAAAGGGAGAGGGGGGAGAGGTTGTAATACCGAATTCATTTGAAATGTGAACCCTGCGGCAAGAGAAAGGGATGTGTTACTTGTTACTTTTTGTATCTCAAAATATGGTGAGTTTGCTTTGCTGTGTTGCCGGGGGGTTGCTTTTTTCTTCTATGTTTTACTTTGTTGGTATGTAGATTTTGAATAATTTTGTATCGTTTATATTTTTCTTTATTGTATTTGTTCTATGTTTAGTAGGCAATTGATTGATATAAAATGCACTATGCATTCTGTTTATGTGTTGATGAGCTGGTATCAAACAACTATTGGACAGATTGTTTTTGTTCTTTTTAAAAATTTCGAAGGAAATGCTCTTGAAATTGGCACTAGAACTGTAAGTAAACAGATTTGTTGGGCACAAACTGATGTCAGATCAAAACTTCTATCAATCCTAAGGAAAGATCATGGGTTTGCTGCGTTTTAGATATGACTCCCTTTGTTTGAAGACTGGCTAGATTTCTGGTATTGTACTGTTAAAGCCTGTTTTGTCCATTTGCCCCCCCCCCCCCCCCCCCCCCCCCCCCCCCCCCCCCCCCACAACCCCCCCCCCCCTCCCCCCTGCTTTCAATAACTATTTGCCTGACAAATTGCTAAAAGAACAGTGCTAAAAGAAACATGCCTATTCATAGTTTATGAACAGAATGTAAAGTACCATTAGCCTGTAGTAAGGGTCTGTGATGATATGAGAGCAGTACAATAGATGGTAACTGAAAGTCATGTATTCATAGTTTATGAACAGAATGTAGAGTAACGTTGGCCTGTAGTAAGGATCTATGATATGAGAGCAGTACAATAGATGGTAACGGAAAGTCATGTATTCATAGTTTATGAACAGAATGTAGAGTAACGTTGGCCTGTAGTAAGGGTCTGTGATATGAGAGCAGTACAATAGATGGTAACGGAAAGTCATGTATTCATAGTTTATGAACAGAATGTAGAGTAACGTTGGCCTGTAGTAAGGGTCTGTGATATGAGAGCAGTACAATAGATGGTAACTGAAAGTCATGTATTCATAGTTTATGAACAGAAAGAGTGTAGAGTAACGTTGGCCTGTAGTAAGGATCTATGATATGAGAGCAGTACAATAGATGGTAACTGAAAGTCATGTATTCATAGTTTATGAACAGAATGTAGAGTAACGTTGGCCTGTAGTAAGGATCTATGATATGAGAGCAGTACAATAGATGGTAACTGAAAGTCATGTATTCATAGTTTATGAACAGAAAGAGTGTAGAGTAACGTTGGCCTGTAGTAAGGATCTATGATATGAGAGCAGTACAATAGATGGTAACGGAAAGTCATGTATTCATAGTTTATGAACAGAATGTAGAGTAACGTTGGCCTGTAGTAAGGATCTATGATATGAGAGCAGTACAATAGATGGTAACGGAAAGTCATGTATTCATAGTTTATGAACAGAATGTAGAGTAACGTTGGCCTGTAGTAAGGGTCTGTGATATGAGAGCAGTACAATAGATGGTAACTGAAAGTCATGTATTCATAGTTTATGAACAGAAAGAGTGTAGAGTAACGTTGGCCTGTAGTAAGGATCTATGATATGAGAGCAGTACAATAGATGGTAACTGAAAGTCATGTATTCATAGTTTATGAACAGAATGTAGAGTAACGTTGGCCTGTAGTAAGGATCTATGATATGAGAGCAGTACAATAGATGGTAACTGAAAGTCATGTTTCAGCTGTATTTTATTTTGCATTCCTGGTGGTCCGTTGCATCTCAACCCACAAGAGGGGAGTCACTTTTTTCGAGTGCGTACATGCGTTGCTTTAACAGAAGCATTGACATACGCTCTAAAGATAAAAACATGGCAGGGTGCTTGGCAGTGAATGTCTTTGCATTTGGTGGGAGTGTAGAGATGTTTTGGGCGAAATTAATCTCCCATGGTGCTAGAAGAGTTCAAGTGTTGTGGAAGACTGACTCACAAACTGGACAGCACACGCACTGCTAGGTCTGAGTGCTGCATCAACGGGGATTGGTTGGCCTTTGGGGATCTAGCCCCAACACCAAGTGTCCTCAGATCTGTTTGGCAGAGTGGGGGTGTACCCTGGCCATGGCACCTCCACTATAAACAATGTTTGGCCCATCCATCCCAAATAGCAAGTGACCACCCCACCCCTCCCCACCTTCTATCCCAACTGAAAGGACAGTGGCGTGCTTACCAGAGGATTGATGGTAGTTTATTGGACATTGGATCATCTAACTTCCTTTCTATTCTTCTCTTCTTGTGTGTACACTTTAGAGGCTGGTTCCAGTTTTGGTATGAAGTTTCTTTTCTTAGAAATGGGTGCGTGACTGAAAGTGCACAAAATATGGTGAATCAGTATCTCTTTGCTGGCTAATGTGAGAGAGAGAGAGAGAATATTAATGGTACCATTTTTTACAAGTTTTTTTCCCTTTGTTTTGTTCAGAAAGGACTATGAAGATTTGTTTAAACTGTGCATGATTGATTTTTGAAATGCATTGGTTTTTGCTTCTATTACAGTGGAACCTCCCTTATCAGACCTTGATCATCCCAAATAAGGTCTTAACTCATTGCGGAACAGGAGGACGCCAGTCAGGGCCTGAACCTCCCTTATAAGACTTTGATCATCCCAAATAAGGTCTTAACTCATTGCCCAAATAAGGTCTTCACTCATTGCGGAACAGGAGGACGCCAGTCAGGGCCTGAACCTCCCTTATAAGACTTTGATCATCCCAAATAAGGTCTTCACTCATTGCGGAACAGGAGGACGCCAGTCAGGGTCTGAACCTCCCTTATAAGACCTTGATCATCCCAAATAAGGTCTTAACTCATTGCCCAAATAAGGTCTTCACTCATTGCGGAACAGGAGGACGCCAGTCAGGGCCTGAACCTCCCTTATAAGACCTTGATCATCCCAAATAAGGTCGTAACTCATTGTGGAACAGGAGGACGCCAGTCAGGGCCTGAACCTCCCTTATAAGACTTTGATCATCCCAAATAAGGTCTTAACTCATTGCGGAACAGGAGGACGCCAGTCAGGGCCTGAACCTCCCTTATAAGACTTTGATCATCCCAAATAAGGTCTTAACTCATTGCCCAAATAAGGTCTTCACTCATTGCGGAACAGGAGGACGCCAGTCAGGGCCTGAACCTCCCTTATAAGACTTTGATCATCCCAAATAAGGTCGTAACTCATTGTGGAACAGGAGGACGCCAGTCAGGGCCTGAACCTCCCTTATAAGACTTTGATCATCCCAAATAAGGTCTTAACTCATTGTGGAACAGGAGGACGCCAGTCAGGGCCTGAACCTCCCTTATAAGACCTTGATCATCCCAAATAAGGTCTTCACTCATTGTGGAACAGGAGGACGCCAGTCAGGGCCTGAACCTCCCTTATAAGACTTTGATCATCCCAAATAAGGTCGTAACTCATTGTGGAACAGGAGGACGCCAGTCAGGGTCTGAACCTCCCTTATAAGACTGATCATCCCAAATAAGGTCGTAACTCATTGCGGAACAGGAGGACGCCAGTCAGGGCCTGATTCCGAGTATTCTCGGAACAGCAATTTCTGAGTCTGAAACTAATCTAAATCCATGTGTTTTTTTAATCAATACTACATTTTTCGAGTTACTTCTCCATCACTTTTGTAGCGAAAATTAAACTTGGATCAACCAGTAATGTTGTCAAAATTGAATCGTTGACAGTGCTAAGTTTTGTTTCGGTTCTTATTATATTCTTTTGTCTAGGCAACCCCAGGCCTGTAAAAAAAAAAAGACCCCAAAAAGACCCAGCCTGTAATGTTTGTCGAAGGCAGCGATGTGCTGAAGGGGCTATGTGGGATATAAGGGAGGTAATTTTAATACTTGTGAAGAAGGGCAATGTCTCTGAGAGTTGGGGGGGGGGGGGCGTGTTATAAGGGAGGTTCCACTGTAGAAGACCAGTGAAATGTGTGCACATGTGCATTTGTGACAGAGAATGTGTAGGAGTTGATATGTTTAGACGTACTTTCTACTCTTTTGCATGTTATTTGTCAGGAGTCAGTGTGGCGCCGAGATGACTCCCCATGGAGTGAAGGGAGAAGGAAGGAAGGAAGAATGTGTAGGAGTTGATATGTTTAGACGTACTTTCTACTCTTTTGCATGTTGTTTGTCAGGAGTCACTGTGGAAGTTTTGTTAGGCAGCTTTTGTATAGTTCTTGTACATAGAATAGTTTTTGTGTGAGTTCATAGGCATATGTGAAAGTGTCTGAAATAGGTATGTGTCAGTGTACATCCTTTACATTTCATCTGTGTGTGTGCTGCCACACTGCTTTACCACAATCACATATTGTTTTGTGGCATTTTTCTTTGTTTGAAGTGCAGTTGAAACATGTATGCGGGCATGATTCCTTGTGTTTGTCACCTCGGCTTAAGGCTGAGTCAGACCAGCTGTGACCCAGCACCATGGAAGAGACATGAAGTCGCTGGAATAGTTTCTCAAAACACACTTGCAAAGTCAAAAATATAATTTTTCTTCCATTTTGAGTCATGGGTATTGTGTTTTCTAACATCTTATATTTATGAAGGACAATCTTCAATATGATCTCTAAATTATCTTATGATAAGTGTTTTAAAACAAGTAGGTCAATGCGTTTTCTTCACCTAGGCTAGACTTTAGACTGTTTTCTCAAAATGGCCGACGGCCACCTTGCTAACTTTAAATGCTCATAATTCTGGAACGGAGAAAGATACAAGAATGGTTCTTGCATCATTAGAAAAGAATTGTCTGAATTTTTCAAATGTATAATGTTCTCAGAATGGTCCCGTTCATGGTGCTGGGTCACAATTGACATAGGCTAGAACACCAAGGCTACATCAAAATGTTATGGTCTGCTTAGTTATGCAGGGATTGTCTTTAGCCATGACAAGCTCCTAGCATAACATCATCAGTCTCCAAAGTCGGAGTGTGGCTGCCCATGTGGCGGGGTAATCAAAAACGGTCACACGTAATGTTCTCATCCCTAGCTGGTGCATTTGCACCATAGTGTTCAAGTGTATCGGCTGTTGGGATGATCCCTGGAGTCTTTTAGCCAGGGTACGATAACAACAACTTATGTGTGGAAACACAAACATTTGTGATGGAAAGCGTTTACTGCATTTGCAGGAATGCAATGAAGACTTTTTCCTAGTGGATTTTGATGCACATGGTTTCCTAATGGTAATGCGCTCCTGTCTTCCTTGATCCGCCTTTCTCCTTCGAGTTCTCTCCATTAATGGTTAGTCATCAGTTTGGCTGTACATTTATTTCATTCTTTGTTTTGTCATTATTTTGGTTCTTTTTTAAAGACACACTGACCCTGCACAATTAAGTCCCTTGTTTTTTTTCTGGCCAGGTGTGACCCACATACAAATTCCCCCATAAGCAAGCGAGGCTGCTCTTCAAAGGCTGTCTCGTTTTGAATATGGGGGATTTGTATGGGAGTCACACCTGGCCAAAATAAGATTTATTACCAGCGAGAGAGGGAAAACATTGAAAACGCTGATTTCCACACGTGATGTGGTGGGTCTTTAATGTTATGAAATTTGTGCGATACTGGAAAACGGTAAAATGTGAATTGCATAGGTGGGATAAGAAAAATTCAGCTATACTGAAAAACAACCACTTGAAGGAGCTTCTCCTTCATCGATCGCTCAGTTTTTTGTCAGTTATGAGTGCGGATGCATAATGCTGTGGTTATGCGCCTAACTAAGAAATAGACCCAGCAAGTCTGACTTCACCTGGAGTAAGGTAGAAAGATAGATGACGGTAAGCAAAGGGAAAAGGCAGAGTCAGAGAGTGACGGATTAGAGGAAGTTAGAAGCACAGAACTTCCAGATGGTGAGGGAACTATATGCAAAAGAGCCCCAGTATCCCCACGGCGGGGACTTGGAGGAGCCAGGTTCCAGTCTCGCACCAGGCAATTTTTATTTCATTTTAAAATCGAGCTATTTAGTTTTTTTATGTTAAGGCACTCAAGAAGGGTAACTAGGTTTTTTTTCATTTAATTTTTCTGATTTTAAAATGATATATATTAGTTTTCACATCAGAGAGTATGGAGCCTGTGTGGTGTAGTGGATAGAGAGCTTGCAAGACAGCTGTGGCATGATCTGGTGGTCATGGGTTCAACTCCAGCCAGAGGCAGATTTTTTCTTTGTTGACAAACCATTTATAGTAAGAAAGAATAAAGAAAATGAATTTTATTGTCCAAATTTGTTTTTCAGCATGCACATACAAATTAAGACATCAAGTTCACTCACACACACAGAGGTCTACAAATGACTCAACTCGTATTAATGATTTATAACCATCAGTTTAATGAAAACAATCCATGGCATACAAAGTTGAAATTAAAACCGATTTCTTAGACAATCTCCAGAGTTCTCTGCACTTGCTTTAGAGTCCCCCCCCCCTTGTCTTTTTGTATAAAGTATACTACTACTGGAAAAGAGTAGAGTAAACAGGTCTGTTGTCTGCCTACTCTAAACAAGAGGGGGGTAGAGCACCATGAGTTGCATGCAACTCAACTACCACCACCCCCTCCCTTCCAAACCAAACAACAAAACACCTATCAATCTAGCCTAACCAGAGCTTCAGACTGTTTTCAAACTCCACGGACCATTATGACCTCGGATTACAGAAAAGGATGGGTCAATTTCCAGAACAATGGGCCAATAATGTGTGTGGTATTAGACAAATTCCAATGCAGACTTCATCAGTTAGATGATCCCTTGCTGCACAAAATGAGGAGTCAAATCACTGTCAATGACCGGGGCCTGCTGCAATCTGAAGCTCTGGCCTAACCTATCTTCTACCTGTTCTACACGAGAGAGAGAGAGGGGGGTAGTCTCTACCCACCTCCAAGCCTAACAAAACAAAAAAACAACAATCCCAAAAGAAACCAAACAACATCCCTCTGCCTACCTACCTCTCCATCTAGCTGGCCTAGGTGAGGGGCAAGGAGTGGGAAGCTTCGGCACGCAGATGCACTAACGGCGGGTGCAAGAGAGCGCTGCTTCAATGTGTACACAAAGGCGGGATCCATTGCCCTCCCCGGGCATTGGTCCTTACCTCCACCCCCCGCGCGACCTCCAGTACCCCTCCCCTAACAGCCCTCCTATCCCACTCTGCAAAAAAGAAAAAAGAAAAAGGCTACCCCCCTCCTCCCCACCCCACCCACCCATACTTGCCTTTTCCTTTTTCCAGTGTGCACAAAATAATGTTATATACACATACAAAATATGTCATATACACATACATAATAATAGGTCATGTCACATACTACAACAAAATGATCTTACCATCATAAACTTAAAACAAAATAGCATTACACAAAATCTAAAAACTGTCAACACATCTACTTTAACCCTTTCACCACCAGCCATATTTCAGCCAACATTTTCCATTAAAGTTACCTGGGTAGAGAATAAAATCCATCTGCAGTATTGTGGATTCTTCTGTGACATACCGTAATTTTCGGACTATAAGGCGATATTTGTTCTCTCCAATTTCGACCTATGCGCCTAATAAACAAGGGTGCCCTATTAGTGAACAAAATTGTGATAAGAGAGGCAACGATTGCCGTACTCAGTACAGTCTACTGTGAGTCACAACATCGAAAGTGGTAACGAGTCGCCGATATGACGAATACTCATGTTAAAATGCTTCAAAATCCGTATTATCGTCCGAGATACCATCCAACAGATGCCATAACCCTTCATTGGATGTAAAAAGCATCATTGTAGAGCTTAAAATGCCATAATTCTACCAGTTTTCGTGAAGAAAAGTCCAAACACAGCAACCGGAAGTCGCAAAAACTGAAGTTCGATTATTTGAGGAGGGAGCAAACTGGCGTTTATGACAGCAGTAATGGCGGTCGGTAAGCGTTTACAGGACGTGTACATGCTTCAAACTTCGACTTTCTTTTGCGAGGTGTGTATCGCCTTATAAACGAGGGCGCCTTTTACTTTAATTTTTTCAGATTTGTCTTGAAAATTGCCCTATTCGCCTTATACACCGCAGCGCCTTAATGATCCGAAGAATACGGTATATAAGGTCTATCATTACTTCCCAAAACGAAGACAATAGGGTCTTTGGATAATAGACCCCAAATTGATGCCTTTTAGTGACATAGGTCTTAAATCACTGTGGTGCTAAAGTGCGACTTTGGCGGTGAAAGGGTTAAATCACTGTGGTGCTAAAGTGCGACTTTGGCGGTGAAAGGGTTAAATCACTGTGGTGCTAAAGTGCGACTTTGGCGGTGAAAGGGTTAAATCACTGTGGTGCTAAAGTGCGACTTTGGCGGTGAAAGGGTTAAATCACTGTGGTGCTAAAGTGCGACTTTGGCGGTGAAAGGGTTAAATCACTGTGGGTCTAAAGTGCGACTTTGGCGGTGAAAGGGTTAAATCACTGTGGGTCTAAAGTGCGACTTTGGCGGTGAAAGGGTTAAAGCATGTGACGGCATCACAACATTGTCCATGAACACAACCGTTTATAGCTGATCCAGACAATAAATGTCGTCCCTTGTGAGTTCAGCTCTTCTAGTCCCATGTAGTTTTTGACATTCTTTGTTGTCCGTTGCACCTCAACCGACAAGAGGGAAGTAACTTTTAACTCGCTCGGGACTGGACGAATTATTTCCCCTTGTTCTGTGGGGACTGGGCATTTGACTAGGTTCGTAAAATAATCACCAAAACCAAGTTATGAACAGTTAGGCATCAATTTTTTCAGAAAAGATTAGCAACACCATGCACTAAACGATCGTAAAATATCAGATTCCACACCTTCGTCGTTTGTCTCCTATTGACGAAAACAGCTAACAACACATAGAAAGAAGGAAAATTTCACATTCCAATCTTTGACCCCCCTCTACAACCAAAGCTGAATATAAAGTCTGCAATGATTGGTTGATTTCAAGAGAGGCAAGGTCAAAACAAACTGAAAATAGGTTATGACTTCGCACTGGAAAGCTGGTTACACGCCAGAAATAAAAAACTTATGAGCCGGATCCGGGCCATTCATCCTAAACGGTTGTATGAGCCGGAGCCGGCTCATTCGCCCTTAGTGAGTTAAACTTTTTTCTTTCGAATGTACATGCATTGCTTTAACAGCAGAAGCATTGACAAAAGCTCTAAACACATGGCAGGGTGTTTGGCAGTGAATGTCTTTGCATTTGGTGGGAGTGTACATTCTCCCATGGAGCTAGAAGAGCTAAGCAACACACAGACTGCGTGGTGACCTACAATGGTTATAACATTATTAACAGTCCTGACGACACTAAACACAGACTGCGTGGTGTCCTGATCAATGGTTATAACATTATTAACAGTCCTGACGACACTAAACACAGACTGCGTGGTGACCTACAATGGTTATAACATTATTAAGTCATGACGACACTAAACACAGACTGCGTGGTGACCTACAATGGTTATAACATTATTAACAGTCCTGACGACACTAAACACAGACTGCGTGGTGTCCTAATCAATGGTTATAACATTATTAACAGTCCTGACAACACTAAACACACAGACTGGGTGGTGACCTGATCAATGGTCATAACGTTAATGTTATGTACATAACTTGCACAACATTTCAGTAAAATCTGTTTGTAATTATACCCTAGCCTTTCATAATAATACAAAATACTAAAATCTGTTCATTACCAGTTAAGCTGTTTATCTAAAGCCAGTAAAGGAGAGAAAATCCCAATAACAGAAATATTGACAAACTTCAACAAACAGCTTTGACAATCATTCTTAGGAGATGACCTAATTTCCCAGCAAGTTTGATTCAATGTCATGCCAACAGTTTCTTTCAACAGTTCTACTCTTCAATTGAAAAACGAAAACATAACTACAGTGGAGTCCGGGTAAAACGAATTTTAACGGAACACAGACTCAGTTCGTTGTATCAGGATTTCATTATACATGTACATGTACAATGTATGTTGAAAACAAAAACAGTCAAAACACTCACCAATGAGTTCAGCAGTGTTGTCTGACACTGATCTGTTTTGGCACACTTTTCAACAAGTTTGTCCATTAAGTGACAACACATCACACAAATTTAGTTTGCTATAGGCTTTCACGAACTTTTCTATCTTTATTTTGAGCGCGAATTGTAAAGCGACCTTGAGAAACCGAATGATCTGTAGGAAGCCTAGGCCTAGCAGACGACCCAGTGTGAATCTAAATGAGTTCACGCATGCGCAGTTCATATTTTCCAACTTCCTTCCTCTTGACAACACGTTCTAGCTTGGAGTTTGAAGGCCTAGGTTTTTGCAGCGCATCGCACAGGCTGAGTTCGTTATAGGCTATTTTTCCAAGTAAATAAAATTAGCCTGGGGCGTAGAACATGTGTTCGTAAAAAGCGGGTGTTCGTTATTTCAAAAGGATTTTTTGTTCGTTATACCCATGGTTTTTGCAAGTGACAAATAGAAGGGCATTTGCCGGGAAATTGAAGTCAGTTCGTTAATCGCGAAATTTCGTTAAAAGCGAGTTCGTTATAGTTGGACTCCACTGTAGAGTGAAAACGCTACATCAACCAGCAGTACGGCAGTATTTTCTGATCCAGTGACCTTGACCTTTGACCAATGACCTTCATCTTCGAACGTAGCCTTCATCTATGAGCATCCTATCCGCAGGCAAAATTTGAGCCTCCGTTCAAATGCTAATGAGGTAACATTACATACATACAGTCAGTCAGGGGAACAGACAGCGGTGAAAACATTAACCAGCTTTTGCAGAGGTTACAGCAACGTTAACAATACTAACGCCAAGAATCAATGCGATGCCTAGAGTCAAAACAGGCTATCCCCAGATAGTCCATTGACTTAATAACATGGTTGCAACTTTGCCTGCTATACAAGGATTTGCTGTTTTTGAATTTTACCAGAAAAGGAAGTTCCTTTTTTTTGTTTTTGTCAAACTAGATCTTTGTGTGTCTACTGTATTTTTCAAACACTTTAAAACAAGCATTTGTATAAATTATGGAAAAAGCAAACCAAAATACCTTCATAAATCAATGTTTGCTTCAGCTGCAGGGTTTTTTCATTTTGTGTAGTTGCACCAATGTAATGTAATAATATTATGGAACTTGATACGAAAACTATTAACTTTTATTTAAACAAGACTAAAGGAACATAAATAGCACAATCCCCATTTTACATTATTTCCAGTCTTTTTAAATACAAGTTATTGTTATTCACATAAGTCCTAGATTAAGTCGATGGAGTATCTGGAGATGGTCCATTTTGACTCTAAGGCGTTGAATGGTAGAAAATTATGGTCTTACATGAAAGGAAAGATACAGCCCCACTAAAAGAACAAAAGACTAAGCTAAACTTATGACCCCAACAGTTAGCCATCTCCACTTTGTCTAGCTACTCTCCTCAGGGAAAGAATGATGGATAGTCTACAGGCTACCCCCCCCCCGTCAACTTCTCTCAGTGAATGGTTCGAACAGCAAGGACAGTTGAGGGATGAAACAAAGGGAAGGAACTGGGACAGAAACGGATGGCAGGGCTGCACGGGAAGAGAGGGAGATCAAAAAACTGGCTGAGGTGTTACGCCAGACAGAATTGCTGCAGGGAATTCCGTACCTATATGAAAAACCTCCCACCCCTGGAATTACACTGCACGTTTGTCGTTGTATGCTTGTGCAAACAGTTGGTTGGCGATGGTAGTTCGTAAAGGTGGACCCTGACGGGTGAGTTTTTGCAAGAAACACGTCGAGATCACCAGAAAGACAGCCTTTTCAAGGATCGGAACACTCACTTTGGTCTGGTTACCTAAAAAACATCAAAACGGTGAGTCCTCCTTGGTGGAGATGCCGGAGAGAGTAGCCATTTTGGATGGGGTGGGTGGAGATCATTCCTTGTGGTTGAAGCGTTTTCTTTTTTTGTAGTGCAGTAAAAAAAAAAAGGGAGCTATTTCCTTTGTTGTGAGCGAAACTCCTTTAGATGAACTGTATAATTTTTTTAATAAATAAATAAAAAGGCTTATATTGCGAAAATGTTGTGCAAACGATTTGGTTTAAACGCATGCGGCCATTAGAAAACAGACGGCACACGCCTTCTCTTTGGGTGAAAGAATTTGACTTTCAGCACCTCCGCCAAGGAGGAATCGCCGATTTGACGGTTTGATTTCTAGGAAACCAGAGCAAAGGGAGTGTTGCAATCTTTGTAAAGGGTGTTTTCCTGGTGATTTCGACGTATTTCTTACGAAAACTCATCCGTCAGGGTGCCCCTTTAAAAAAAAAATTAAAAAAAATTCATAAGTGGAAAAAAATTAATTATTTTCCTAACAGTATTTATGGCCAGTCACTTGGCATCACTTATTTGAACTGACCGCAGAGCTATTCTCCCACTATCAAAGTTAAAAACAAAAACTTTATTTCTGAAAACATTATCTTAAAAAAGCAAATACTACTTAATAAAAGAAAAGCATTAAAATATGTTCAAACTCAGAACTTCAGAGCCACATACCCACAGACCCATTTGTTGATAGTCACCATAGGCAAGACATTGAGAATCATGGTAAAATATATGTTTGAAAAACAGGACAGAGACATTCATGCCTGCCATGCAAGACTCGTAAAATCCATTTGGGGATATCATTCAACACATGGACAAACATTGTCTTCCATATCTTTAAAACAGCAGCTAAATTATGCAACTTTATTGATCATTTTAAAAACCCACAGTCAACAGCATTGCGCAACCACACATGTACCTACACAGGCAGAGGTTGCTAATTGCACATAAAACAATGCATACGCACTACACTTTGTTTTCACTCTGTCTCACTCCAAGTTTCTTAAAATGCACACAAAGCGCCATTAAAATAGTCATCAATGAACATCATGCACCACCTTAAAACGCCTCACTCACTCAACAAGATCTAACTTTCTGACACCAATGTCCATCAGTTTGCAGACAGATGACATGACATGATGCTACACCGGCACCCATGAAAAAACAACTAACAAAAATGATGAGAACAAAAACCCATAAACAAAATATGCATCAACCGTTTCATAACCAGTCGCTCAGAATAATTCATCCTAAACCTGCCCAACCACACATCTGCAATCTCAAAAGCTACTTGCAACGCAGACTTTCACACAATATTTTTTTCAGCTCAAAAAGGAATAAATAAAAATCAAAACATTTCTATCTAACCCTCGCACATTCGCACCACTTGATAAACTTACGGTTAAAACTAAGGCAAAATTGGTGCAACATCGATTCTAACGAACTCTGTGAAAGAAACGATGTTTTGTCAATAGTCTGTCCCTGGCTGTTTTACAAACCAGGACATCAACTGTCTTCAACTGAAAACAAAATGGAGACATTTCAACTGTCATCAACTAAAATCCCTTTCTTCTTTCAATTCCTCGGCATGACTGATGCAACACCTCTAGGGGTACAGACAATTTCTTGAGATGTGACCAGCCACACAAGATGATAAACCAAGGTGTTGTGTACATAACAGCTCTAACAACCAATTCAAACACAGCTGCTCCTCCCATATACAGACAACTGAATGCAGTCTCTCTCCTTCAGAGAATCACCACAAAATGTTAAACTTAAAATTAAAAAAATCAGAAATAGAAAATTTGACAACTGTTCTAGAAGCTTTGGGGTGGCTGGGCTATTTATTCAAACCGATTTTGAAGCCCTGGAGAAAGGCTCAAACCATTTCCGAGGATTGTGTTGTGTGAGGAGAAGTTTGTTAACAAGGTGACTCTTCAAATGTCGTAGAAATCCTGCAACAAACAGGTTGGCCTGTCTTTTTCTCAGCCATTTTTTGGTCACCATTTCACAGACTGATCTACATGGGTTTCTTGCCCCCAGAGCCCCGAGCATTGTCCATTTTGTTCAAAAGGATCTCTGCTAGTAGTCTCCATGATGATCTCTGCTAGTAGTCTCCATGATGATCTCACAGACTGATCTCCACAGGTCTCTTGCCGTGCGTCCCTGGCTGAACCTGTTCCATTTTGTTGAGGAGGATCTCTGCTCCCTTGAAGGTCATCTTCCTCAGGTATTTCTTCAGAGGAGTCAGTTGAGACAGCAGCCGGTGGGTCACTGCCGCATTTTCCACCTCTAGCAACCTGTGTCATCATAATTGTCATCATCATTGTCATCATCATTACCACCATCATCATCATCATTATCATCACCACTATCATCATCGTCATTATCATCATCACCACCACCATCATCGTTATCATCATCATTACCACCATCATCGTCGTCATTATCATCATCATCATTACTATCGTCATCATCATCATCACCACCATCATCAATGCCATCATCATCGTTATCATCATCATTACCACCATCATCATTATCAATGTCATCATAATCATCATCATCTCCATCATCGTTACTATCATCATCATTGGCACCATTATCATGATCATTGTCATCATCACCATCATCACCACCATCATCATCATCATCACCACCACCATCATCATCATCATCACCATCATCATCATTACCATCATCTTCAAGTATTTGTTCAGAGGAGTGATTTGCTTACTCGTACAATACTACAATATCCACAAATTACAGCATTACACAACACACAGTCAGACCCCCAAAATTATACTTCAAAGATCTCTCTCTATCTATCTAAAAAAGGCAAACCTTGATGTAGCTCCAGCCAAACCCAAACCATTGTCCTCCCGGATCACCAAACACAACTCACAGGATGAGCAGGAAACACCCTGTTTCTGGTGTGAAGACTGCTGCCTCTGATGTTCCATTGTCCTCATGGATCACCAAACACAACTCACAGGATGAGCAGGAAACACCCTGTTTCTGGTGTGAAGACTGCTGCCTCTGATGTTCCATTGTCCTCATGGATCACCAAACACAACTCACAGGACGAGCAGGAAACACCCTGTTTCTGGTGTGAAGACTGCTGCCTCTGATGTTCTGTCCTCCTGGATCACCAAACACAACTCACAGGATGAGCAGGAAACACCCTGTTTCTGGTGTGAAGACTGCTGCCTCTGATGTTCCCAATGTCCTCCTGGATCACCAAACACAACTCACAGGATGAGCAGGAAACACCCTGTTTCTGGTGTGAAGACTGCTGCCTCTGATGTTCCATTGTCCTCATGGATCACCAAACACAACTCACAGGACGAGCAGGAAACATCCTGTTTCTGGTGTGAAGACTGCTGCCTCTGATGTTCCCAATGTCCTCATGGATCATGAAATACAACTCACAGGACGAGCAGGAAACACCCTGTTTCTGGTGTGAGGACTGCTGCCTCTGATGTTCCATTGTCCTCATGGATCATGAAATACAACTCACAGGACGAGCAGGAAACATCCTGTTTCTGGTGTGAAGACTGCTGCCTCTGATGTTCCCAATGTCCTCATGGATCATGAAATACAACTCACAGGACGAGCAGGAAACATCCTGTTTCTGGTGTGAAGACTGCTGCCTCTGATGTTCCCAATGTCCTCATGGATCATGAAATACAACTCACAGGACGAGCAGGAAACACCCTGTTTCTGGTGTGAGGACTGCTGCCTCTGATGTTCCATTGTCCTAAATACAAGTCGCTACAATGTAACACAATACAATACAACACAACACAAAATAGAATAGAACACAACCCAATACAATACAACACAACCCCAATACCAATATCATCAACCAGTAACTCACATGACCAGCATGAAGCATCCTCTGTTGCTGACCACCCAGCTTTTGTAGATGCTGGGCTCAGCCATGTTGGATAACGCCACACAGAACAGACCTGGAGAGACACAGAGCATTGTATACTGGGCACCACAAGTTATGAGCCACACAGAACAGACCTGTAGAGACAGAGCATTGTATACTGGGCACCACAAGTTATGAGCCACACAGAACAGACCTGGAGAGACACAGAGCATTGTATACTGGGCACCACAAGTTATGAGCCACACAGAACAGACATAGAGCATTGTATACTGGGCACCACAAGTTATGAGCCACACAGAACAGACCTGTAGAGACATAGAGCATTGTATACTGGGCACCACAAGTTATGAGCCACACAGAACAGACCTGGACAGACACAGAGCATTGTATACTGGGCACCACAAGTTATGAGCCACACAGAACAGACCTGGAGAGACATAGAGCATTGTATACTGGGCACCACAAGTTATGAGCCACACAGAACAGACCTGGAGAGACACAGAGCATTGTATACTGGGCACCACAAGTTATGAGCCACACAGAACAGACCTGGACAGACACAGAGCATTGTATACTGGGCACCACAAGTTATGAGCCACACAGAACAGACCTGTAGAGACACAGAGCATTGTATACTGGGCACCACAAGTTATGAGCCACACAGAACAGACCTGTAGAGATACAGAGCATTGTATACTGGGCACCACAAGTTATGAGCCACACAGAACAGACCTGTAGAGATACAGAGCATTGCATACTGGGCACCACAAGTTATGAGCCACACAGAACAGACCTGTAGAGACACAGAGCATTGTATACTGGGCACCACAAGTTATGAGCCACACAGAACAGACCTGTATAGATACAGAGCATTGTATACTGGGCACCACAAGTTATGAGCCACACAGAACAGACCTGTAGAGACACAGAGCATTGTATACTGGGCACCACAAGTTATGAGCCACACAGAACAGACCTGGACAGACATAGAGCATTGTATACTGGGCACCACAAGTTATGAGCCACACAGAAACAGACATAGAGCATTGTATACTGGGCACCACAAGTTATGAGCCACACAGAACAGACCTGTAGAGACACAGAGCATTGTATACTGGGCACCACAAGTTATGAGCCACACAGAACAGACCTGTAGAGACACAGAGCATTGTATACTGGGCACCACAAGTTATGAGCCACACAGAACAGACCTGTAGAGACACAGAGCATTGTATACTGGGCACCACAAGTTATGAGCCACACAGAACAGACCTGTAGAGACACAGAGCATTGTATACTGGGCACCACAAGTTATGAGCCACACAGAACAGACCTGTAGAGACATAGAGCATTGTATACTGGGCACCACAAGTTATGAGCCACACAGAACAGACCTGTAGAGACACAGAGCATTGTATACTGGGCACCACAAGTTATGAGCCACACAGAACAGACCTGGACAGACACAGAGCATTGTATACTGGGCACCACAAGTTATGAGCCACACAGAACAGACCTGGACAGACACAGAGCATTGTATACTGGGCACCACAAGTTATGAGCCACACAGAACAGACCTGGAGAGACATAGAGCATTGTATACTGGGCACCACAAGTTATGAGCCACACAGAACAGACCTGGAGAGACACAGAGCATTGTATACTGGGCACCACAAGTTATGAGCCACACAGAACAGACCTGTAGAGACACAGAGCATTGTATACTGGGCACCACAAGTTATGAGCCACACAGAACAGACCTGTAGAGACACAGAGCATTGTATACTGGGCACCACAAGTTATGAGCCACACAGAACAGACCTGTAGAGACACAGAGCATTGTATACTGGGCACCACAAGTTATGAGCCACACAGAACAGACCTGTAGAGACACAGAGCATTGTATACTGGGCACCACAAGTTATGAGCCACACAGAACAGACCTGTAGAGACACACAGAGCATTGTATACTGGGCACCACAAGTTATGAGCCACACAGAACAGACCTGTAGAGACACAGAGCATTGTATACTGGGCACCACAAGTTATGAGCCACACAGAACAGACCTGTAGAGACACAGAGCATTGTATACTGGGCACCACAAGTTATGAGCCACACAGAACAGACCTGTAGAGACACAGAGCATTGTATACTGGGCACCACAAGTTATGAGCCACACAGAACAGACCTGTAGAGACATGAGCATTGTATACTGGGCACCACAAGTTATGAGCCACACAGAACAGACCTGTACTGAGCATTGCATACTGGGCACAAAGTTATGAGCCACACAGAACAGACCTGGAGAGACACAGAGCATTGTATACTGGGCACCACAAGTTATGAGCCACACAGAACAGACCTGGAGAGACACAGAGCATTGTATACTGGGCACCACAAGTTATGAGCCACACAGAACAGACCTGTAGAGACATAGAGCATTGCATACTGGGCACCACAAGTTATGAGCCACACAGAACAGACCTGGACATAGAGCATTGCATACTGGGCACCACAAGTTATGAGCCACACAGAACAGACCTGCAGAGACATAGAGCATTGTATACTGGGCACCACAAGTTATGAGCCACACAGAACAGACCTGTAGAGACACAGAGCATTGTATACTGGGCACCACAAGTTATGAGCCACACAGAACAGACCTGGAGAGACATAGAGCATTGTATACTGGGCACCACAAGTTATGAGCCACACAGAACAGACCTGTAGAGATACAGAGCATTGTATACTGGGCACCACAAGTTATGAGCCACACAGAACAGACCTGTAGAGATACAGAGCATTGTATACTGGGCACCACAAGTTATGAGCCACACAGAACAGACCTGTAGAGACACAGAGCATTGTATACTGGGCACCACAAGTTATGAGCCACACAGAACAGACCTGTAGAGACAGGGGAAAATAGTCAACCATCAAATGAAAAAACCCTGTACATACTCACAGTCTTACACACACAGACACACATATGATAGGCATACACACACAGACACACACACACAGTGACAAACATACACACACAGTGATACACACAGTGACACACACACACCGTCTTTTCCTTGGTGCATTCTCTGTCGGTCGGTCAGGAGGATTTTCTTCAGGGTCATGTGACCTGCTGGGTCCTCCACCAAGCTCATTGGTCGAACTTTGTCACCGCCAGTGCTCTCCCCTGAATGGGCGGGGTCAGAGGTCGTCACCACTGCAGCCAATGCTTCCACTGCCGATGTCGTATCTCCTGGCAGAAAAAAAAAAAATAAATAATGATAATAATAATAATACTGATAATGGTAAGTATTTTGTGAAGACATGTCACCCCTTTTGTACAGTGGAACCTCAGTATTGTCGCCAGCCAGCACAAATTGTCCATTATATTGTGAGACGGCTGTTATGCTGGAGACTCTACGGAATATATTAACACATAAAAGAGAGAGAGACAGCACTAATGTTCTGACTGACAAGGCGTCCGCATCATTAGGGTGTCTGTTGGACCATCCGCAGCTGATGTTCCCTTTTCCAACCCAGTGGCAACGAAAAAGTCGTCATTTTGGTCAACAGTTACCCCCCACATTCCCCTTCCTTCCTCATCAGTCACACAAAAATTGCATGCAAATAAAATTTAAAAAGGGGGGGGGGGGGGGGGGGCGCCTCTGGCTGCGACGCGCTCTCCAGGTGGGAGCAACCCGAATTTCACAGATGCGTCTGTGACTATAAAGTACCAAACACACACACATGGAGTGGGGATGTACCCTTGGCATATGCTAAAATCAGGGGCACCATCAGAGAGCTATGGCTGAGGGTCAGAACTAATCACACATGGAGTGAGGACGTACCCTTGGCATGTGCTAGAATCAGCGGCACCATCAGAGAGCTATGGCTGTTGGTCAGAAGCAGAGCGGCGTTGTCAGTCAGAAAGGACAGCAGAGGTTCTGACACATAACTCCTCAATTCTTCAGCCCTCACTTCGGGGTCTTTTTTACTGAAACATTGACATAGTCATCATCATCATCATCATCATCAACATCATTGTCATCGTCATCATCATCATCATTATCGTTATCATCAATTCATGAGCCCTCACTTTGGGGTCTTTTTTACTGAAACATCACCATCATCATCGTCACTGTCACCGTCACCATCATCATTGTCATCACCATCATCGTTATCATCAATTCATGAGCCCTCACTTTGGGGTCTTTTTTACTGAAACATCACCATCATCATCGTCACTGTCACCGTCACCATCATCATTGTCATCACCATCATCGTTATCATCAATTCATGAGCCCTCACTTTGGGGTCTTTTTTACTGAAACATCACCATCATCATCGTCACTGTCACCGTCACCATCATCATTGTCATCACCATCATCGTTATCATCAATTCTTCAGTTCTCATTTCCGGCTCTTCTTACTGAAATCAGTCAGGGTCACAATAGATGAGTAGATCCTCATTGTCCTTTGCTGGTCGTATCTACGATCGCAAAGGAGTATGTTTTCGGTCGTGTAGGTTTCTTTTTTTGCTTTATTGTGGTTTTTCTGTCTGTCCCAAGGATATCTCCCGAACCGCTTGACCGAATCGCTTCAAATGTTGTGTGGTGGTGTGTCACCATGAGAGGAAGGCATCCGTGCATAAATTATCATCGTCGTGACCTTGACGTATGACCTTGAAAACCGAAAATCTTTAAGAGGCCATAACTTCCACACCGTTGGTCTTAGAGTCTTCAAATTTGGCATGTAGGTACTTTGGCTTATGGCCGTTCTGATGATGGCATACCAAGCAAGGTCAAGGTCAAGGAGATCGGTAGGCCTTGAAAGTGGTAGGGGTCTAAAAATGGGTTTTTAGCCATATTTTCCACATTTGTACTTGACAGAAGCGCTTCAGATTGTGTGTGGTACTGTATAACCTAGAGTAGAAAACATCCGAGCATAAATTATCGCCATGCTGACCTTGACCTTGACGTGTGACCTTGAAAACCGAAATTTCCTTCTTTGCGCTAAATATTTCTTGTTCCAAGCTGTATCTCGTGAACTAGAAGACAGAATCCCTTCCAATTGTGTGTCAGGATGTGACACTAAGCGTATAACATTCGTCGCCGAGCGGCAGACACGTTTCCGTTTTTCTTCACCCTCCTATTTCTCGTGAAATACTGTATAGAATCACTCCAAATTTTGTGTGGGGGTGTAAAAAGAAGAGTTGAAGACATTGCAGTACAAATTATGCCACGTGGGATTTCAATGTCGCAGAGCGGCAGACATGTCTCCGAGTTAAGGGTGTACACCCCATTGATTAAGGGTGTACATCCCGGTAAAGGAGGGGGTCTAATACTAAAAGTAAAAGACATCCTAGCACAAAATGTGCCACGTGGGGCTTAAATGTCGCCGAGTGGCAGACATGTCTCAGTGTTAAGGGTGTGCACCCCACCAATTAAGGGTGTGCATCCCGGAAAACGATTTGCACCCAGTCAAGGGTGTGTAGGTGCATCACCCAAAGGTCACAAGGAGGACGGGGACCGAAGATGTGAAGGGGGAAGGGAGGTACAGGGCGGGGCAGGTACAGGGCGTAACTGGCAAAGGACATATCTGCCACTCGGCGATGCCCTTGTATTGTCAGTGAAATTAAATGTTCATTGTTATTATTACAAATATTCACATCAGCTAAGTGAGAGACAAATCTTAAAGCAAACGGAAAACATTGTCTTTGGTCCAAGACCAGCAACTCTTGGTTTCCTACCTGGTGGGAGTGCTGTCCCCTTGTTCCAGGATTCGGATGACGTCGGGACAGAAGAAGGAATGGTCGCGACGAACCAGCAGGTAGGTCAGCACTTTACGACCGTGACTGTCCGCGATTATTTTCCCTAGGTTCTTCATTATCTCCTGTGTCAATCAGTCAATCAATCAATCAATCAATCAACAGGTAGGTCAGCACTTTACGACCGTGACTGTCCGCGATTATTTTCCCTAGGTTCTTCATTATCTCCTGTGTCAATCAGTCAATCAATCAATCAATCAATCAACAGGTAGGTCAGCACTTTACGACCGTGACTGTCCGCGATTATTTTCCCTAGGTTCTTCACTATCTCCTGTGTCAATCAATCAGTCAATCAATCAATCAATCAATCAACAGGTAGGTCAGCACTTTACGACCGTGACTGTCCGCGATTATTTTCCCTAGGTTCTTCATTATCTCCTTGTATCAATCAATCAGTAAATCAGTCAGTCAATCAATCAGTGCATCAATCAATCAATCAATCATCAACAGGTAGGTCAGCACTTTACGACCGTGACTGTCCGCGATTATCTCCCCTAGGTTCTTCACTATCTCCTGTGTCAATCAATCAGTAAATCAATCAATCAGTCAATCAACAGGTAGGTCAGCACTTTACGACCGTGACTGTCTGCGATTATCTCCCCTAGATTCTTCACTATCTCCTGTGTCAATCAGTCAATCAATCAATCAGTCAACCAATCAATCAGTCAAACAACAGGTAGGTCAGCACTTTATGACCGTGACTGTCCGAGATTACCTCCCCTAGGTTCTTCACTATCTCCTGTGTCAATCAATCATCAAGGATAGTTATAAAGTTAACACACTGCATCATCCACACACAGGTGGCTATTAACAACATGTGACTATTACGTATATCATTATCATCATTATTATTATTCTACTCACATCCAGCAAGGCTGTCTGGACCAACACAGTATCATCCACACACAGATGGCCAACAGCATCATGTGACCATCATATTTATCATCATTATTATTATCATATTCACATCCAGCAAGGCTGTCTGGACCAACACGGTATCATCCACACACAGATGGCCAACAGCATCATGTGACCATCATATTTATCATCATTATTATTATCATATTCACATCCAGCAAGGCTGTCTGGACCAACACAGTATCATCCACACACAGATGGCCAACAGCATCATGTGACCATCATATTTATCATCATTATTATTATCATATTCACATCCAGCAAGGCTGTCTGGACCAACACGGTATCATCCACACACAGATGGCCAACAGCATCATGTGACCATCATATTTGACTCTGTGCCAAAAGGTGAGCACGGAGAGGGTCAGGTACTTACATTCTCAATAAATTGTCACATAACCTTCTGACTGTTGTGCTTATGTTATAAACATGTAGACAAATGTCTGAAAAGACACTAGAGACAATATCAGCTTTATAAGATCAGTAGTTGTTTAGTTATGTGACAATGAATGTCAAATCAGCCCCAAAATCTGGTCTTCAAAGGTGGACATTGCAAATAGTCATGATTTCAACAAGTGCAAGAACACACAAACTCCAGTAAAATTACTTGAAATTTGGACAGGTTATGCAAAAATACCTCATTAGTAAACGCTAAAGATTGTAACATTCAAAAATGAAAGTTCTGTTATTTATAAGGCTTAAACCAATGTTGATGACAAATATCATTTTTGATGTAATCATTTAACCAAAACCAAACTTCCCAACAATTTTCACTTATAAAAATCCAAAATACACGAAAATGTCATGCTTTGCTGGAGCAGATATTTCTTTATCATAGGAGTATAAAAGTTTCTTACAAAATATATTATTTAAAATAATATTGCACTTTCTCTTAAAGGTTCCGACTTAGATGTAACACTTGACATCCGTCATACATAAGTTATAATGCTCAATAAAATCCTCAAGATAAATATTTTTAACTTGCTCTCTTTTATTTTACAATTAAGCTGTCATATAAAGTGTACCTCTACCCTTATTTAACACCAGCATGTTAATTTTTTTCTTCTGCACTAATCCAAATGTTCAATGTAATCATTTTATTGGACTTGATGTTCGTCATCAAGAAAATGTTTATTATTAAATTTAGCTGGTTTTATTGGTCTAAACATCTAATAAACAAATGAACACCACTTAGGTGGGTTTAGTAATTAATTTAGAGCATTTTGCAGCCTTCATAGAAAGCTAAATGAAAAAAATAGTGCTTAATGAAAATTATTAATGTAACTATGATGCTTCGTCATACATGTTCTATGGTGTAAAATAGTGAATTATGAAAGTAACTTCAACACGTTTTTGGAGAATTTTTTAATTTATGAAGTTATATTTTCCTTTTAAAAGATTCTTTTGTTACTGTAGTTGACGAAAAATACAGTTATTCATAGACATTTTGGCAGAAACTGGAAAATAAATTATGTAGGTAACTTTGATGTTTGTCATACATTTTCACCATTGTAATAAAACAAAAACCAATGACATTTGAATCCAATTAATAGTTTGGTAGAAACTATAGTTAAGTTGTAATTGGTTTTTCTTTATGGCCTCGTAAGTACTTAACAGACAGAATAGTGTATTTGATGCAACTTTCATAGTAAAGTGATGACACAAAGGTCATTGGTACCTCAATAGACCCATAAATACTTCACATATTTACAACAAATTTCAACAGGAAAATGTTCCATCAGGACTAATAGCAAACAATGAAAACAACTTAACACAACAATGATTGCTGGAGCTGTGAGAAAATACTGTGGAAATAACACCAATGGTTGTGATGTAATAATGTGTTTGTCATTTAAGGAGGGGGACACCACATTATCCACTATTTCTCAGAAATCGGTTTGAAAAATTGTCCTGCCACTTGACATGTTTGCCTCATTTATATCCTTCTAAATATGAATGTATTTAAATGGTATTAATCGGTCATTTTTACCCTCTCTGTCACTTCTCATGCCCACCTTTGCACGAGTCATTTATCATCAATTATAATTATCATACTTACATACAGCAAGGCTTTCTGACAACACGGTATCGTCACACAATCAAAGATGGCCAACATGCATCATGTACAATCATATTTATCATTATTAGGATTATCATTCACTCCAGCAAGGCTTTCTGGACCAAACACAGTTGTCCACACAAGTCAAAGATGGCCAAACAGATCATGTGACGAGAACTCCTCTGTGCAGATCTGAATCCAACCATGACCCTTGAGACTTTTGATGATCATCTTGCGATCCTGTCACAAAATGGCAGCAATTAAGAAGTGTCGATCATGTAGCACTGTATGAATACTCTTTACGGTGCTGAAGGGACATAACTCAATGTAGCACTGTTATAAATAATATTTACCAAGACTCCTCTCGATCATAACTCAAGTAAAGTCACATGACCCTCACGCTTTTGATGATCTCTTTGCCATCCTGGACATACTGTCAGAATGAAGAAATCGTCGATCATGTCAGCACTGTGTGAATAATCTTTTACCCGAGTGCTTGAAGGGAACAAACTCAATGTAGCACTGTATGAAATAATTATCTTTACAAGCACTCTTCGATCATAACTCAATGAAGTCACATGACCCTTCAAGCTTTTGATGTAATTTTGCCATCCTGTGACATAATGTTCAGAATGACGAAATTGTCGATCAGTAGCACGTGTGAATAATCTTTACCAAACCTTGAAGGAACATAAACTCACTTATTATAGAGTATAGAAGTCACATGACCCTTCAGAATTGAAGGGACATAACTCGTTGCTTCCACCCATTCATCGTACTAGATTATAGAAGTCACATGACCCCTTCAGACTTGAAGGGACATAAAACTCATGCTTCACCCATTCATCATACTAGATTATAGAAGTCACATGACCCTCAGATTGAAGGGGACATAACTCATTGCTTCCCCCATTCATCATACTAGATTATAGGAAGGTCACATGGACCCTTCAAGACTGAAAGGGACATAAACTCATGCTTCCACCCATTCATCATATAGATATAGAATCACATCGACCCTTCAGACTGAAGGGACATAACTCCTGCTTCCACCCATTCATTAATTAGATTATAGAAGCACATGACCTTCAACTGAAGGACATGTAACTCATGCTCAAACCATTCAATATACTAGATTATAGAAGTCAACATGAGCCCTCAGGTTTTGACGATCGTCTTGCAATCCTGAAATGATAAACATTAACTAATCATTGATCATATGCACGTAAAAATATTCCACATAATGCACTGCCTATAAACAGCACAAAGCGCTTTAACAGCAGTAGGGATTATGCCATCTCTCATACAGCAGTAGGGGTACATGACCCGTCAGGCTTCTGATGACGTCTTGCCGTACCACGAAAAATTTCAAACATTACTGAATGCTTACATCTATAGGATCAGCAATGTTCACAGGGTATTTTATAAGATATAAATAAATGAATGTATTTTTTATTATTTTCGCTTAACGTTTCGAAATAACATTATTCAGATTTTTAAACACACATTACATTTTTTGAGGAATTTAAAGCCAAGGAACAGGAAATATCTTGGTGAAAATGGGGATTTGGGTAAAACAAATGTGTTCCAAAAGTTATTTCCCTTGCGATTTAAACTTCTCGTCATTACATAGAACATAGCGGAGCCTGCCACACAGATGATTACTGTATGAATCATTATCTAATACACCTTGTCTACTTAGCGGAGCCGCCACACACAGAACATTACTGTATGACATCATATCTATACACCATGTATTACTTAGCGGAGCCGCCCAACACAGACCTTACTAGTATGGACATCATTAAAAAAAAAATTATCTAATCACACCCCATTTTTGTATTACTTTAGCAGAGCCCTGCCCACACACAGACCATTACGTATGACATCTATCTAATACCACATGTATTACTTAGCAGAGCCTGCCACACACAGAACATTACTTATGACACATTATCTAATTAAGACACATGATATTACTAGCAGAGCCTGCCACACACAGACATTACTGAGGACATTCATTATCTAATACACCATGTATTACCTTAGCAGAGCACTGCCGAACACACAGACCATTACTGTATGACATTCATTATATAAACACAAGTATTATATCATAACCACATTAGCCTGCCCAACACACAGATCATTACATGTATGAAACATTATCTAATAACACCATTGTATTATCTAACTACCTTAGCCGTGCCCATACAAGACCATTACTGTATGACATCATTATCTAATACACCATGTATTATCACCCCTTAACTACCTTAGCGGAGCCTGACCACACAGACCAGTACTGTAAGACATCATTTCTAATACACCATGTATTATCATAACTACCTTAGCGGAGCCCGCCCACACACAGACCATAGGTATGACATCCATTATCTAATACACCAGTTTATCATAAACTACGCTAGCGGAAGCCTGCCCACACACAGATTCATTTACTGTATGAATCATATCTAAACACCATTGTATTATCATAACTACCTTAGCGGAGCTGCCCACACACAGACCATTACGTCTGACATCATTTATCTAATACACCATGTATTATCAAAATACCTTAAGCGGAGCCTGCCCACACAGATTCATACTGTATGACATCATTAATATCTAATACACCATGTATTATCATAACTACCTTAGCGGAGCCTGCCCACACACAGATCATTACTGTATGACATCATTATAAATACACCATGTATGTATCATAACTACCTTAGGCGGAGCCTGCATCCACAGATCCTTACTGTATGACATTACATTATCAATACACCATGTATTATCATAACTACCCTTAGCGGAGCATGCCCACACACAGATCATTACTTTATGACATATTATATAATTACACCATGTATTATCATAACTACCTTAGTGGAGCCTGCCCACACACAGACCATACTGTAGAATAATTATCTAATACACCATGTATTATCATAACTAACTTAGCGGAGCCTGCCCACCCACAGATCATTACTGTATGGACATCATTATCTATACACCATGTATTATCATAAACTACCTTAGCCTGCCACACACAGATCATTACTGTATGACATCATTATTAATACACATGTATTATCATAACTACCTTAGCGGAAGCCTGCCCACACACAGATCATTACTGTTATGACATCATTATTAAACACGATTATATCATAACTACTAGCGGAGCCTGCCACACACAGATCATTACTGATGAATCATTATCTAATACACATGTATTATCATAAAACATACCTTAGACTCGCCCACACACAGACATTACTGTAGGACATCATTATCTAATACACATGTATTATCATAACTACCTTACCGCCAGCGAGCCTGCCCACCAGATCATACTGTATGACTCCATTATCTAACTACACCAGTATATCATAAACTACCTTAGCGGAGCCTCTGCCCACACACAGGCCATTACGTTGAACATCAACATCTAATTACCACCATGTATACATAACTACATTAGCGGAGCTGCCACAACACAGATCAGTACTGTAGACATCATTATCTAATACACAATGTATTATCATTAACTACCTAGCGGAGCCTGCCCACCACACAGGCATTACTGTATGACATCATTACTAATACACCAAGTAGTATCATTAACTACCTTAGCGAGCATGCCCACACACAGATCATTACTGTTATGACATCATTATCTAATACACCATGATTATCATAATACTTAGCGGAGCCATGCCCAACACAGGCCATGGCCCGGTTCGAGTGCCTCCTTGGTGTGCAACATGTGGATCAGAGATTCCCTCAGGGCCTACTATCATGTCCTGGAGAAATACAATACAGAAGATAGATCAATGTTGATATGTATTACAAACAAACAGATAACAACAAACAACATGGGATCAGGATTCCCTCAGGGCCCTCTATATGTACGGGAGAAATAAAAATACAGAAAGCTAGATCACTGTTGATATGGCATACAACAAACAAGATATCAAACAAACAACATGTGGATCAGGGATTCCCTCAGGGCCTCTATCAGTCCTGGAGAAATAAAATACAGAAAGATAGCTCACTATTGATATGCATCAACAACAAACAAGATATCAAACAAACAACATGTGATCAGGGAGTCCATCAGGGCCTCTCTCATGTCTGGGGAAATAAAACTATGGAAAATCTTAATAAATTATGAAAAAATGAAATACCTCTCAAAAGATAAAAAGTCTGAATAATCTGATACCAACAAGTGGATCAGGGATTCCCTATGATGTTCTATCATGTCCTGGGAACATAAAAATGGTGCCACATTATTCTGGAAGGGTTGCAAGATAGCTGTAAACAATGCAAAGCTTGATCATGAATCTCTTTAAGATCATGAGGAAAAAAACAGCAATGTAGCACCACACACAGACAGAAGCAGAAACAGAACCTGAGAACACAGACTCATTCGCTTGACATCAGCGGAGTCAAGCAATTCCCAAATCCACAGAACTGAGAACCACAGACTCATGAGTCCTTTGTGTTGACAGTCAGCGGAGTCAGGCAGTTCCAAATCCAAAGAACCTGAGAAACATACAGACTCATTCTACTGACGTCAGTGAGTCAAGCAATTCTCAACATCCAACAGAACCTGAGAACAAGACTCATTCTAATGACTGCCAGTGAGTCAAGCAGTGCAAAATCCAACCAGACTGAGGACACAGACTCATTATACTGGACGTCAGCCAGTCAAGCACAGTTCAATCATCCAACAGAACCTGAGAAACACAGGACTCATTCTACTGCCGGTCAGTGAGTCAAGCAGTTCCAACATCCACACAGAACCTGAGAACACCAGAATCAATTCTACTGAGTCAGCCAGTCAAGCAGTTCCAACATCACAACAGAACCTGAGACACAGACTCATTCTATGACGTCAGTGAGTCAAGCAGTTCCAACACCAACAGAGTTAAAGACAATAGAGATAAAATGTGCAAACTTTAACGGAGTCAATTCCATAGTTTGTTGCCGACATCTTAAACCTCAAGTTGCTCAACAAAAATTCATGAAAACTTGGTCGCAATTTATGGAGAGAAACACTGCCAAAAAATACACAGGAGACGATAAATAAAACAAATACCTTTGCAGTTTGGGGTCGGCGTATTTGAAGAAGTCGGAGAAGATCTTTGAACGATGGACAGAGGTAGAGAGGATCTGTCTGTAGAATAAAACATAATGTTACGCCCTTAAAATGCTTTGCTGTTGCCTCTCTAATGTCCCCATACTTTCTCTCTTCCTCACCTCATCGTTCTTTTTCAAACATCAACATCCGTCTCGACATAATTCCCCCCGTTTTCTCCCCCCCCCCAGTCTCTCTCTCAGTTCGTACTCGTCGATCAGACGTTAGCAGGACCTCTTTCAAGTTGCTCCATAATGATGGTCTTCTCTCTTATCTCACTGTCTGTTGGTCTCTCTCTCTCTCTGTCTTACTGTCATGCCAATCAATGGTAGCAGTGTTCTTTCAAGTGCCTCATAAGATGTCTCCTATTCTCTCTCTCACTGTCTGTCTGCTCTACTCTCTCCTCGTCTTATTGTCATGTCAATCAATGGTAGCAGTGATTCTTCAAGTGCCATAATCATGTCTGTCTGTCTTCTCTTGTCTGTCTCTCTCTTTCTGTCTGTCTCTCTGTCAGTCTCTCTGTCTCTCTCGTTGTCTCTCTCTCTCCTCGCTCTCTCTGAGTCTTACGTTTCGATTCAGAGGCAGCAGTGATTCCTTCAGGAGCTCATGATCATATCTCTGTCTGTTCTGTCTCTCTCTCTTTGTCTCTCTCTCTCTCTGTCTGTCTCTCTCTCTCTTGTCTGTCTGTCTCTCTCTCCAGTCTTACTTGTCATCAATGGTAGCAGTGATTCCGTCAGGTTGCTCATAATCATCTCTCTCTCTCTTTGTATCTCTCTGTCTCTGTCTGTTCTCTCTCTCTCTCTTGGTCGTCTCTCTCTCTCTGTCTGTCTTCATTTGTCAATCATGGCAGCAGTGATTCCTTCAGGTTGACATATCATCTCTCTCTATCAGTCTCTTCAGTCTACGTGGCGATCAATGGTAGCAGTGATTCTCTTCCAGTTGCTCATAAATATCATCTCTCTCTGTGCTACTATCAGTCTTACTTGTCAATCAATAGTAGCAGTTATCTTTCAAGTTGTCTCATAATCATCTCTCTCTCTCTGTCCTCTCAGTCTTACATGTAGATCAAGGTAGCAGTGATCCTTCAAGTTGCTCATAATCTCTCTCTCTCTGGTCTCTCTCAGTCTTACTTGTCAATCAATGGTAGCAGTTATTATTTCAGTTGCGGCATAATCATTCTCTCTCTTTGTCTCCTCAGTCTACTTGTCAATCAAAGTAGCAGTTATTCTTTCAAGTTGCTCATATATCTCTCTCTCTCTGTCTCTCTCAGTCTTACTTGCTCAATTCAATCGGTAGCAGTGATCTGCAAGTGCTCATAATCAGTCTTTTTTTGTCCATGTTCCTTCAACACGTCGTCCAAACTTGAGCTGTATGTGTTGAAACAACATATTATCAATGTTTTCATAAAAAAAACGCATGAAAAAACAGACGGCAACGTAACTGGAAAATACAACAAACAAACTACACGACAAGGCAAAGTGACATTTATTAAAAGAGACAAAAACAAAAACTACTGGATTATTCGGCGGAATGCGCCTTTTATCAACACAGGACAAACAAATTCAAACAGAAAACAGCAAACAGCAAAGGAAGGAAAAAGGGAAGCAAAAATTAGGCAACAGAAGGAGCAAAAAACCATCAAGATCAAAAATCAAAAAAAATACTTCCCCTTACAGTCCCAACGCGTAAAATGAACAACAAAGTTGAAACCAAAAGAGCAAGGCTTGTGAACACAAAATCAAGGGGGGGGGGGGGGGGGGGCGGAGGAGAAACTGAAGTGGAGAGAGGTTGGGGACAGTGAGTACGCAATCACAGATGTAGAAGTTGGAAACAAGGGTCAGTTGTTGTTAAGGGGTGGGGGGGAGCCGTTTGGTGAGAGAACAAATCTCATGCTAAGTGAACACTGTAGCAAAAGCTGACATTTACATATTGAAAAAATGAAAAGGACAGAGAGAGAAGGCGGGGGGGGGATGGAAATAGAAACTAGAGGGGGGGGTTCGCCGCCTAGCGCATCAAACACATTGTCTGACCCCAAGGGTTGCCCCCCCCCGGCACAGAGGCGTGAGGGGAGGAAAACTGGAAGTTTGCTGTTTCCTTTTGTTCAATGTTCCCCAACGACATTCAAACTCTGAGCCGCTGTGGTCGGAATATACCAACATTATTATCAAATATCATATCATTGCTGTTCCTTCTTTGTTCCAATGTATTCCCTCAATAAACATCAAACTCTGAGCTGCGTTTGTGTCTGGAATAATACCAACCATTATATCAATATTTTCATATCATTGCTGTTTCATCTTGTTCCACCGTTTCCTTCAATACGAAATTCAAACTATGAGCTGCGTGTGTCTGGAATAATACCAAACATTATGTATCAAATATTGTCATTATCATGCTGTTTCCTTTCTTGTTCCAATGTCAGTCCAATACGACATTCAACTCTGAGCTGGTGTGCGTCTGGAAATAATACCAACATATACAATATTTTCATCTCTTGCTGTTTCCTTCATTGTTCCAGGATCATCAGAAACAACACAATGAAACCCAACAAACAACATGCATTGGTTAAACATTGGAATCAACGTTTCAGATATCAAACAGAACGATTAAGAAAGATGAATTAAAACACTTAAGATAAACGAGCAGTGAGGTTACAATTAAAACACAAGAAACCAACAGAGAAACGCCACAGGACATAAATCTGTCAGCTTCCCGCAGTGAGGAGGGAAGCAGTTTAAATAAAGAACAAACATTCAGCATGAGGATCAAGGATCAAACCAGAACTCAAGTGCATATCTGACCCTTCTCATTCCATCAAACCCCCCACCCCCTTCTCTGACTCTCTCTATGCCTTATAAACATGGAGGAAAGCGGGCCCATAGAACTCCTAGAGAACTAGGAGAGTCTCTGTCTCCTCTTTCTTGTGTCTGTGGTCTATACCTAAACATGGAGAAGGCGCCGGGGGGTCCAAGAACTTTCCTTGTGTTCTAGCAGACAGTCTGTACTCATCTCTTCTCTGTTCTCTACATTAAATATGGAGAAGGCGAAGGTCCATAGAACTCATCCAACAGACACAGTCTCTGTCTCTCTCTGTATTTTCTGTGCGTCTCTCTCAGTCTCTCTCTCTACCTTAGACACGGAGAGGAGGGCCATAGAACTCCTTAACAGGACGTCTCTTCTTCTCTAACTCTCTGTTTTCTTGTGGTGTGGGTCTCTCTCTCTGCTTCTCTCTCTCTACCTTAAACATGAAGAAGGTTGCGCCCATAGAACTCCTCAACAGTACAGTCTCTGTCTCTCCCTCTCTCTATCGTCTCTACCTTAAACTGAGAAGCGGGCACATAGAAATCTCTAACAGCACAGTCTCTCTATCTGTTCTAACTTAAACATTGGGAAGGCCGGGCCATAGAACTCCTCTAACAGAAAGTCTCTGTATTCTATCTGTCTACCCTAAACATTGAGAAGGCGGGGCCATAGAACTCCTCTAACAGACACAGTCTTGTCTCTCTATCTGTCTCACCTTAAACATGAGAAGCGGGCCATAGAACTCCTCTAACAGACGACAGCTTTGTCTCTCTCTCTAGTCCCTCTACTGTCCTCTCTTACCTAAACTGGAGAAGGCCTGGCCCATAGAAATTCCTCCACCAGACACCACGTCTCTGTGTGAAGCCGTAGCAAATTCGTTGAGGCGTACTCTACGATTATGCGGCAGGCTTTTGGCGATCAGGCTTTCGCACACGCCTTGAAACCTTTGGAAATGGTCGCTCTCTGGGTCGTTGTTCCGGGAATAAAGAAAACAACATCATGAAATATCTAATTTAATAAACAATATTCAGTAAAACTGAAAACTAAATTACTCCAAAGATTTTGTGGCCTGTTGTGGCGAATCAGCTTACACACACGCCTTGATTTGGCCCGCTTGTGAAAAATTAAACAACACACACACATCAAAACAGCGTCCATCAGAGGTATTGCATGGCCAAAAGCCTGGACAACTTTCAGCACTACCACTCCGGAGCTTTCATGCAGTGAAATGAAAATTTTGAATATTTTGTTATAATAGGAAGAATAAAAAGACTAAAGACCTTCATCCAAAGGTAAGCATGCTCAAATAATCATGGTCACAATGATGTTGTAAACTGAGCAGAAATCACTGACATCCAATGACCGTATTGTAGCAGTTTGCGGATGTCTAATCATTGTACAATGATTGTTGAAATGTAGAAGAAATCCACTGACCCGTCATTCAGCAGTTTGCGGATGTATATCATTGTCAATGATTGTTGTAAATGTAGACAGATAGAAATCCTGCCATCACTGACCGTATTTCAGCAGTTTGCGGATGTATAATCATGTAAATGATGTTGTAAATGTAGACAGGATAGAAATCCCGACTCCACTGACCTATATTCAGCAGTTTTGCGGGGGGTTTGGTATAATCATTGTACAAGATTGTGTAAATGTAGATAGAAATCCATGAATCCACTGACCCGTTATTTCAGAGTTTGCGGATGTATAATCATTGTACAATGATTGTGTAAATGTAGACAGAAATTCCTGACACAACTCTTGACCGTATTTCAGCAGTTTGCGGATGTATAATCATTGTAACAATTGATTGTTGAATGTAGAAGAAATTCTGACATCCACTGAACCCGTATTTGCGAGCCGTTTTGCGGAAGTGATGAACTTGGAGTACTTGCTCTTGCTGAGTCGGCCCAACGTCTGCAGGAAAACAACAGAAAAACAAATTCAGGTCAACGTTTGTCGTCCAAAAGAAAGGAATATGTAGCAGCGACAGGATGTGCATGTGTGTGTGTGTGTGTAGTGCAGCGTGTTGTGGTGGTGTGTGTGTTTGTCGATGTGCGTTATGTGTGTGTGTGGCGTCTGTGTTGTGTGTATGTTGAGCGTGGTGTTTGGTGTGTGTGTGTGTGTGTGTGTGGTGGTGTGTGTGTTGTGTGGGTGTGTGTGTGGCGTGCATGTGTCAACCAACGTAATGAAACACAATGAGTTACCCTATTTTACGGACTATATATATAACTTTACACTGTATTTGATCACCTTGGATTTAAACCAGCACACATGATCTAGTAGTGAGGTCCTCCATACTGTAGATAGTTACTGTGACATAACAACACTGTATTGTGAATTCAATGTCCAACACATGTATTACCCTAGGATTTCGTCCAGACCACACATGATCTGTAGTGAGGTCCTCGTTACTTACAGACAATGAATGATTGGGCAGGAGTCATGGACCACAGAAGGTGTAAAAAACAATAAACAATATAGCACTGTTCATAAAACACTGAATGATTCGGGCAGAGCTAGAAACCACAGAAGCTGTAACAAAACAATAAGAAACAATAGATTAGCACTGGTCATACCAAACACTGAATGTTCGGCAGAAGTCAACGAACCACAACATAGCGTAACAAAACAATAATAACAATATCGCACGTTAATAACAAACACTGGAATGATTCGGCAGAGGCATGAACACACATAGCTGTAACAAAACAATAATAACAATAT
>CM065689.1:1148466-1173781 GCA_017654935.2 Phymorhynchus buccinoides
TGCACGCACGACGCACACGCACACAACACACGCACACACACACACACCACACATACACACACACACCAGACCACACCACACCACACACACACATTTACTAAGGTGCTCTATGTTCCCAGGTGATGTCTCGCTTTCTTCAGGGCAAGAAACATCACAGTGCTGATAGAGGTGCCTCCAGTAACTCCACCAAACCCTTCCTCCACAAAGGTACTAGACACACATATACATCATATCACTAGCTAAGTAATTCCTCCACAAAGGTACTGGACACAGATGTACATCATATCACTAGCTAAGTAATTCCTCCACAAAGGTATTGTAGTTTGCTTGTTCAGTGGGCCAGAAACTGTCGGTGTGATTCTGTGATGCTATGTTCTAGTTTGGGTCACTGATGCTATGTTCTGGTTTGGGTCACTGATGCTATGTTCTGGTTTGGGTCACTGATGCTATGTTCTGGTTTGGGTCACTGATGCTATGTTCTGGTTTGGGTCACTGATGCTATGTTCTGGTTTGGGTCACTGATGCTATGTTCTAGTTTGGGTCACTGATGCTATGTTCTGGTTTGGGTCACTGATGCTATGTTCTAGTTTGGGTCACTGATGCTATGTTCTAGTTTGGGTCACTGATGCTATGTTCTAGTTTGGGTCACTGATGCTATGTTCTAGTTTGGGTCACTGATGCTATGTTCTAGTTTGGGTCACTGATGCTATGTTCTGGTTTGGGTCACTGATGCTATGTTCTAGTTTGGGTCACTGATGCTATGTTCTAGTTTGGGTCACTGATGCTATGTTCTAGTTTGGGTCACTGATGCTATGTTCTAGTTTGGGTCACTGATGCTATGTTCTAGTTTGGGTCACTGATGCTATGTTCTGGTTTGGGTCACTGATGCTATGTTCTGGTTTGGGTCACTGATGCTATGTTCTGGTTTGGGTCACTGATGCTATGTTCTGGTTTGGGTCACTGATGCTATGTTCTGGTTTGGGTCACTGATGCTATGTTCTGGTTTGGGTCACTGATGCTATGTTCTGGTTTGGGTCACTGATGCTATGTTCTGGTTTGGGTCACTGATGCTATGTTCTGGTTTGGGTCACTGATGCTATGTTCTGGTTTGGGTCACTGATGCTATGTTCTAGTTTGGGTCACTGATGCTATGTTCTAGTTTGGGTCACTGATGCTATGTTCTAGTTTGGGTCACTGATGCTATGTTCTAGTTTGGGTCACTTTCTTTCTTCTCGCAGTTAAAATCGCTCTCAGTCTAAAAAAAGTGCTTCTAATTGAAACTTCTTCTTCTTCGTTCCCGGGCCATATGGCCATAATGGGTAAGGTACGTATCTGTCCGGTTTTCAGTTTTCAGTGGTCTCCCTGCTGCGTACAGCCAACACAATCTCATTCCATTGTGTAGAAGAATAGACCCTTGTCTGACCTGTGTCAGTGCATGACACAGACATATGCACGTCAGTGTCATGTTTAGACAGGAACAAACTGAAAGGTGACGTTACAAGATGATGAGAATGAACAGGCATTACTCCACTCAGGGGATACCGGTGGGGTCTTTTTGCATAAATAGTTCCCTCACCTTCTGGAAGGTTCTGTGCTTTTAACTTCCTCTCATCTTGTCACTGCTCTCTTTGACTCTGCCTTTTTCCTTAGCTTTCTGTCATCTACTATCTTTCTGAATTTCGCTCCGGCCGAAGTCGTACTGGGTGTCCTATTTTTTAGTTATGCGAATAACGGCAGAATGGCGCATCTGCCACTCATAATTGACAAGAAACTGTCTGAGTGATCAAAGAAGGAAGAAAAAAAAAAAAAAAAAAACAGGCCATGTTTCAAATCACTGGTCACAAATGGCAACCCACTTCTGTTTTCAGTGTACAGTTACAAAGGTTTTCATGTCCCGTTTGTGCTGTCTTGTGGCTGAATTTTGTAACAAACTGTTTTTTAATCATTGCTGGTAACTAACTGATGCTGGTCAGCTGTCTGTTAATAATTGCTGGTAGCTAACTGATGCTCACTGTTCCTTCAGACCCTCGTCAGCTGTCTGTTAATAATTGCTGGTAACTAACTGATGCTCACTGTTCCTTCAGACCCTCGTCAGCTGTCTGTTAATAATTGCTGGTAACTAACTGATGCTGGTCAGCTGTCTGTTAATAATTGCTGGTAGCTAACTGATGCTCACTGTTCCTTCAGACCCTCGTCAGCTGAGCAGCTCGGCACCAACCAGCTCCTCCGAGGGACCCACCTCCAGCCGTCTCTCCACCGAAACCTGCCCCAACAACAACAGCCCCGCCAGCAAATCCCCGCGGTCCTCCGCCTCTCACTCCGACTCCCGCTCTCTCCGGCACTCCCAGCCCAGCGGCATCGTGGGAGGAGAACTGTCAGAGATCCCCGATTGTTCGATCGTCGACAGCGAGTTCGTGTCGGAGTACTGCCAGCACAATATGCAAATCAGCGCAGAGCCGAAGCGCTACTCCACGGCTTCCGAGGACTCTGGGCGCGGGGATGGGATGGAGGCGGATGGACTGGAGGGGGGCCCGGATCAGCTGGCGGCTCTGTCCGAGGAGCGGCTGTCCCATCAGTCATCATACGCCGCGGGGTACGGTGATGCCGACAACAAGAGCGAGGGCTGGAACGACAGCGACAACGTGGATGGGGAGGAGGGGGAGGACGACGCTCTGCGCTACGTCAACGTCCTGACTGATGGCACGCGGCTAGAGACGGAGGAGGAGGACGAGGGCGGGGGGGAGAGGGCTGGGGGGTGGGCTGAGGACTTTCCCCGAAAGCTTGCCTCTGGTGACCCAAGCGACAAACAATCCCCGCGTCAGACTAAACTTGGACCACACCAGACATGGCCCAAACCTGGCCTCTCTCTCCACAGAGCTGCCGTTGTTCCCTGAGGTCGGCCACAGTCACCCAGGGAAGGTTGGAGGGGCCGCGACCCCTCACTCCTTCCTGCAGTCCAAGGGGCCGCGAGGCAGACCCCCACTGGGCGACACGGGCGAGGCTCTTGGCCGGACCAACGCTTGTGGAGTGGCACCGCCACAGTCGTTGCTTCTAGCCAACGGCCATGCGTCGTCCATGGCTCATAAAGCTGCGTCAGACGGCCCAGTGTACTTCAGCCCTTTCCGATTCCCAGGCAGTGACTGTTGAACTGGGTGCACACCCTTAAACACCACCCTTGCTTTGTTTCAACCAGAGACCCAGTCTGTAGAGAGGAACGTAACTTTGTAATATTGTGATTAAAGACAAAGTGACAAGGGCTAGGAATTGTGCATATTGAGTAGCCATAGTATGGTGTAAGAGGATTATGTGCCGTAGGGTCTGCAACGGTGTGTGCATATGAAGTAACCATAGTATGGTTTAAGAGGATAATGTGCCGTAGGGTCAACAACTGCAACGGTGTGTACATAAATAGGGAGTAATAGAATCAAACATTTTGGGGTCCAACTTGGCAACACTGTACATATGAAGTAACCATAGTATGGTGTAAGAGGATTATATGCCGTAGGGTCCAACTTGGCAACACTGTACATATGAAGAAATGGGTTTGTGCGCTTTGAAGCCAAAACTACAACAATGTGAATAGTAATGATCATTAAAAACAGCGCAATGTGTATATATAAGCATGAATAGTAATGATCATTAAAAACAGCGCAATGTGTATATATAAACATGAATAGTAATGATCATTAAAAACAGCGCAATGTGTATATATAAGCATGGAGTAATAAAGTCATAGGATCATGCACTATTAAGCCAAAATAGGAACTCTGAAAGATAATGATATTAACGATAATTATATCAACAGATGTGAGAGCAATCCCCGTGACTTGCGCTTTGAACATAATGAAGGATTGAGCTGAGCTGTGAACATGTGAGAAAAAAACCCTACTAAAGACCTGTGCAATGGACACCTCAACACTTCAGTCTGTACTTTGGAATTGCAATTGTGTTGATACGCGAGGGTGTGTGTGTGTGTGTGTGGAGAGAGAGGCTGCTTTTTTCCTTTTTGAAGACACAGCGAAGTTTTTGTGTTACGTTTTTCCAAGCTATCATGGGCCTGACACATGGCTGAGGGGTTATTGTTTGTATCTGAAAACATGCCCCAAATAGGTTGTATATATCATTCAGAGAAAGAATGGGCGACTTTATTAAAGTGCCAAATAAAGTGTTATTTTATGATACATAACATTATTTTCTATTGCATGACAGCCTACAATAAATTGGTTATAACACTCGCAAGAAAATGATGATACTTGTAATCACGTAAGTTGGTATGTGCATAACAAGCATTAGATTATAATCATAGACAGAGTGTTTAATTCAAGGCATAATAGTAGACTTATTTGGTAGAGAATCAATCAGCTTAACAATGTAATTGCAACAAGCAATAATAATACTGATGATTTTACAGAAACGTATTGGTACATATTACATAATGCAGAATCCAAGACCATTTCAAATGTTCCTGTACCTGTAAGCATTTTACTTTAAGATTGTCAAATGCAATGCGTGACTGCAGCGTGAGTGACCCCGGGTTCCAATCCCGGCCTCGCCCTTTCTTTCTAGTTTGACAGGAAAATCGAACTGAACGTCCAGTCCTTCGGATGGGGACTTAAAGCTAGTCTGACCCGTGCGCTTTAAGCACGTAAAAATCCCACGGCAGTTGAAATTCGGTAAGAGCAGGGAGAAATCCCGCTGCCTGGTATGGCCAAATTGATAGCTAGGTTTTCAACAACAACAAAATTGGTAAATTTTAAATTGGGTAGGCGCTGCACTTGCGGCGACTCACTCTCCGGGGTTAGAGCAGCCCGAATTTCACAGAGATAAGTCTCTGTGACTAGAATATGCCAAATACTAAGTGTCAGTACGATGCCTGATTTTATACACCTAATTGTTGACATTTTGTGTGCATCACAAAAGTTTGCTGTAATGATTCTTATTTTTATTTTATTTTTTACTTTATTTCCAGTTGGGAGAAAATATGTATGTTGATAATGATCGAAATGTCTGTTTTTAGAAAATCCTATCTTAATCAGTTAATGGCAACAGCTTGGGTGGCTGATATTTGTCTGCTTGTTTTTCTACTTCCAGTTCTTACAGAACGGGAGTAAATTGGAATGGGAACGAGGGCTGTGCGTTGTCTATGTATGTGTTGTGTGTGTGTCTGTCTGTGTGTGACCAAACTTTGTTCCACTTCATAGCGCCTAAACCACAGAACCGAATCTTAACGAAACTTGGCGCAGAATTTCTTTAGACTTTGCAGATGCTTCACACAAAGTCAGATTCACAGAACGACGAACCATATCAACGTAATCCAAGTCAGAAATGTTTGCATATTTTATTAAAAAACCCTGATTATTTTAAAAAAATAATGGATGGATTTAAGTCAAAGTAGGTATAATGAACAGGTGTCACCTAGCCACTTTTCTTGTCAAATATTTAATTTCAATATAAAATTTTAAAAAACACTGATAAAATAGCGATATTTCGGTTTATTTTGTTAACCTTCGACGAGCAAAGTACCAGAAAATATTTAATTTCTCAGTATTACCACACCGATACAGGAATGTTTGAACACAATGACCCAATTATCAAAAATTCGCTCCCTTGAATACTGTTATTCATGTGTGTAGTGAGGTCTGGGTTGGGGGTATGCTTTGTGGTGGGTTTGTTGGGAGTACGTTTACATGGCATTGCCATCTTGTTTTTATTTGTTTTTTCATGCATTTTTTCAACGGTTTGGGGGAAAAATAATACAACCTTGTTTAATTTTAAGTCCTCCCTGCAAAGAACAGTGTTTTCCAATGGTGATACTGTTATGTAAAAACGTCTGGTTTTTTAATTGTATGAATATTATACCTTGTTTATAAAGAGAGTCCTGTCTATGCTTATCCATTGTATTGGTAATATAGTTTGCTTGAAAGGGGAGCCTGTGCTTATCGATTGTATTGATAATATAGTTTGCTTGAAAGGGGAGCCTGTGCTTATCGATGGTATTGATAATATAGTTTGCTTGAAAAGGGAGCCTGTGCTTATCCATTGTATTGATAATATAGTTTGCTTGAAAGGGGAGCCTGTGCTTATCGATTGTATTGATAATATAGTTTGCTTGAAAAGGGAGCCTGTGCTTATCCATTGTATTGATAATATAGTTTGCTTGAAAAGGGAGCCTGTGCTTATCGATGGTATTGATAATACAGTTTGCTTGAAAGGGGAGGGGGGGGGGGGGGATGGTATTGATACTATAGTTTGCTTGAAAAGGGAGCCTGTGCTTATCCATTGTATTGATAATATAGTTTGCTTGAAAGGGGAGCCTGTGCTTATCCATGGTATTGATAATATAGTTTGCTTGAAAGGGGAGCCTGTGCTTATCCATTGTATTGATAATATAGTTTGCTTGAAAAGGGAGCCTGTGCTTATCCATTGTATTGATATCATAATTTGCTTGAAAAGGGAGCCTATGCTTAGTTACCGTATAATCACAGCTTAAGAAGTACAGTACTCACTATTATGATAACCCAGAGCCTGTGCTTAGTTACCGTATAATCACAGCTTAAGAAGTACAGTACTCACTATTATGATAACCCAGAGCCTGTGCTTAGTTACCGTATAATCACAGCTTAAGAAGTACAGTACTCACTATTATGATAACCCAGAAAAACATATTGCACACTTTTACTAACATTGGCAGAAATGTTTCTTGTATATTTCATTGCACAACATTACGTTTGGGGCAGATTTGATAGACTTACCCATTCATGATTTTCCTAGTGTCCGTGTCTTGCTCCTTCCTTACTCTCTCTGTCTCTCTCTCTCTCTCCATCTGTATCCCCTCTGTCTGTTCTCTCTCTCTCGCTCTCTCTCTCTCTCAATCACCCTCTCTCATTGCTCGTCTCTCTCTCTCTCTATCTCTCTCTCTGTGTGACTGTTATCAACCTGATTGGATCAAAAAGATGTTAATTAAACATTATATAGTGGAGAACTGATAACTAAACATACGGATTGCTCATAAACACTGGATAACTCACAATAATTTTCGAGTCTCAGTATAATAATCTCTATGTTGAAAAGTCTTTTTAAAACCTAAAATATTGGCTATCTCTCAAAATAAAATTTCACAGTCCCTTCAATGTTTGACTTAAGCTCGAATTTTTGCTGGATACCATTATAGTCACAAAGGCTTCTCTGTGACATTTGGGTTCCTCCCACCTGGAGAGTGTGTTGCAGCCAGAGGCGTGCCACCCATTTTGTTTTATAATTTAGTCAGTTGTATGCCACGAAAAACTGACATAGAGAGTGTACCCCCAAAACTCATTCCATACTTGTGCGTTTCCAACCTATCAACCTATCAACCTATCATTCCATTCATTGTCAAGGACTGTGAAATGTAGCAGTTGTATGGTGCATGCAGATAACAGTTATAATGTGCACACAGAGAGATGAAGAATAATGCAATACAGAGCAGAGATTGGACTGTGAAATGTAGCAGTTGTATGGTGCATGCAGATAACAGTTATAATGTGCACACACATTAATGTGCACACAGCTCCCTTAGAGTGCTAAATATGGATATAGTCTTGTATACATTTTATTTCAATGTTTTATTGTATAGTTCATTACATTGTAAATCAATTCAACAAACCGTAGTAAAATAGAGTGCAACATGTATATAAGAACAGAATAATCCATGCAATTCAGTATAGTACATTACATGATATAATAGTAATAACCAATAATGATACTTACTCTAAAGATAATATTTGCTTTTCATGTTTCCCACATACATTGACATTTACAATGGAATCTATTGTCATTTATAGAGAACTACCTGAAATGAGACTATTTTTGTATGATTTCAGTTCTCCGCTATTGAACATCAAGTCTGGGGAATTTTAAGCCATTTGTAAAAAGAGCCAAAATATATAGGTATGATTGACTCCCCATTGCCCACCCCCACCCCCCTCCCCTTTCCTCACCACCTTCCACTGAATAGAAGAAAGTTTTGCGTAAAATACAATCATGGTGATACTACTACGACTAATAATAAATAATAATAATAAACATTGTTTATATAGTGCTTTTTAATCGAGCAACAAGCGCTTTACAACAGGAATTGAACACGCTCACAGACAGACACATGTGCACACTCTCTCACACACACACACACACATTCACACACCTTCTCGGAAGAGCGGCCGTGGGTGAACGCACACTCACACTCATGCACACGCACACAAATTACACATACATACACATACACACACACACAAATGCATACAAACATACAAACATACAGACATACATCTCGCAATCACACACACACACAGACAAATTGCATGCATACATACAAACATACAGACATACATCGCACCAATCACACACACACGTGCACGCAGACAAATTGCATACATACAGACATACGTCGCACAATCACACAACACACGTGCACGCGTGAGAGTCAGTTAGGTCCATATTTTTAATGCCTTTATGTTTTGTTGCCTGCTTCAAAGTTTTTATGCCTTCTTTGCATTGGGGTGGGGTGTGTGGGTGTGCGTGCAGGTGTGTGTGTGTAAAAGTTCTCTTTAAAGCCATGGTGACACCCGCATCTATTGCAGGTCCGCAGGACTAAAACTGTGCTTCTCTTTATTTTTTCCTATCAGTGGGGTGGGGGGTGGGGGTGCGTGTGATTTTTATATATTATTAAAGACCATCTGCTTGAAATCCTGAATGGAATTTTACAGAAACTTCAGAGAAATGGCACCTCTGTTCTTGGCCTGAATGCCTCCAAGGACAGATAATTATGGATGAAATACTGTATGTTGTCATTTCTTGATTTAAGGTACATTATGAATGATGGGGAAACTAGTGAAGTTGACGTGCTCTGGAATAGTACTCCTATTGCTTTACATTGTTCCTGACATTGTTCCTTACATTGTTCCTTTTACACAACTTGTGATTCGGGGGTCTGACTTTGACAGTGCTGTTGTTGATACACACTCTGTTTTAGAAATGACTTTTCCACACTTTTTTTTTTTGTCCGTTTTATTTTGTTTTTGATGAAGTTATTGGTTTGTTGCATTGTATTCAGTCTATATTGATAGGTCGATTTTTTCGGTTGATTTTTGCTGCACGTACTGTGTCAACATCAAATCTTACAGCTTTTTACGCTTCAACGTAGGAATGGTGGGTAAAGAAAACAAGGTACACTTTCAGGTTGTCTTGTCTTCAGTTTTTACGTCTTTTATCTTCATTCTGTTCATGCACAGAAACAGAACAAAGGCATTGCAGAGAAAGGTCACATTTAATCAGTAGCATTAACAAAGGCATTGCAGAGAAAGGTCACATTTAATCAGTAGCATTAACAAAGGCATTGCAGAGAAAGGTCACATTTAATCAGTAGCATTAACAAAGGCATTGCAGAGAAAGATAACATTTAATCAGTAGCATTAACAAAGGCATTGCAGAGAAAGATAACATTTAATCAGTAGCATTAACAAAGGCATTGCGCAGAGCATACAGAAAGGTAACATTTAATCAGTAGCATTAACAAAGGCATTGCAGAGAAAGATAACATTTAATCAGTAGCATTAACAAAGGCATTGCAGAGAAAGGTAACATTTAATCAGTAGCATTAACAAAGGCATTGCAGAGAAAGATAACATTTAATCAGTAGCATTAACAAAGGCATTGCAGAGAAAGATAACATTTAATCAGTAGCATTAACAAAGGCATTGCAGAGAAAGATAACATTTAATCAGTAGCATTAACAAAGGCATTGCAGAGAAAGATAACATTTAATCAGTAGCATTAACAAAGGCATTGCAGAGAAAGGTAACATTTAATCAGTAGCATTAACAAAGGCATTGCAGAGAAAGATAACATTTAATCAGTAGCATTAACAAAGGCATTGCAGAGAAAGATAACATTTAATCAGTAGCATTAACAAAGGCATTGCAGAGAAAGATAACATTTAATCAGTAGCATTAACAAAGGCATTGCAGAGAAAGATAACATTTAATCAGTAGCATTAACAAAGGCATTGCAGAGAAAGGTCACATTTAATCAGTAGCATTAACAAAGGCATTGCAGAGAAAGGTCACATTTAATCAGTAGCATTAACAAAGGCATTGCAGAGAAAGATAACATTTAATCAGTAGCATTAACAAAAAGAAAAAGATGATAAATCTTGATAACATTTCGATAAAATGTGTTTATGTTATGGTATAATAGTGAATCTCAATAATATGGTATAATTATTTCAAATGTCTATTGTTATCAATTTGTATGGTGTAGATTCAGAATTCAGTTTTTTTGCTTGCCTCTTGCCAAAGATGGATCCAATTCTGTTGACTGTGTGTGGATGTGACTTTACCTTCAGTAGTACTGGACTGTTGGTGTTCCACTGGGGTTGTGGCAAGCACTTTGGGCACGACAAGCACTTTGGGCGCAGAAGCTGCAGTGGGGGTTGTTTGTCTGTTTGTTTGTCTGTTTGTGGGCGTGTTGTTTTTGCTCTGTTTTGTTTGTATGTTTCACAGTCAGAATGCTTTTTGCTTTAAATGTTCACTCAGCAAATTGGTGTTTTTTTAATATGTAAACTACTTTTTCCAGTTTTTTTCATATTTTGTTAGTTTCAAGCTCAGTATCAGAACTCTGAGACTCTTTTGTATTTCACAAGATTTTTGTATATTATTTTTCAGATTACTATTTCCCACTTAGTTCGATTTTATACAGAATATTTTAAAATGATGACTGTTTTTGCACTGTACCATCTTCAGAACAGTGGTGCTGCATAGTTTAAAAAGTTATAAAAATGAAAGAAATCACCATATTTAATATGTGAAAACTTATTAGAGATATTGTACTAAGTGTTGAAGATTAACTGAAATAAACGTTCGACATGTTTTATCGACTGTATAATAAGGTATTATTATTATTATAATCTCTGTTGCTTTTATAAACAGTGTGCTCAAAACACTTGTATTGCTTTTTTTTATATTTTTACATATAATGCAATTTAAGATTTTGTTATCCGCAATATTTGAAATAGTAATAGGGAGTTGTTAGTAATGAATATTAAAAAGCTTTGCTATCCGCAATATTTGAAATAGTAATAGGGAGTTGTTAGTAATGAATATTAAAAAGCTTTGTTATCCGCAATATTTGAAATAGTAATAGGGAGTTGTTAGTAATGAATATTAAAAAGCTTTGCTATGGAGTAAAGAAGGCAGAGATAAAGAAGTTTTTCAATCTGCCATGGTTAGGTTTGATTCTATTGATATTTTTACAGTTGATGTTCAAGAGGCAAGAATTTTTAAATTAATTTTTCTTGAACTTGATGCATTGAGATTTCAAACCTGTGCAACTAAATGCTTCATAATTTATGTAAATTGTCGGCGCTCTAATGTTTTGGCTTGACCTTTCCATTGCTTATAAGTTTTCAGACATTAATTCCTGTTAAATTAGCGACGGTCGAGAAAAGATAATTGGCTAACCAACATGGATAAAACATTTCAAAGTGACATACATGTTATGCAAATGTGACAGGGCGAAGTTGGTGGTGAAAGGGTTAAACCTTCAACAAAGTGGCATGCATGTTATACAAATGTGACAGACTGAACTTGGCAGTGAAAGGGTTAAGCCGTGAACAAAGGGACTGGACAGGGCTTCGCAAAGTCGAAATTAGATATGTAGGTGTATCAGTGATGAAAGTGAGACAGTATTTTAATACACTCATTGTGATAACAGGTAGCATATTAATTGATATCAGTACGTTATTACTATGTTGATTTAATCTTGGTTTCAAAAGCACTCTTAATATTCTTAGCCCCGTGTCAGTAGTTGTTTGTTATCATGCATGTACTGTATATCTTATCGTACACTCACTGTAGAAGCCTGCACATAGACTAGTTGCATATGTAAGTATTTATGTTACAGTATGTCTTTTCCAGCAAATGTCCGTGTGTCAGTCAGACCAAGTGTGATCCACAGAGGGATTGGTAAAGTTAATGGACGGCCAAGATTGGAGTGTTAGTATTATTAAACTACAGAGGCATATTTTATTTTATTTCTCATGAATAATTTGTTATAGTCATTCAACTGTTAAGTTATACAGAATCAATCAAAATTTTGAACATTCTTCGTAGCAATCACGGAAGATTGAGGCAATAGAAATAAAATTGAATATTTCAGAAATCTGTATCACAAATGTGATGACAGTGAGACTCTCAGCTTTAAAATCTGCTTTATTTTGTAAACTTGAATGTTGCAGTTTTTTGACGATATCACAGGCATTTACTCAGCTTTTTATTTTTAAAATGTTACATTATTCATGTATGCCTATGCTTTTTTTTAATGTGTAACTATATACTGACATACAAAAGAAATGTGAAAACAAAAGCTATTGTTTTGTGAAATTTTAATTTCCATTCACCATGTACAAAATGCTGTTTCTGCTGTCTCCTTTCTCTGCTCCATCACAGGAGATTGAGGCAATACAAATAACATTACAAAATGACGATTATTTTGGTATTTGGTGGGATTTTTTAATGGAAATTAAAATGTTCATCCTAACCCAAAAGGTCTGTTGGTGTTTCTTTTGTATTTCAGTATATATATCTCAGTGTGTTTCTGTGCCAGATCATGCTTTATGGCAGAAACCAGTCGCATCGTTTTTGTAAAAAACAAAACACAAAAAGCGTTTAACATGAATTGAATTCATGGCACATTTGCATACCGTAATACACACACACACATATTCACACACACCACACACACGCACACACACACACACACACAACACACACACACACACACATTGTTTAAGTTTTCTGAATAACAATTGCAGCAACAAAAAACAACAGCAGTAATATTAATAATAATTATAATGAATTAATAATGATAATTTCTGTCTTTGCCATTGAGCATGATGTGTCCGTACCCCTGTCTGTCTGTCTGTCTTTGGTGTCCTGTTGGCTGTCCCTGTCATGTTACATGTTTCACTAACAAATGATTTGATGCGTGGTGTTACAAGCCAAAGGGTTCATGTTCATGCATTCTTATTTCTGCTGTCTCCTTTCTCTGCTCCATTAAGTGGCGGTCTACTCTTAATTTCTGCTGTCTCCTTTCTCTGCTCCATTAAGTGTCGGTCTACTCTTAGTTTCTGCGTCTCCTTTCTCTGCCGCCATTAAGTGTCGTCTACTCTTAGTTCTGCGGTCTCCTTTCTTGCTCCATTAAGGTCGGTCTATATTAGTTTCTGCTGTCTCCTTTCTCTGCCTCCATTAAGTGTCGTTCTATATTAGTTCTAGCTTCTCCTTCCTGCTCCATTAAGTGTCGTCTACTCTTAGTTCTGCTGTCTCCTTTCTCTTGCTCCATTAAGTGTCGGTCTACTGTCTTATTTCTGCTTTCATTTTTTTAAAGCATGTTTTTCGTGGGGTTTATATCATCTTAACTGTAATGAGTTTTTACTGTGCTCATTCTGTAATGATTTTTTTCTCCCTCTGTAATTCTAATGACAATTACTTTCTTCACACACATGTACTCACCAAGCCCGACAAAGATACGCTACTCGCGTCACTATTATTCATACAATAATTGTATGGCGTATCCGTTAACTGATAGGTTGCTGGACAGTGGTGTAGAACAAACAGAATCAAAACATATTTTTTACAATGAAAGGAGAATGCGTCAGACAATGTTTGCATGAGTTTCGGTCAAAAACACATTTAAAAAAAACATCACTAACGAATGGGAATGATTTGTATAATTAAATGAAAGTCAGTATCGAATTGTGCGATAGTGTTTTATGAATGCGAGTTATTGATATAGTGAACATGTTATTTTCATTAATGCATAGAGAAAATCACTGAACTATTGATGAGATTTGGCGTTGTTTAAGATTGTGCAGTGTTGACAGAGAGAAGTGATTAATATTGTGCTTCAGTTGTATGCTTATAAGCGTAATCATATTTCTCTTCTTCTTATTCTCCTTCTCCTCCTCCTACTTCTTTTCTCTCTTCTCCTCTTCCTCCTCCTCCGCCCTCCTCTCCTCCTCCTCTTGTTTTACGTCTTCTTCTTCTTCTTCTTCTTCTTCTTCTTTCTTCTCTGCTTCTCTTCGCTTCTTCTTCTACTCCTCCTCCTCCCCTCTCCTTCTCTCCCTCTTTTCTTTTTCTTCTTCTCCTCCTCATACTCGGCTTTTGGTTCTCTTCTCCTAAGCGTGTGTATGGTAAGGTAATATATCCTCTGTCACTTTCCAGACCCAATAGTTATGAACCACTGTACAGAATCACTTAAATTGGTGCATGGTATGGATGACACTAAGGTATTTGTAAAGTATATAGTGAAATGAACGACACAAACTGCAACAAGTTCATTTCGTTGTAGAGGAAGCTACACAAATGTTACCTTGAGTTTTACCGTTTCTTATTTTATTTCTGATCATAAGGACAATGAGTCTGCTTTGATGTTATGATATAACACAACTGCTAGTCCTGTAGGACAAAGCTTCAGAGGTAGATTGGATTTGTTGGGAAACATAGTAATAATTAGTAACTGCATTGAAAAGAACAACGTCTGATATTTGTACCTTCGGTTAGTCACTACAGTTGAACTTCAGTATTACAAATGCCTAACGACTTTATTACCACATTTTCCCCCCTTACGTGTGAGAGGTGCGTCGTTATAGGAACTCGTTAATGGGAAAGTAGTAAAGAAGAGACGAGTTAAAGTGTCCTTTTGTGTCGTTTGTTCGACTCTACAGTCGTCTGTGAAGTGTTGGATTCGGGTGACTATTTATGTAGTAAAAGAAGAGATGAGTTAGGTATCCTTTGAGTGGGGTTCGACTCTACAGTCGTCCTGTGAAGTGTGAGAGATAATGTTCCACGCCCTCTTTGGCCCTATCGGCAAGAGGGCGTGAAACATTATTCTCTCAACACTTCACAGACGACTGTAGAGTCGAACCCCACTCAAAGGACACCTAACTCAGTCTCTTCTTTACTACATAAATAGTACCCAGAATCCAACACTTCACATCAGACGACTGTAGAGTCGATACCACTCAAAAAGGACAATTAACTCAGTCCTCTTCTGTACTACATAAAATAGTACCCGTCAGAGATCCATACACTTCACAGCTGACTGTAGTCGTCTGGAACATCCCCACACTCAAAGGACACCTAACTCAGTCTCTTCTTTACTACTTTACCATTAAAAGAGTTCCGTATAACGACCACCTCGCACGTAAGGGGGGAAAATGTTGGTAATAAAGTCTGTAGGGCATTTGTAATACTGAAGTTCAACTGTAGTGACTAACAGAAGTACAAATATCAGACGTTGTCTTTTCAATGCATTTACTAATTATTACTATGTTTCCCAACAAATCCAATCCACCTCTGAAGCTTTGTCCTACAGGACTAGCAGTTGTGTTATATCATACATCAGAAGCAGACTCATATTATGATCAGAAAATAAATAGAAACGGTAAAACTCATGACATTTGTGTAGCTTCTCCACAACGAAATGAACTTGTTGCAGTTTGTGTCGTCATTTCAACTATATTACTTTACAAATACATTAGTGTCATCCATACCATGCACAATTAAGTGATTATGTACAGTGCGTTCATAAACTATTGGCTGGTAAAAAAGTGACTAGAGGATTATATTACCTTACCATACAACACGCTTAGGAGAGAAGAACAAAAGGACGAGGAGGATGAGGAGAAGAAGAAAAAGAAAAAGAAGGAGAAGGAAGGCGGAGGGGAGGAGGAGGAGGAGAAGAAGAAGAAGAAGAAGAAGAAGAAGAAGAGAAGAAGAAGAAGAAGACGAAGAAGAAGACGGAGGAGGGGAGGAGGAGGAGGAGGAGAGGAGGAAGAGGAGAAGAGGAGAAGAAGAAGGAGGAGGAGGAGAAGGAGAAGAAGACGAGAGAAATATGATTACAGACTTTCTAAGCATACACCTGAAGCACAATATTAATCACTTTCTCTCGTCAAACAATGCACACATTAAACAACTGCCATAATCTCATCAATAGTTCAGTGGATTTTCTCTATGCATTAATGAAATAAACATGTTCATATACTCAATAACCGCATTCATATAACACTTCGCACAATTCGATACTGAATTTCATTTATATATACAAAATCAATCCATTCGTTAGTGCTGTTTTTTTTTAAGTGGTTTTTGACGAACGAAACTCAGCAAACAGTGTCTTGACCCAGTCCTTCATTGTAAAAAATATGTTTGATTCTGTTGTTCTACACCACTGCCCTCCAGCAGACCTATCAGTTACGATAAGCATCATTATGGTATGGAATAATAGTGAACGAGGAGTAAGCGTATCTCTGTCCGTGCTTGGCGTGAGTACAATGTGATGTGAGAAAGTAATTGTCAAATTAGAAGTTACAGAATGGAGAGAAAAAATAAGTTACAGATATTGGACAACATTAAAAAACTCATTAACAGTTAAGAATGATATAAAAACCCCACGAAAAATCTTTTAAAAAAAATTGAAAGCATGTAAATAAGAGTAGACCGACACTTAATGGAGCAGAGAAAGGAGCAGCAGAAACTAAGAGTAAGACGACACTAATGGAGCCAGAGAAAGGAGGACAGCAGAAAGAAACTAAGAGTAGACCGCACTTAATGGAGCAGAGAAAGGAGGACAGCGAAAAACTAAGAGTAGACCGGACCACTTAAGGAGCAGAGAAAGGAGACACAGAAACTAAGAGAGACCGCAACTTAATGGAAGCAGAGAAAGGAGACAGCAGAAACTAAGAGTAGACCGACACTTAATGGAGCAGAGAAAGGAGACAGCAGAAATAAGAGTTTTAGGACGAAACTTAAGAATAGGAGAAGAGAAGGAGACAGCCAGAAATTAAGAATGCTATGAACATGAACCCTTGGCTTGTAAACACCACACATCAAATCATTCTGTTATGTTGACCACATGCAACCAGTGACGAACAGATCAACAGACACAAAGACAGGACAGACAGACAGACGACACATCATGCCTCAATGCAACGACAGAAAATATCAGTATGAATTCATTATAATGTATTATTATATTACTGCTTTTTGTTTTTGTTGCGGCAATTGTTATTCAGAAAACTAAACAATGTTGTGTGGTGTGTGTGTGTGGTGTGTGTGTGTGTAGTGTGTGTGTGTGTGTGTGTGGGCATTAGTGTACGTGTGCTATTACGGTATGCAAATGTGCCATGAATTCAATCATGTAAACGCCCTTTGTGTGTTTTGTTTTTTACAAAAACGATGCGGACTGGTTTCTGCCATAAAGCATGATCTGGCAACAGAAACACACGAGATATATATTACTGCAAATACAAAAGAAAACACCAAAACAGACCTTTGGGGTAGGAGGAACATTTTAGTTCCATTAAAAAAATCACACCAAATACAAAATAATCGTCATTTGTCATGTTATTGGTATTGCCTCATCTCTCGCTGATTGCGGTCATTTTGATACATGGTGACATGGAAATTAAAATTTCACAAACAATAGATTTTGTTTTCACATTCTTTTGCATGTTCAGGTTATAGGTTACACATTAAAAAAAGCATAGGCATAAATGAATAATGTAAACATTTTAAAAATAAAAGCTGAGTAAATGCCTGTCGATATAGTCAAAAAACTGCAACATTCAAGTTACAAAATAAAGCAGATTTTAAAGCTGAGAGTCTCACTGTCCATCACATTGTGATACAGATTTCTGAAATATTCAATTTTATTTCTATTGCCCTCAATCTTCCGTGATTGTTAGAAGAATGTTCAAAATTTTGATGATTGTATAACTAACAGTTGAATGACTAGAACAAATATTCATGGAAATAAAAATAAAATATGCTCTGTAGTTTCATAATACTAACACTCCAATCTTGGCCGTCCATTAACTTACCCATCCTCTGTGGATTCACACCTTGGTCTGACTGACACACTGGCCATTGCTGGAAAAGACATACTGTAACATAAATAATACATATGCAACTAGTCTATGGCAGGCTTCACAGTTAGTGTACGATAAGATATACAGTACATGATGATAAAAAAAAACAACTTACTGACACGGGGGACTAAGAATATTAAGAGTGCTTTTGAAACCAAGATTAAATCAACATAGTAATAAACGTAATGATATCAAGTACTATGCTACCTGTTATCACAATGAATGTATTAAAATACTGTCTCACTTCATCACTGATACACCTACATATCTAATTTCGACTTTGCGAAGCCCTGTCAGTCCCTTTGTTCAACGGCTTAACCCTTTACTGCAAGTTTCAGTCGTCACATTTGTATAACATGCATGCCACTTTGTTGAAGGTTTAACCCGTTCACCACCAACTTCGCCCTGTCACATTTGCATAACATGTATGTCCACTTTGAAATGGTTTTATCCATGTGGTTAGCCACTTATCTTTTCGCGACCGTCGCTAATTTAACAGGAATTAATGTCTTGGGGGAAAAAAAAACAAAAAAACTTATAAGCAATGGAAAGGTCAAGCCAAAACCTTTAGAGCGCCGACAATTTAATAAATTATGACGCATTTAGGGGTTGCACAGGTTGAAATCTCCAATGCATCAGTCAAGAAAAATTCATTTAAAAATTCTTGCCTCTTGAACATCAACTGTAAAATATCAATAGATCAAAACTAACCATGGCAGATGAAAAACTTCTTTATCTCTGCCTTCGTACTCCATAGCAAACTTTTTAATATTCATACTAACAATCCTATTACTATTGCAATATGCGGGATAAGCAAAGCTTTTAATATCATTACTAAACAACTCCTATTACTATTTCAAATATTGCGGATAACAAAGCTTTTTAATATTTCATTACTAACAACTCCCTATTACTATTTCAAATATTGCGGATAACAACAATCTTAAATTGCATATATGAAAAATATTAAAAAAAAGCAATCAAGTGTTTTGAGCACACTGTTATAAAAAGCAACAGAGATTATAATAATAATAATACCTTATTATACAGGCGAAAAAAAATGTCGAACGTTTATTTCAGTTAATCTTCAACACTTAGTACAATATCTCTATAAGTTTTCACATATTAAACTATGGTGATTTCTTCATTTTTCATAAACTTTTTAAACTATGCAGCACCCCACTGTCTGAGATGGTACAGTGCAAAACAGTCATCAGTTAAAATATTCTGTATAAAAAATCGAACTAAGTGGGGAAATAGGTAATCTGAAAAATAATATACAAAATCTTTGTGAAAATACAAAGAGTCTACAGAGTTCTGATACTGAGCTTGAAACTAAAAAAATATGAAAAAAACTGGAAAAAGTAGTTTACATATTAAAAAAACACCAATTTGCTGAGTGAAACATATTAAAGCAAAAAGCATTCTGACTGTTGAAACATACAAACAAAACAGCAGCAAAAAAAAAAAGCCACAAACAGACAAACAAACAGACAAACAACCCACGCAGCTTCTGCGCCAAAGTGCCTTGTCGTGCCAAAGGCTTGCCACAACCCCCAGTGGAACACCAACAGTCCATACTACTGAGGTAAAGTCACATCCACACACAGTCAACAGAATTGGATCCATCTTGGCAAGAAGGCAAGCAAAAAAACTGAATTCTGAATCTAACACCATACAAAATTGATAACAATAGACTATTTGAAATAATTATACCATATTATTGAGATTCCACTATTATACCATAACATAAACACATTTACGGAAATGTTATCAAGTTTATCATCTTTTTCTTTTTGTTAATGCTACTGATTAAATGTTATCTTTCTCGCAATGCCTTTGTTAATGCTACTGATTAATGTGACCTTTCTCTGCAATGCTTGTTAAGCTACTGATTAAATGTTATCTTCTCTGCAATGCCTTGTTAATGCTACTGATTAAATGTTATACTTTCTCTGCAATGCCCTTTGTTAATGCTACGATTAAATGTTATCTTTTCTCTGCAATGCCTTGTTAATGACTACTGATAAATGTATCTTTCTCTGCAATGCATTTGTTAATGCTACTGATTAAAGTTATCTTTCTCTGCAATGCCTTTGTTAATTACTGTTAAATGTGGACCTTTCTCTGCAATGCTTTGTTAATGTACTGATTAAATGTTATCTTTCTCTGCAATGCTTTGTAATGCTATGATTAAAGGTAATCTTTCTCTGCAATGTTTGTTAATGCTACTATATTAATGTTATCTTCTCTGCAATGCCTTTGTTAATGCTACTGATAAATGTTATCTCTTCTCTGCAATGCCTTTGTTAATGCTACTGATTAAATGTGACCTTTCTCTTTCCCCAAGCTTTTGTAATGCTATCGCCCTAATATGTCATCTTCACGCTGCAACCAGACATTTTTACTGCTACTGATAAATGTGACTCTTATCTGCAATGCCTGGTTAATGCTACTTGATTAAATGTGACCTTTCCTTCCTGCAATGCCTTTGTTAATGCTACTGATTAAATGTATCTTATCTGCAATGCCTTTGTTAATGCTATGATTAAGTGACCTTTCTCTGCAATGCTTGTTAATGCTACTGATAAATGTGACCTTTCTCTGCAATGCCCTTTGTTAATGCATACTGATTAAATGTGACCTTTCTCTGCAATCCTTTGTTTCTTGTTCTGTCTATTGAACAGAATGAAGATTAAAAGACGTAAAACTGAGAAAAAGACAACTGAAGTGTACCTAGTTTTCTTTACCAACCATTCCTACGTTGAAGCGTGTGGGCACCATATAAAGCTGTAAGATTTGATGTGACACAGTCGTGCAGCAAAAACAACCGAAAAAATCGACCTAGCAATATGACTGAATACAAAGGCAACAAACCAATAACTTCATTCCCAAAAACAAAAATAAAACGGACAAAAAAAAAAAGCGTGGAAAAGTCATTTCTAAAACAGAGGTGTGTATCAACAACAGCACTGTCAAGTCAGACCCCCGAATCACACGTGTGTAAAAAAAGAACAAATGTAAGGACAATGTCAGGAACAAATGTAAAAGCAATAGGGTACTATTCCAGAGCACGTCAACTTCACTAGTTTCCCCATCATTCCATAATGTACCTTAAATCAAGAAATGACAACATACAGTATTTCATCCATAATTATCTGTCCTTGGAGGCCATCAGGCAAGAACAGGAGGTGCCATTTCTCTGAAGTTTCTGAAAAATTCATCAGGATTTCAAGGCAGATGTCTTTATAATATATAAAAATCACACGCACCCCCACCCCCAACCCACGAAGGAAAAAAGAAGAGAAGCACAGTTTTAGCCTGCGGACCTGCAATAGATGACGGGTGTCACCATGGCTTTAAAAGAGAACTTTACACACACACAACCTGCAAGCAAACCCACACACCCACCCCAATGCAAAGAAGCATAAAACTTTGAAGCAGGCAAACAAAACAAAACTGCATTAAAATATCGGACCAACCTGGACTCTTACGCACGGGTGCACGTGTGTGTGTGTGATTGTGCGACGTATGTTCTGTATGTATGCAATTTGTCTGCGTGCACGTAGTGTTGTGTGATTGTGCGATGTATGTCTGTATGTTTGTAGGTATGCATGCAATTTGTCTGTGTTTGTGTGGTGATTGCGCGAGGATGTCTGTATGTTTGTATAGTATGTATGCAATTTGTCTGACTATCGTGGTATGTGTATGTATGTAATTGTGTGCAGTGTGCATGAGTGGTGAGTGTGCGTTCACCACGGCCCGCTCTTCGAAAGGTGGCGTGAATTTTGTGTGTATGTGTGTGTGTGAGAGGAGTTGCACATGTGTCTGTCTGTGAGCGTTTCAATGCCGATTGTAAAGAGCTTTGTGTCGATTAAAAGGCACTATAAAACATGTTATTATTATTATTATTATTAGTCGTAGTAGTATCACCAGTATTGTATTTTACCAAACTTTCTTCTACTCAGTGGGAGAGGGGGAAGGGGGGGGGGGGGGGGTGGCAAGGGGAGTCAATCATACCTATATATTTTGGTTTTTAAAAAATGGCTAAAGTCCCAGACTTGATGTTCAATAGCGAGAACTGAAATCGTACAAAAAATAGTCTCATTTCAGGTAGGTTCTCTATAAAATGAACAATAGATTCATTGTAAATGTCAATGTATGTGGGAAACATGAAAGCAAATCTTATCTTTAGAGTAAGTATACATTATTGGTTATTACATTATTATCATGTAATGTTACTATACTGAATTGATGGATTATTCTGTTCTTAAGTATACATGTGCAACTCCTATTTTAACTACGGTTTGTTGGTTGAATTGATTTACAATGTTAATGAACTATACAATAAAACATTGAAATAAAATGTATACAAGACTATAATCCATATTTAGAATCTAAGGGAGCTCTGTGTGCACATATGTGTGTGCACATTATAACTGTTATCGCAGCACCATACAACTGCTAAATTTCACAGTCAATCTCTCATCTTGATGCATTAATTCTTCATTCTCTGTGTGCACATGATAACTGTTATCTGCATGCACCATACAATGCTACATTTCCCAGTCCTTGACAATGAAGGGAATGAAGGTCGATCAGGTTGATAGGTTTCTCAAAACGCACAAGTATGGAATGAGTTTTGGGGTACAACTCTCTATGTCAGTTTTCGTGGCATACAAAAGACTAAATTATAAAAACAAAAAGATGGCACGCCCTCTGGTCTGACGACGCCCTCTCCGGGTGGGAGGAACCCGAATGTCACAGAGAACCTTGTGATATTAATGTATACAGCCAAAAATCGCTTAAGTCAAAATTGAAGGGACTGAAATTTTTATTTTTGAGTAGCCAATATTTTCAGTTAAAAAAGACTTTTCAACATAGAGATGATTTTTACTTGGACTCAAAATTATTTTGAGTATCCAGTGTTTTGAGTTATCCGATGTTAGTTATCAGTTCTCCACTGTATAAGTTTAATAACATCTTTTTGATCCAATCAGGTATAAATCACACAGAGAGAGAGGAGCAGAGAGAGAGAGAGAGAGACGAGAGAGAGAGAGAGATGAGAGAGAGAGAGAGACAGACAGTAGGGAGACAGAGAGAGAAAAGAGAGGACAGAGAGGAGTAAGGGAAGAGAAGACACGGACATAGGAAAAATCATGGAATGGTAAGTCTATCAAACTACGCCCAAACGTAATGTTGTGCAATGAAATATACAGAAATTTCTGCCAATGGTTAGTAAAAGTGTGCAAATGTGTTTCTGGGTATCATAATAGTGAGTACTGTACTTCTTAAGCTGTGATTGATTATTACTGTAAAACTAAGCACAAGGCTCTGGGTTATCATACATAGTGAGTACTCGTTAATTCCTTAAGCTGTGATTATAGGTAACTAAGCACAGGGCTCTGGGTTATCATAATAGTGAGTCTGTACTTCTTAAGCTGTGATATACGGTAACTAAGCATAGCTCCCTTTTCAAGCAATTATGATATCAATACAATGGATAAGCACAGGGCCTCCTTTTCCAAGCAACACTATATTATCAATACAATGGATAAGCACAGGCTCCCTTTCAAGCAAACTATATTATCAAATAACATTGGATAAGCACCAGGCTCCCGTTTCAAGCAACTATATTATCAATAACAATGGATAAGCACAGGCTCCCCTTTTCAAGCAAACTATATTATCAATACCATCGAAAGCACAGGCTCCTCTTTCAAGCAAACTATATTATCAATACAATGGATAAGCACAGCTCCCTTTCAAGCAAAACTATATTATCAATACCATGATAAGCACAGGCTCCCTTTCAAGCAAAAACTATATTATCAAACAATGGATAAGCACAGGCTCCCCTTTCAAGCAAACTATATTATCAATACCATCGGATACGGCACAGCTCCCTTTTCAAGCAAACTATATTCATCAATACCATCGATAAGCACAGGCTCCACTTTCAAGCCCAAAAACTATATTACCAATACATATGGAATAAGCATAGACAGGACTCTCTTTAAAAACAAGGTATAATATTCATACAATTAAAAAAAACCAGGACGTTTTTACATAACAGTATCCACCATTGGAAAAACACTGTTCTTTGCAGGGAGGGACTAAAATAAACAAGGTTGTATTATTTTTCCCCAAAACCGTTGAAAAAATGCATGCACAAAAAAAAATAAAAACACGATGGCAAGCAGTGTAAAAGTTACTCCCAACAAAACCCACCCCAACACAGACTCACTACACACATGAATAACAGTATTCAAGGGAGCTAATGTGATAAATTGGGTCATTGTGTTCAAACATTCTTGCCTCGGCATGGTAATACTGAGAAACTTAAAATTTTCTGGTACTGTGCTCGCGAAGGTTGACAAAATAACCGAAAATATAGCTATTATCAGTGTTTTTTAAAATTTTATATGAAATTAAATATTTGTTTGGACAAGAAAGTGGCTAGGTGACACCTGTTTCCATTATACTACTTTGACTTAAAGCCATCCATCTTTTTTTTAAATAATCACGGTTTTTTAATAAATATGCAAACTTTCTGGACTTGGATTACGTTATATGGTTCGTCGTTCTGTGAATCTGACTTTGTGTGAAGCATCCTGCAAAAAGTTCTAAAGAAATACTGCGCCAATGTTTAATTAAATTCGGTTTATTGGTTTAGGCGCTATGGACTGGAACACATGTGGTCACACACGGACAGACACACACACAACACACACAGGGCAACGCACAGCTCGTTCCATTCCAATTTACTCCCGTTCTGTAAGAACTGGAAGTAGAAAAACAAGCAGGACAAATATCAGCCACCCAAGTGTTGCCATTAACTGATTAAGATAGGATTTTCTAAAAACCAGGACATTTCGATCATATCAACATACATATTTTCTCCCAACGGAAATAAAGTAAAAATTAAAATAAAAATAAGGAATCATTACGCAAACTTTTGTGATGCACCAAAAATGTCAACAATAGGATGTATAAAAATCAGGCATCGTACTGAACTTGTATTTGGCATATTTAGTCACAGAGACTTATCTCTGTGAAATTTGGGGCTCTCTCCCCCGGAGACTGCGTCGCCGCAGTGCAGCGCCATACCCAATTTTAAAAAATAATTTGTTGTTGTTGAAAACCTAGCTATCAATTTGGCATACCACGCAGCGGGATTTCTCCATGCTCTTACCGAATTTCAATGCCGTGGGATTTTTACGTGTTAAAGCGCACGGGTCAGACTAGCTTAAGTTTCCCATCCGAAGGACTGGACTTTCAGTTCGATTTCCTGTCAAACTAGAAAGAAAGGGCGAGGCCGGGATGGAACCCGGGTCACTCACGCTGCATTCACGC
>CM065689.1:1174281-1176781 GCA_017654935.2 Phymorhynchus buccinoides
GTGTGTGTGTGTGTGTGTGTGTGTGTGTGTGTGTGTGTGTTTTCGTTGGTGTGAAACTGTTCGTTCATGAGGCTGGTAAACTATTAATTTTGTATGAAAGTCTTGTGGTTGTTAGTTTGCGAAGTTGCGAGTGAAATAGCGTGTGTGTGTGTGTGCGTGTGCGTGCGTGTGTGCGCTTGTGTGTGTGCGCGCGCGCGCACGTGTGTGTGTGTGTGTGTGTGTGTGTGTGTGTTATTTTAGCATGCACCGTACATGTACGTAAATGCACACACACACTGCATCATCAGTATTATTTTGCAATACATTGGCCTACAAAAATACAAACACGGATAAACATTAACGTGCATGCACACAATGCACGCACACGTGCATATGTGCAGTGCAGTGCCAGACACACATAGGCTACAGACACAAACTCGTCACAGTATTCACCAGAGAATATATCATGGGCGTTGAAAATAGTAACATTGGCAATCACTCTGACATACACACACACACACACACACACACACACACACACACACACACACGTACTCACGCACACACACGTACGCACGCACGCACACACACACGCACGCACGTACACACACACACACACACACACACACACACACACACACACACACACACACACACACACACACACACGTTTTTGTCATCAATCATGCTTTACTCCCGTTCATTGACTCTCACACTCCCTCCCCCCCCCCCCCCCCCCCATCCCAACAGGTTGTGGACGTAGTCTACTACCCGTCACTAGCTCAACACTTCACTGTCTCAGCGTTTACCTCCGACTAGGGGGTCATATTCTGGTCTTCATTGGCATTCCTGTCTGTGTGTTTGTCTGTCTGTCTGTCTCTATGTCTGTCTGTCTGTCCCTCTGTCTGTTTGACAGTGGCTGACTGTTTCGCATGTTCTTTCCTAATGTCTGTCAATGGTCTATCTGTTTATTAGTGTTATCTGTAGTCTGTGTGTCAATGGTCTATCTGTTTATTAGTGTTATCTGTAGTCTGTGTGTCAATGGTCTATCTGTTTATTAGTGTTGTCTGTAGTCTGTGTGTCAATGGTCTATCTGTTTATTAGTGTTATCTGTAGTCTGTGTCAATGGTCTATCTGTTTATCAGTGTTATCTGTAGTCTGTGTGTCAATGGTCTATCTGTTTATTAGTGTTATCTGTGTGTCAATGGTGTATCTGTTTATCAGTGTTATCTGTAGTCTGTGTGTCAATGGTCTATCTGTTTATCAGTGTTAACTGCAGTCTGTGTGTCAATTGTGTATCTGTTTATCAGTGTTGTCTGTAGTCTGTGTGTCAATGGTCTATCTGTTTATCAGTGTTATCTGTATATCAATGGTGTATCTGTTTATCAGTGTTGTCTGCAGTCTGTGTGTCAATGGTCTATCTGTTTATCAGTGTTATCTGTAGTCTGTGTGTCAATGGTCTATCTGTTTATCAGTGTTATCTGTATATCAATGGTGTATCTGTTTATCAGTGTTGTCTGCAGTCTGTGTGTCAATGGTCTATCTGTTTATCAGTGTTATCTGTAGTCTGTGTGTCAATGGTCTATCTGTTTATCAGTGTTATCTGTGTGTCAATGGTGTATCTGTTTATCAGTGTTGTCTGCAGTCTGTGTGTCAATGGTCTATCTGTTTATTAGTGTTATCTGCAGTCTGTGTGTCAATGGTCTATCTGTTTATTAGTGTTATCTGCAGTCTGTGTGTCAATGGTGTATCTGTTTATTAGTGTTATCTGCAGTCTGTGTGTCAATGGTCTATCTGTTTATTAGTGTTATCTGCAGTCTGTGTGTCAATGGTGTATCTGTTTATCAGTGTTATCTGTAGTCTGTGTGTCAATGGTCTATCTGTTTATCAGTGTTGTCTGTAGTCTGTGTGTCAATGGTGTATCTGTTTATCAGTGTTGTCTGCAGTCTGTGTGTCAATGGTCTATCTGTTTATCAGTGTTATCTGTAGTCTGTGTGTCAATGGTGTATCTGTTTATCAGTGTTATCTGTGTGTCAATGGTCTATCTGTTTATTAGTGTTATCTGCAGTCTGTGTGTCAATGGTCTATCTGTTTATCAATGTTATCTGTAGTCTGTGTGTCAATGGTCTATCTGTTTATTAGTGTTATCTGTGTGTCAATGGTCTATCTGTTTATCAGTGTTAACTGCAGTCTGTGTGTCAATGGTCTATCTGTTTATCAGTGTTAACTGCAGTCTGTGTGTCAATGGTCTATCTGTTTATCAGTGTTATCTGTAGTCTGTGTGTCAATGGTCTATCTGTTTATCAGTGTTATCTGTAGTCTGTGTGTCAATGGTCTATCTGTTTATCAGTGTTATCTGTGTGTCAATGGTATATCTGTTTATTAGTGTTATCTGTGTGTCAATGGTATATCTGTTTATCAGTGTTATCTGTGTGTCAATGGTCTATCTGTTTATCAGTGTTATCTGTAGTCTGTGCGTCAATGGTGTATCTGTTTATCAGTGTTATCTGTGTGTCAATGG
>CM065689.1:1194281-1201781 GCA_017654935.2 Phymorhynchus buccinoides
GTACGCGTACGCACGCACGTACGCACACACGCACACGCACGCACGCACGCACACACACGCGCACGCACACACACACACACACACACACACACACACACACACACATACACACACACACATACACACACATACACACACACAACAACAACAACATACAGTATTTATACGGCGCTGAATCTTGATATCAATCAAATCAAAGCGCACATACACGTTAGCATTCATAGCACATTCAAACAAAAACGCAATACAAAGCGAACATACACGGATGACATAAATGGAACATAGCAGAAACAGACCTAATGGCAAGAGAGAGAAGAGAAAGAGAGCGGAGCTTTAATGTCGGGGGAACAGGTGGGTTTTGAGGTTAGCTTTGAAAGCAGAGAGGGTCGGTCGCTGACGGAGGGAGAGAGGAAGTTTGTTCCAGGAGGTCGGTCCTGAGACAGCAAAAGAGCGCCGACCAACAGTTGAAAGCTTATACCAAGGGATCTGGAGAGAAAGAGGGTCAGAAACTGAACGTAAAGTGCGAGCTGGCGTGTAGATGGAAATATTGTCGCAGAGGTAAGATGGAGTAGCTTTATGGATAGATTTATAGCAAAGTGTGTTTAATTCATACTCAATTCTGTCTGCGACAGGAAGCCAGTACAAAGAACGCAGAAGAGGGCTAACGTGATCGAACTTTTTCTTCCTAAGGACAAGACGAGCAGCTGTGTTTTGAATACGCTGGAGACAAGATAGAGAAGAGACTGATAGGCCAGAAAGGAGAGCATTACAGTAGTCAATACGAGATAGGATGAGGGAAGTAACAAGCTTTGCTGTGGCTTCATCTGAGATGTATTTACGAATATAGCCAATGCGACGAATTTGATAGTAGCAGGACTGACAGGTCTGAGTCAGGAAACTCTGCATGGAAAGAGTATTGTCCAAAGTGACACCTAAGTTTTTGACTGAGTCTGAGAGGGGAATGATATTGTTACCCAGTTGGATTGACTCTATGGAAACAGAGGCTAGTTTGTTTTTTGTCCCTACAAGCATTGCTTCGGGTTTTTCACCATTTAATTGAAGTTTATTTTGAACCATCCAGTTTTGAATATCAAAATAGCAGTTGTTACTTTCTGTAAGAATGGAATCTAGATCTTCAGGGGTTGTACTGTTTTGGAGATGTGAGTCATCTGCATAGAAGTGATGTTTCATGTTGTGCTGGTCGATGACATTGGCAAGAGGTGACGTATACAAAGTAAACAAGACAGGACCAAGCACAGACCGCTGGGGGACTCCACAAGAAAGACCAACCTGTTCGGACTGACGACCATTGACCAGAACTGATTGAAAACGATCAGAGAGGTAGGAGGAAAACACACACACACACACACACACACGCACGCACGCACGCACGCACGCACACACACGCACGCACGCACACACACACACACACACGCGCACACGCACACGCACACGCACACGCACACGCACACACACACACACACACCTTTCTGTGATTTCAACTTATCTAGTCCAGTCCATCTGAACCTAGTCTTTTCACTTTTGCTGAATGTTTTTTTCGCTGTCTGTCTTGGAAGAGACGTTTTAGACCACGCACGGCCTAGTTCCCTCGTTAGATTAGCTGAACTTTTCCAACTTGTCACTATACACTTAAAGGGGTTTGGTCCTTCTTACTGTCTAAAAAGAGATGCTTAAAACAACACGCATGTCTTTTATCTGTAAGAGAGAGAGAGAGAGAGAGAGAGAGAGAGAGAGAGAGAGAGAGAGAGAGAGAGAGAGAGAGAGAGAGAGAGAGAGAGAGAGAGAGAGAGAGAGAGAGAGAACTTGAACACTTGACATTTATTGTCATGGCCAAAGTGGCCTTATGACAAAGGGGTGGAGTGACAATAGTTAAACCGAATTAGCAACATTTTGTTCCAATATTAATGTACTTAAGTAAACAAAAATAATATACGAGAGAGAGAGAGAGAGAGAGAGAGAGAGAGAGAGAGAGAGAGAGAGAGAGAGAGAGAGAGAGAGAGAGAGAGAGAGAGATATGGTTTACTGCAAGGCCATTGGTCTGAATGCAAGGGAGATAACAAAATGACATCGCAAATTTCAACTGAATTAAAAGGAACTGAAAAGAAGAACCCTAGCCATAAAACAAACAACTCATGTAGTATCATATCAAAGGTAAACAACATCGAGTATGCTTGGACACAGCTACTTTTATCATGAGAAAAGAGACAGTGGAGATAGACACACATAGAGAAAAAGAGAGACGGAGAAACCCGGGAAGGGGAGAAAGAGTAGGGAAGTAAGCCCAGTGATTTGAGGAAGTCGCTGTCGATGACCTCTCTAAGCCACCTCCATAGTCTAGTTTCCCTCTATGTGATAGTAAGACGTCAATGGATGTGAGTCTGACAGTCTCTGTGCTTGTGTACTGATGTCAACGAAGATTTGGTGTCAGATTTGAACTTAGAATACTTAGGACACTAACACTACTAGGTAGATTCTGTCACACACGCACGCGCTTGTGTACGTGCACACACACACACAAGCGCGCACGTGCACATGCATGCACACACGCACGCACGTCTGTCTGTCACGTATGCACGCATACACACCATCTATAATAAGTTGCAAAATAAGAAGTTGACAGCACCGTTGTGTATCACAATGTCAGAATAACTATGAGATTGATAGCTGTCGTCCCTTCAAAGTTATGTTTTTGACAGTAGGTGTAGGGTGATAGTTTAAGTTAAACAGTCTATCCAGCAAAGCTTACCATAATGTTTTTTTTTAAATTATTAAGTCTGAGAGCTAAGTTTATCCACAACACGACAAAAAGATAATCAAACAAAAAGCGAACATAATTTTCGTCAAAAAGAGGTTACGCCCATCATAAAAAAGTATTCATACGAATAGATAAGCTGATCTACTGAGAAGAATGTAATATTTCCACATTGTAGTGAAACAAGAATGTGTGTAACGTGATGGTTGACAACAGTGACTGGACCCAAGCTGGCGACAGAACTATGTGGACTGTTAGTCACCAGTGCTGAAATACAACGGACCGCAGTGACGACCCGTCTGTTGCCCATGCATTGTCTTTCTGTCAGTCTGCCTGTCTGTGTTTGTCTGTAATTGCTTATTTTGCTGTGTCACTCATTCTTCATGCACTGTTGTGCTGCCCTCTGCAGGCCCAAAGCTATAATCACAATTCTCAACGAATGAATGAAATTTTGGGCTTTACGTCCTCTCGACCTGGGAAGGCACATATGGGACATTTGTATTGGGTTAGTATGAGGAACTAAAAATAAAATAAACGCAAGACACAAAAGACGAAACAAGGACGTGGACGGGACATATAATATAAAGGGGCAGTTCTTAAAAGCGCAAGTTTATTTATTACATTGAAAGGATTTAAAATTTATAAAATATAGTATTTTGTGTCACGTGACACTTAATAAATGACTATAGTGATGTAAAATAGATTAATAAAATTATTTTGTTTGTCTGGCCATAATACAACCCTCCCTGTTGTATTAAAATTCAAGGGCTACAAGGTTAAAATTTCAAAACATTATTTTATTCATAAAAAGCCAAATTTGGCCCTTATTTATTATTAAAAGGGAATATGTACATAATTTTTTTTTTTTTTATATCTATTTCATATTTACAAAATATATATATATTCTTATGGCTATTTACGAAAATTGATATCTAACTAAACATTAATATTTTATTGTCCTACCCGGGGAAGGAGTTTTCTTTCCCACAATTCTCAACAATACTCTGTCCTTCCTCTGTCTCTATTTGTCAGTCTGTCTATCGGGTTTGTTCCTTTCCTCTCCCTGTCTTCTCTGTCCTGTGTTCTTACTCCTCACATTTCCCCCAAACATAAACACGGATATGAAAGGTGTTTCGTTGCCTTTTATGTTGTCTCTGTGTCTGTAGATGAGTATCATTATCTTCTGTCTTGTTCCCCAAATGATGTCTCCATTATTGACTGGCTGCTCTTCTCTCTCAAAGCCACCGAGATTCACGAACCTGACATTATTTGCTGTCTGTCTTTCTGTCTGTCTGCCAGTCTGTCAGATTGTTTGTCTGTCTGTCTCTTTATTGTTATGTCGATCTTACAATTCCCGTCGAACTGCTTGGTTATTCCTCTCTCCCCTAATGTTTATCTCTAGAGTTTTGTACCCTTTAATTGCTTCTGTATATTATTGTCCTCTGTTGTCGATCTGTCTGTCTGTCTGTCTGTTAGTCTGTCTCTCTGTTAGTCAGACTGTCTATCTGTCTGTCTGTTTGTCTGTTAGTCAGACTATCTGTCTGTCTGTTAGTCAGACTGTCTATATGTTAGTCAGACTGTCTGTCTATCTGTCTGTTAGTCAGTCTGTCTGTCTGTTAGTCAGACTGTCTGTTAGTCAGACTGTCTATATGTTAGTCAGACTATCTGTCTATCTGTCTGTTAGTCAGTCTGTCTGTCTGTTAGTCAGACTGTCTGTTAGTCAGACTGTCTATATGTTAGTCAGACTATCTGTCTATCTGTCTGTTAGTCAGTCTGTCTGTCTGTTAGTCAGACTGTCTGTTAGTCAGACTGTCTATATGTTAGTCAGACTATCTGTCTATCTATATGTTAGTCAGACTATCTGTCTGTCTGTCAGTCAGTCAGTCTGTCTGCCACAATTCTCAGTTCCTTCTTCTTCGTCGATCGCTCATTTCCTGTCATATGAGCGCAGATGCGTCATGCTGGCGTTATGCGTAAGCTATGAAATAGATAGGCCCAATATGTCCGTCTTCGACTGGAGAAAATCTTTGTAAGCTTTTCTTGAAAGAAGGCAGAAGAATGGACCACTAAGGTAGAATGATAGTAGATAAAAGTAAGCAAAGGGAAAAGGCAGAGTCAAAGAGAGTGACAGATTAGAGGAAGTTACAAGCACAAACCTTCCAGAAGGTGGGGGAACTATTCATACGGAAGACCCCCGGTATCTCACGGGGGGAAACTCGCAGTGATTTGTTCGTCAACCTCTATCTTCCTCCAAAGTTCTTCACCTTCTCGTTTCCTTAAAAATAATGTCGGCAAACTTGTACACGTCGCGTCCAAGGTAGGCAAAATAATTTCAGTTTTCGTTTCTGTTTGTAAGTTTTTCTCTCTGTCTGTCTGTCTGTCTGTCTTGTTTGTCTCATAATTCCCTTTACATTGTAAACGTGCTCCTCTCTTCCTTAAAGATTCCCAAATTCTTGCAACCTTAAATATGTCTCTTATTTTCTGTCTGTTTATCTGTCTGTCTGTCAATCTGTCCATTTACCTCATACTCCATTTTCCATTGTTTATCTGTCTGTCTGTCAATCTGTCAATTTACCTCATACTCCATTTTCCATTGTTTATCTGTCTGTCTGTCAATCTGTCCAATTTACCTCATACTCCATTTTCCATTGTTTATCTGTCTGTCTGTCAATCTGTCCAATTTACCTCATACTCCATTTTCCATTGTTTATCTGTCTGTCTGTCAATCCTGTCAATCTGTTCCCTCATACTCCATTTTCCATTGTTTATCTGTCTGTCTGTCAATCTGTCAATTTACCTCATACTCCATTTTCCATTGTTTATCTGTCTGTCTGTCAATCTGTCCAATTGTTTATCCTCATCTGTACAATTTACCCCACTCCATTTTCCATTGTTTATCTGTCTGTCTGTCATTCTGTCCAATTTACCTCATACTCCATTTTCCATTGTTTATCTGTCTGTCTGTCAATCTGTCCAATTTACCTCATACTCCATTTTCCATTGTTTATCTGTCTGTCTGTCAATCTGTCCAATTTACCTCATACTCCATTTTCCATTGTTTATCTGTCTGTCTGTCAATCTGTCCAATTACCTCATACTCCATTTTCCATTGTTTATCTGTCTGTCTGTCAATCTGTCCAATTTACCTCATACTCCATTTTCCATTGTTTATCTGTCTGTCTGTCAATCTGTCAATCTGTCCAATTTACCTCATACTCCATTTTCCATTGTTTATCTGTCTGTCTGTCAATCTGTCAATTTACCTCATACTCCATTTTCCATTGTTTATCTGTCTGTCTGTCAATCTGTCCAATTACCTCATACTCCATTTTCCATTGTTTATCTGTCTGTCTGTCAATCTGTCCAATTTACCTCATACTCCATTTTCCATTGTTTATCTGTCTGTCTGTCAATCTGTCCAATTTACCTCATACTCCATTTTCCATTGTTTATCTGTCATTCTGTCCAATTTACCTCATACTCCATTTTCCATTGTTTATCTGTCTGTCTGTCAATCTGTCCAATTTACCTCATACTCCTGTCTGTCATTTTCCATTGTTTATCTGTCTGTCTGTCATTCTGTCCAATTTACCTCATACTCCATTTTCCATTGTTTATCTGTCTGTCTGTCAATCTGTCCAATTTACCTCATACTCCATTTTCCATTGTTTATCTGTCTGTCTGTCAATCTGTCCAATTTACCTCATACTCCATTTTCCATTGTTTATCTGTCTGTCTGTCAATCTGTCCAATTTACCTCATACTCCATTTTCCATTGTTTATCTGTCTGTCTGTCAATCTGTCAATCTGTCCAATTTACCTCATACTCCATTTTCCATTGTTTATCTGTCTGTCTGTCAATCTGTCCAATTTACCTCATACTCCATTTTCCATTGTTTATCTGTCTGTCTGTCAATCTGTCCAATTACCTCATACTCCATTTCCATGTTTATCTGTCTGTCTGTCAATCTGTCCAATTACCTCATACTCCATTTTCCATTGTTTATCTGTCTGTCTGTCAATCTGTCAATCATACTCCATTTTCCATTGTTTATCTGTCTGTCTGTCAATCTGTCCAATTTACCTCATACTCCATTTTCCATTGTTTATCTGTCTGTCTGTCAATCTGTCCAATTTACCTCATACTCCATTTTCCATTGTTTATCTGTCTGTCTGTCAATCTGTCCAATTTACCTCATACTCCATTTTCCATTGTTTATCTGTCTGTCTGTCAATCTGTCCAATTTACCTCATACTCCATTTTCCATTGTTTATCTGTCTGTCTGTCAATCTGTCCAATTTACCTCATACTCCATTTTCCATTGTTTATCTGTCTGTCTGTCAATCTGTCAATGTTACCTCATACTCCTCATACTCCATTGTTTCCTGTCTGTCTGTCAATCTGTCTTTACCTCATACTCCATTTGTCCATTGTTTATCTGTCTCATGTCAATCTGTCCAATTTACCTCATACTCCATTTTCCATTGTTCTCTCTCTCTCTCTCTCTCACTCTCTCTCTCTCTCTCTCTCTCTCTCTCTCTCTCTCTCTCTCTCTCTCTCTCTCTCTCTCTCTCTCTCTCGTCAACTCGCCAGATAATTACAGGGGGATTTCTTTGTTGAATGTATGTGGTAAGCTTTACAGCTATATTCTAAATAAGAGATGATCGAGTTGGTTAGAAAAGAACAAGATACTAAATGAATCCCAAGCTGGATTTAGACGACAATA
>CM065689.1:1214281-1216781 GCA_017654935.2 Phymorhynchus buccinoides
TTAATGATCACAAAACTGATATACTAAACATTACTCGCAGCACACATACTGTTTTACCATTGACATTTGGCTCAGCAGTACTGCAAAGTACTGAACAACACAAACACCTAGTACTAGGCATTACACTCCAACATAACTGTAAATGGGACATTCACATAAAAAGTATTATTAAGACTGTTACCATGTTGATATCCTGTTTGAAAACATTTAAGTACAAGTTAAGTAGAAAAGCATTAGAAATTATGTACAAATCTTTCATATTACCCCATTTTGATTATGCTGACATTATATGGGATAATTGCACCATCACTCAGGCGGCTTCCCTCGAAGATTTACATCTTGATGCCATTAGAACTATTATTGGAGCTGTCCGTGGCACTAGTCATCAGAAACTGTACAATGAATCTGGTTTTCCTCCACTAAGTGAAAGAAGGTGTAGACATAAACTCATATTTTACTTTAAAATGGTCCATGGATTGTGCCCTGAATATCTGTCAGCCTTAGTGCCAAATTTGGTTTCAGACAGAAACCCTTATCATAGACGGAGACCACTAGAAAGAGTTGTTCCATCTTCTAAAACTGAACTGTACCATAAATCTTTTATTCCGGCCACCACAGAACTCTGGAATACTCTTCCAGACGAAATTAAAACATGTGACTCACTTGGTGCTTTTAAACGTTGTTTATCTATACAAGACCCGGTTGTACCTGCATATCTCTATTTTGGTGATAGGAAAGAACAAATAATACATTGTCGTCTTCGCCTCGGTATTAGTGACCTAGTACCTAAACCATCATCTTTTCCTACGTCATTTGCAGAATGATCCTACCTGTACTTGTGGCTATGCTCACGAAACAGCTGATCATTATTTATTATTATGTCCCCTATTCAACGTATGTCGTACTAATACACTACTAAACCTTCCTCCTCAATATCTTGTAAGTGACATTCTTTTAAATGGTGGACGTGACCTGCCTATTGATATCAACACAGCAATATTTAAATCTGTGCACCTCTTCATAACCAGTTCAAATCGATTTTAAATTTTGTGCAATGTTATTTATAAAAAAAATATAAAAAAAATTATATTGTATAAAAATGCACAGACTCACTTAAAAATGTTCCTATTTTATTGCTAGACATATAGTACTTATGAATGTGTGGTATGCAAGCCTGTAAAAACTTGGCAAATGTTAATTCGATTTATTATAAATTGTTGATCCTCTCGTCTCTCATTATTATTATTGTTATTATTATTATTATTATTATTATTATTATTATTATTATTATTATTATTATTATTATTATTCATGTGATAATGTTGTTCATCCCTTTTTTTTTCTTCTTTTTGAAACTCCTAACTTGCTCAAATCATGTATTGGTGTATCTAAATGCTGATTGGAAATGTTTGGAAAATGTTTATGTGCTGTTTATGTTCCGTCTCATCAATGTTAAATTGTGTAATGTGTACGGGCACGATATGAGCCGAAGGCTGGTTGCTGCCCTTTATTCTCATATTTATTATTTGTGTTACGTTATAAGGAAGAAAAAAAGAAGTTTAAACCAAAACTTTGATAATTTAAACTTTACTTTCCAAGGATATAGATTGCAGTAAGCGTTGTGATGTTTTTTATAGTTCAGTTATAAGGATATAGATTTTAGGCAGCGCCTATTCTTCCAATCTGAGAGAGAGAGAGAGAGAGAGAGAGAGAGAGGAGAGAGAGAGAGAGAGAGAGAGAGAGAGAGAGAGAGAGAGAGAGAGAGAGAGAGAGAGAGAGAGAGAGAATAGAATAGAATTGAATTGAATGAATTTTATTTATAGAGGGTAATAGAATAAGCAATAACATGCTTTTTTACATCCAGCCCTCTAGAAAAACAATTACAAATATAAAAGTAGAAATGAAAAAGGAAAATGAGCACAGACAAATCAACATAAAGAATGCAAAATGCAGCCTTATATAGTAGCACGACAATGACAAAATCAAGCCTAATATTATTAACTATACTCATTTTTAACATGCATAAATTAAGAAGTAAGCGCATACACACGGGGAGAAAAACACACCAAAAAAACCAATCCTACTTTTCACACACATCTTTAACATGCACAAATTGAGAAGTACACAAACACATGACAAAGCCAATCCTAATCTTACTTTACATACTCATCTCCAAAATGTACTTATTTGAAAGGGAAAACATGCACGTAATAAAGTCAAACCTAGTTCGAGAGAGAGAGAGAGAGAGAGAGAGAGAGAGAGAGAGAGAGAGAGAGAGAGAGAGAGAGAGAGAGACAGACAGACAGAGAGACAGAGAGACAGGGAAAATGAGGTCGGGGGTGATTTGTGAAAGCAATGATTTTCAATCAGTGTATATCAGAACCTTGTATCGATTTCTTTAAGGCCGTGAATTCAGCGCCCCCCTTTTCCTTTTAACTGGAGCTTTCTGTTCCTTCATGAATAAACATGAAGACCACTAGAACAGCTAATGGCCAGGGAT
>CM065689.1:1236781-1240627 GCA_017654935.2 Phymorhynchus buccinoides
GTATAGCTGTATAGTATAGTTGTACAGTTGTATAGTATAGTTGTACAGTTGTATAGTATAGTAGTATAGTATAGTTGTATAGTTGTATAGTATAGTTGTACAGTTGTATAGCTGTATAGTATAGTTGTACAGTTGTATAGCTGTATAGTATAGTTGTACAGTTGTAGTATAGTTGTATAGTATAGTTGTACAGTTGTATAGCTGTATAGTATAGTTGTACAGTTGTATAGTTGTATAGCTGTATAGTATAGTTGTACAGTTGTATAGCTGTATAGTATAGTTGTACAGTTGTATAGCTGTATAGTATAGTTGTACAGTTGTATAGCTGTATAGTATAGTTGTACAGTTGTATAGCTGTATAGTATAGTTGTACAGTTGTATAGTACAGTTGTACAGTTGTATAGTATAGTTGTACAGTTGTATAGTGTAGTAGTATAGTTGTACAGTTGTATAGTTGTATAGTATAGTTGTACAGTTGTATAGCTGTATAGTATAGTTGTACAGTTGTATAGCTGTATAGTATAGTTGTACAGTTGTATAGCTGTATAGTATAGTTGTACAGTTGTATAGTTGTACAGTTGTATAGTATAGTTGTACAGTTGTATAGTATAGTTGTACAGTTGTATAGTATAGTTGTATAGTTGTACAGTTGTATAGTATAGTTGTACAGTTGTATAGCTGTATAGAAATGACGACTGTAATTGCTGGCGTGAGTTGCCCCTTTAGCGAGAGCTGGGTGCTAGCAGCCAACGTGCGTCAGCATTCTGTACTGAAGAAGGTCAACGTTAGAATGTAAGTCCATCATTACATCCTGATTGACTGCTGTTAATGTGTAGAACGTGCTGTGTGTGTAAAACAACCGTTTGGCAACACACACACACACACGCACGCGCGCGCACATACACGCACACACACACGCATGCGTGCACACACACGCACGCACGCACACACGCACGCACACGCACGCACGCACACGCACGCAAACACACACACGCACACACTCACACACACACACACACACACACACACACACACACACACACACACAGAGCATATTATGTGATTATCATGGTTCCATCTTGGGAGAAATAACATTTTGATCTTGACCCTCTCTCTCTCCCTCTCTCTCTCTCTCTCTCGCTCTCATACTCTCTCTCCTCTCTCTCTCAATCCCTCTCTCCCTCCCTCCTCTCTCTCTCTCACCTCACTCACTCAAAAACACACAAACACAAACACACACACACACACACCACTACACACACAACACACACACACACACACACAACCACACAACCACAACACAACACACACCACCAACACACCACACACACCACACACAACACACACCACACACACACAACAACACAACACACATACACAACACACGCACACGCACACACACACACACACAACACGCACACCCACACTACACACACACCACACACACACACACACACACACACACACACACGCCACGCAACACGCACACACACACACATACACACACCACACATACACACACACACACACACACACACACACACACACACAAAACACACACACACACACACACACACACTACACACTAGAGTAGCTATTACTTATTTGCTTTATTCATGGGTTCCATCTGGGAAAAGGGAATAATAGGGAATAAATAAAACCATTTTGGACTTGACTCTACTTGCTTCTTGGACTGACCTTCTCCCTCCTCTATCCCTCTCTCTCTCTCTCTCGCTATCTCTCTCTCTTCTCTCTCTCTCTCTCCTATTTCTCTATCTCTCTCTCTCTCGCTCGCTCTCCCCCCTACTCGCTTCCCATTCTCCTCCTGCTCATCATCACTCACACACACACACCCCCACACACACTTCACAACACACACACACAAACACAACACCACACAACACCACACCACAACAACACACACAAACACACACACAACACACAACACCAGTACAACACACAAAAAAAAAACACGGCACCCCCACAAACCACAAAACCCCCGCACCCCCCCCCACCCACCCGCACACACACACACACACACACACCAACAAAACACACACAAACACACACACACACAACCCAAAACAACACACACACACACACAACACACACCAAACACACCACACAAAAACAACACAACACACACACAACACCCACACACAACACACACATACACACACACGCACAAAAACGCACACGCACACGCACACACACACACACACACCACACATCACACACATCACGCACACGCCGCACAACGCACACGCACGCACACACACACACACACACACACAAATACACGCACGCACACGAAACACGCACACACACACACCCACACACACCACACACACAACACACACACACACACTCAGCGGCGCTCGCTCTGCTGGCCCGTCTTTATTTTCTTTCAAAAGTCATAGAAAAGCGAAGAGAGAAACCATGCCTTTTCAGATGGGATATGTAAAATTAAAGAAAGAAGTAGAGAGAAAGAGAGACGAAGAGAGAGAGAAAGAGAGAAGGAGAAAAAGAGAGAGAGACTGAGAGGGAGGGAAGAAGAGAGAGAGAGAGAGAGAGAGAAGATGGTTGGTGGTGGGGGAGGGAGAGAATACGGAGTATGCGGATATTGGATAATAATGTGCTAGTGGGGATAAAGAAACAAGAAAACAGTTATTTTTCTTAACACCATTGCCTTTATGCATATTAATAAACTTCGACTTAAGGGTGAACACTGACCAAAGGACCCCACTTAGCAAGTCAAAGGACCCCACTTAGCAAGTCAAAGGACCCCACTTAGCAAGTCAAAGGACCCCACTTAGCAAGTCAAAGGACCCCACTTAGCAAGTCAAAGGACCCCACTTAGCAAGTCAGAGGACCCCACTTAGCAAGTCAAAGGACCCCACTTAGCAAGTCAAAGGACCCCACTTAGCAAGTCAAAGGACCCCACTTAGCAAGTCAAAGGACCCCACTTAGCAAGTCAAAGGACCCCACTTAGCAAGTCAGAGGACCCCACTTAGCAAGTCAAAGGACCCCACTTAGCAAGTCAAAGGACCCCACTTAGCAAGTCAAAGGACCCCACTTAGCAAGTCAAAGGACCCCACTTAGCAAGTCAAAGGACCCCACTTAGCAAGTCAGAGGACCCCACTTAGCAAGTCAAAGGACCCCACTTAGCAAGTCAAAGGACCCCACTTAGCAAGTCAAAGGACCCCACTTAGCAAGTCAAAGGACCCCACTTAGCAAGTCAAAGGACCCCACTTAGCAAGTCAAAGGACCCCACTTAGCAAGTCAGAGGACCCCACTTAGCAAGTCAAAGGACCCCACGTAGCAAGTCAAAGGACCCCACTTAGCAAGTCAAAGGACCCCACTTAGCAAGTCAAAGGACCCCACTTAGCAAGTCAGAAATTATGGGAAAAAGAGACATGGGGGTTGGGGCCAGGGTCCCTGGAAGTAACACCGACTAAACATTGACATAACAACTATCACGATGAAACAAGGATATGACGAAACGTTATGCTGCCAAACCATTTCAATATTTGAACCCTTATTGGTGTCCCACAAAACCTCTGGTTTTCCTACGACAATAAAAATGTTGTTCCTGATCCTTATTCAGACGATATGAAAGAATGTCCAAAAGGCCAAGGAAAAGGAAGGGCTTCAAAGAGGGAAAAGACCAGTACGAGAAGGTCGAGCAAGAGAAAGGGCGGGGGTGGGGGGGGGGGGGGGGGGGTTAGAAGAGAGAGAAGGAGAGAGGGTTGAATGAAATAAAGAAAGATAGAGGAGAGGAGGGGCGGGGGGGGCTTTCGAAATGGTGAGTCGTGGACCGAGCGGAAGAAATGGTCCCGAAATTCA
>CM065689.1:1241127-1253627 GCA_017654935.2 Phymorhynchus buccinoides
TTATTCGCCACTGCTAGTGTTCAATGTGCGGCACCTCAGGGATGGTTTGCCTTGTGGCAGAACTTCCTCCAACCCAGAACCCAAGACTAGACACTGCGGATTCACCATCGGGCAGTTCAGGCATAAGTCCATAGGGCAAAGTTCTGGCCTCAGTCCCACCAGAATAACATGCACTTGTCCCTTCTCTTGATATTCTGAAGTGATGCTTGCTGAAACGACTAGACTGGCTCCTGTTTACTGCACAGATTTCTCTGTCTAGTGAGTTGGCATGTGTTGAATCGTGGTTTGGTGGGGTTTGGACCCAACTGGCAGTCAGGAGGTCGGAGAATATACCCTACTGGCATACGCCCAAAGAAAACGTTGGGGGGATGATGACAGCGAAGGATTCGGATGTAGAGGGCACGTGGTCTCGTATTTGGCATCGGGTGTGGGGAGCAGGGATGAGAGAGGATGAGTAGAGTAGTGAGAGAGGATAGAGAAGAGATTGGGGAGAGAGAGAGAGAGATGGGAAGAGAGATGAGAGAGAGATAAGAGAGAGAGCAGTGAGACAGATGGAGAGATGAGAGATGGGAGAGAGAGATGAGAGAGTAGGTATTGGGATGAGAGAGCTTAGGAGAGATACATAGAGATGGGAGAGAGAGATGAGAGTGAGATACGGGAGGAGCGTGAGAGAGAATGGTAGAGAGAGGAGGAAAACGCACATAGTGAGGGAGATAGGAATAGATGAGAGGTGGGTAACTGGTGTCTAGGAAGTTCTGGCCTGAGGAAAAACAGAAATTCTCTTCTTCTTCTTCTTCTTCTTCCATGTCTGCTAACTCCTCTTCTTCTTCCACCCTCCCTCGCTGTTTTCCTCATTGCCGCCCTCTCCATCCTCCTCCCTCCTCCCCCTTCCTCTCCCTCCTTAATCTTCTTGACTGCCTTCGGTTCTGCGTTTCTCCAGTCATAATGGTCCATAATGGGGATACAAGGATACGTAGTGGTACTCCGGTTTTCCAGTTGTGTCACGTTGGTTCATTCGGGGAATTTCCCGCTGCATACAGCCGTACATATTCCGTTGGATTTGTTGGAGGAGCTTTACAAAGCACGGAAACATTTACCTTGAGATATAGGATTTGTTTTGTAATAAAAGGCGTGTGAGGAATGGCATTAAGTCCTGAATCGACGAGTTAAGAAAAAAAATACAAAAAAAAAAACTTTGTTTTTGTGAAATGAAAAGTAAAATTAGTCGCAAATACAGAGTCAGATAGGGAGTGGCATAACGAATGATCGAAGTAAGTTTTGCGACGCCCTCCAGCTCCGAGAACTTACTCATGAACCGGTTTGGGGGAGAAAACTTATCATCTTTTTAGCGACAAGGCCGCCGTCTATCCCAGTAGATCCGCCACGAATACGGGGCATTCTTCTTCTCCAAAGTCATCCAGTCCTCTAGTCATTTTCTCGTCCGGTTTCTTGTTCATCCTCTTGCAGCTCGTGTGTCCGGTCGTGTGATGGCTATGCCTGTTCATTCCTTGTCCTGATTGGTCATATATGCTTTTTCATCTCTTCTGTCTGTCTTTTGTTTCTGTCTTGTCGTGTTTTGCGGCGCTGCTTTCTTCAAGCCCTCGAGGTCACCCACCTCGTCATACATTAGCCAGAACCTCCTCTTCGTTGTTTGGCAACCATCCCATAACACTCTCAGCTATCATCCAAAGATTGCATGGTATACTGATCATTCTGCTAGGAAGGGAGTTAACAAAGACTTTTGGAGTGGTTTTCCTTTCTTATTCGCCTTTGGTTGTCCGTATCTGTCATTTCAAGTGCACGAGGTCAACAGTGACTGTTGATCCGGATCAGTGTGTGAGAGCGTTTCGTTGTGCTGTTTCTGTCTGTGTCCGTTAGGTCTCCTGGATCTGTGACGAAAGACCAACCTTGATCCTGTCTGTGTAAACGTGAACACTGCGAGTCTACAATGTGCCCCTCTCTACTCCCGCATTATATGGGCTGTGTGTGTGATTTTTTCAGAGAATACGGAGCACTCATACATCGTGCTCAGTACCTAAGAGGTACTTGAGCAGTCGTTGTATCTCATGGCATGAAATAAGAATCATCAGTAATATGGCCTCACATTATGCTGTCAGCTCAGTTCAATGCGGAGTAGATATACAGTTGGATTGAGTATTATCATGGCTCTGTCTGCTATTCTTCTCGATGACGTGGAGCTCTCGTCTCTGGTCCGGTTCTCGTCTCGTCTCGAGTCTCCATCGCGCAATCTCTCTCGTCTCGCGTAGCTCAACTACGTATCAAGAATATGCTCTCTCTCAATCTCTCGGCCGTCTCTTCTCTCATCTCTCTCTCTCTCTCGGACCTATTTTTGCTTTCTTTTCAGAAGTTGTTATTAGTTATTACGCCCCGATATTTCAACAAGGAGAAACAGTGTCATCTCTAACAAACGTGTCAGACTCTTACCTCCCCCCCATACCATGCAATCTCTGTCTTCCTGTTATAAATTATGGGGTGCAGTGTTTTGACTGCAGGGTATCAGAGAGAAGCGTGCCAGGAATTAGATTCAACTCTCGTCTCGTCGTCTCGTCGTTGTTGCGGCTCTCGTCTCGCTCAATTCTCTCTCGTCCTCTCTCCTCTCTCGTCATGATTCCTTGCGATCGTCTTGCTCTCCGTCGTCTCTCTCTCTGCTCTCACTCTCGTCTCTCTCTCTTCTCTCTCTCTGCAGTGAGTGTAGGGAGAGAGAGAGTGTTATGGTGGGTGTATGGATTGAGTGTAATTAGTTGTATAATGTGTTTTTGTTATGTGTGGCTGTATGTGTGTGAGTTGCGTGGTGGTGAATGAGTGCGTGTGTGTTTGCGTGTTTCGCGTGTGGTTGCATACAAACTCGTGCGTGCGTGCATCTCCTATAAGTTTGCAGGGTCGCTAAGTGCGCACTTTTTTATGGGGCCTAGCACAGCGTGAGTGCGGAAATGGCCTTTGCTGGGTGGATTATTGAAATCTTAGAGTGCATGATTCGAATTTAATACCTCAGGCGGACTAATGTTTTAGCGTTTGTGTATGTGGCTTTTTGTGATGTAGTGGTCTGGGGTATGCTGTCTGGTTTTCTACAGTGCGTCGGTGGCTACTCTATGTCTTGTCTGTCTGTCTCTTTTCTCTAGTGTTTGGCTTTCTCGATGTTCTACATCACCGAGTCTGTCCTCTACTTACGTCTGTAGCTTCGTGTCCGATTGTCTATCTGTCTGATTCTGTCGTGTGTTGGGAGTTTTTTTTTTTTGTTGTCGTCCTCTCTCTCCTTAGTGCGTGTTGTGTGGTTGGGTGTGTTGTGTAGGTGATTGAGAGAGAGCAGAGAGAGAGAGAGAGAGAGAGCGAGCTGAAGGTCTGCATAATCGTGGTGTGTGAGATAGCGTGAGAAGCTGCATGTGGTGGTGGGAGCGGGTAGGGAGCCGAGGAGTGTCATGCGACGACGTGGCGCGAAGTATGATGGTTGTTGAGTGTTCAAACTTATTTATGTGTTTGTGACTTTATCCATTTCCTCTTTCTAGAGTTCTATCATAACATTAGTACTAAGCCCGACACGGACACATGACACACCTGTACTCCACACAACTTGCACACACTGTACAACTAGTCACACCACAGAGCATCAACACGACACAACCCATCGTCTTTCACTTGTGACCCTATAGCACCTTTACACCCCACACTCACATATGTCCCGAGACCGAACCACACACCCATACACACCACACACACACACACACATACTCCACACACATCCACATCCGATAGACGTCCCACACCAGACACACGACGCACCTGACGCAGCCAACAGATCACTCACATCGTTGACTCGTCGCGTGTAATCATACATTGTCGGGTTCCTCTCACACCACTGCACACCGTAGAATTATACACGCATATCTTACATGCAGCCTACTGCCACGGTCCTGTGCGTGTGATTTGTCGCAGCACGCCATCAAAAGATAGATCACACACACACACATACACACATACCAGCCAGTACACACACACACATGCCCACACAGACCACACAGACACACACACATGTGCAACACGCACACAGACGCACACACACACCAGATCCACGGACACATCCTATCACATACAGACACAGACACACTTGTGGTGTTTGTCCCGGGGCGAGGGGTGGTTGTCTGCGCCCAGTCCATGCCAACTGAGTCTTCTCCGATCCATCCGTCACTGGGGTAGTGACGTAGCCCGAGTTTCACACCACGACGGCACACCACACACACACCACCACACGCACAGTAACCACGACACACTGACGTCAACAACATTATCAATTTCACACCACACACACACACACACACACACACACACGACAAAGCACTTTCCCTGTGAAACAAACCCAACCCGACAAACGTAGCCTCTCTTCTTCCCTCCCTGCCTTTGACGTCACAATCCTCCCCTGATCGAGCCCCCCCCCCTCCCCCCCTCCCTCTGCATATTTTTCTTTTCTCTTCTCCATGATGCTCTGTCTCTCCGCTCGTCTTCGGTCTTCTCTTTCTGAGAGCTCCCTGTCTTGTCTTCAAGTCCAGTCAAGTCAAGTCAATTCAGAATTTTATTTATAGATGCACAAGAAAACTACATGTGTTTTGTTGTTTCATCAGAGCCCTACTATACACAGAAACGTAATGCAAGCTACATGCACTATAGCTGTTAACCTTTATTGCTTACGTACATAGGAACAAGAACACGTAGATGTTTACAGTAACACAACAGAACACTTTTGAAAGCGATGTCTGTTTCTTGTCTGTCTGTCTCTCTGTCTGTCTCTCTCTCCATTTCTCTCTCCTCTCGTCTCCTCTTGTGTCTGTCGCCTCTGTATTTCTCCTCACTCTGACTCCTCTCTCATCTCTTCTCTCTTCTAGATCTCTCTCCCTCTTTATATCTCTCTCTGTCTCTCTGTCTGCAGGCTCTCTGCTCTCTCTCTGTCTCTTCTGCTGTGTCTGTTCTGCCTCTGATCTCTCTCTCTTCTCATCTCTCTCTCTCTCTCTCTCTCTCATCTCTCTCTCTTCTCTCATTCGCGAATATCCTGTCTCAACAATCTCTCGTCTCCGTCTCTGTCATCTCTCTCTTCTCGCGCACCTCGCTCTTTTGAGTACGTGAGCGGGTTGAAGGCAAGTGGAGGAAGGAGAGGGAGGGCGGAAGGAGGGGACGGGAAGAGGGGGGGAGGGAGAGCGCAGTTCTCAACTAGCGACCGGTGCTCACTCGCGCGCCACCTCTCTTTCTCGTTCCTCAAACCCTCTGGTGTGGACTACCGATACGGATGTTTTTAATCAAAAGCCAATGCCCCATATGTGTGGCTCAGTAAACACGTAATTGTTTTCATAGGTGAACTCACAAATAACAATATTGAGATATTTACCTCGCAATCAACCCATCACTTTTTATGTTACCTCATAGTTATACTTATTTATACATAAACACATAACGAATTTAGCTGCCATTATAGGCATACTGCGGATCTTAAGAGCCCTTGTAACGAACAGAAACATGTTTTAGCGACAAATTAAAGAGACTACAATGTCAATGGCAGTGACAAAACCTTTGGTATTGCTTTCAGCCAGAACATTAACAGCCATAAGAGACAACAATGTCAATGCAGTGACAAAACCTTTTATATTGCTTTCAGCCATAAACAGCCAGTAAGGAGACACAATGGTCAGTGACAGTCGACAAAACCTTTGTATTGCTTTCATCCATACATTTAACAGCCATAAAGACAACAATGTCATGACAGTGCAAAACCTTTGTATTGCTTTCATTCACCATAAGCCAAAGAGACACATGTCGTGACAGTGACAAAAACCTTTGTATCGCTTTCACCGGGCCATAACATAACAGCCATAGAGACACAATGTTCAATGAGCAGTGACAAACCTTTGTATTGGCTTTTCAGCCATAACATTAACACACGAACATAAGAGACACAATGTCAGTGACAGTGGACAAAACCTTTGTATTGCTTTTCAGCCATAACATTAACAGCCATAAGAGACACAACTTTCAATGACAGTGACAAAACCTTTGTATTGCTTTCAGCCATAACAGCCATAAAGAACACAATGTCAATGACAGGGTGACAAAACCTTTATATTTGCTTTCAAGCCATAACATCCATAAGAGACACAATGTCAATGACAGTGATCAAAGACCTTTGTATTGCTTTCAGCCCATAACAGATCCAGTAGAGAGACACAATTGTCAATGACAGTGACAAAACTTTGTATTGCTTTCAGCCATACCCCAAGAGCCATAAGATGTACACATAGGCAATGTCAATGACAAGTGACCAAACCTTGTATTGCTTTCAGCCATAACAAGCCATAAGAGACACAATGTCATAGTGACGAGTGCGAAAACCTTTGTATTGCTTTCCTTCAGTTCGTCTTACAGCCATAAATGCCATAAGAGACACAATGTCAGTGACAGTGAACAAAACTTTGTATTGCTTTTCAGCCATAACATTAACAGCCAAAGAGACACAAAATGTCATGACAGTGACACAACCTTTTGTTTGCTTTCAGCCATAACAAGCCATAAGAATGACAGACAAAAATGTCAGTGACAGTGACAACACCTTTGTATATTGCTTTCAGCCATAACATTAACAGAACAGCCATAAGAGACCAACAATGTCAATGACAGTGACAAAAACCTTTGTATGCTTTCAGCCAGTAACAGCCCTAAGAGACACAATGTCAATGACAGTGCAAAACCCCCCCTTTGTATTGCTTTCATTCAGCCATAACGCCATAATAGACAACTTCAGTGCCATGTGACCAAACCTTTGTATTGCTATTGTTTTAGTCCATAACATTTAACAGCCATAAGAACCAATGTCATTGACATGACAAACCTATTGTATTGCTTTCAGCCATAACATTACAGCCATAAGAGACACAATGTCAATGACCGTGACAAACCTTTGTAGTTGCGTTCAGCCATAACGAGCCATAAGAGACGCACCATTCACTGACAGTGACAAAACCTTTGTATTGCTTTCAGAATTCAGCCATAACAGCCCATAGAAAACAGAGGGCGGAAAACCCGAAAAGAAAAATTGATTTGGACGCTAAGTAAGATAACGAAAAACTGAAAACTACTTTGATAACTTAAACTTTCTTTTCCAAGGATATATAGTCATAAAAACGTTGTGATTTTTTTATAGTTTCAGTTATAAGGCTATTCGATTTTTTAGGCAGAGGCCTATTCTTCCAATCTGAGGAGAGATAGGAAGAGGAGAGAGAGAGAGGAGAGAGAGAGAGAGAGGGAGAGAGAGAGAGAGAGAGACAGACAGACAGCAGAGAGACAGAGCAGACAGCCGAGAGAGAGAGACAGTAAGAACAGACAGACAGAGAGACAGGGAAAAATTGAGGTCGGGTGTGATTTGTGAAGGAAGAGCAAAAATGATTTTCATTCAGTGTGGTTTATATCAGAACCTTGTATCGGATTTCCTTTAAAAAGCCGTGAATATCCAGCGCCCACACCTTTTCCTCCCTTTTCCTTTTCCTGTAGCTTTCTTTTTCCTTCATGAATAAACATTAAGAACCACTAGAACAGCTAATGGCCAGGGATGAAGTGTAGTAGTAGTAGTAGTAGTTATAGTAGTAGTATAGTAGTAGTAGTAGTAGTATAGTGTAGTGCAGTAGTGCAGTAGTAGTAGTAGTGGCAGTAGTAGTAGTTAGTAGTAGTAGTATATTAGTAGGAGTAGTAGCAGATTAGTAGTAGTCGTAGTCAGTTTAAGTGGGACAGTCGTACATGTGGTGGGGGGGGGGGGGGTGGGGGGGTGATTCAGACAGCTAGTACGCAACCCGCTGGTGTCGGTTCCTTTCCCGAGTGTGCCAGTGTTTCCGCTTTTCAATCAGCACTACACAAAGCTGAATTACAGAGCTGTAAATCTCTTCTGCCTGGCTTTCCCTCTGTTGTCTTTGTCTGGCCTGTCCTCTCTCTCTGTCTTTTACTTGTCACTTTACCTTATGTCCTTCTGTGTTTTCTTTCATTTTCATTTCAAAGTTCACTTGTTTTTTCAGAAACTTTCCCTAGTTCACTTTTCTGTTGTTAAATTTTTTCCGTTATTCTTCTCTGCTGGCTAAGCCTTTGTTGTGGCTTTGACCGCAGAGAGGTGGAGAAGGAACAACAACATGGGGGGGGGGGGGGGGGGGGGGGGGAGGGCAGTGGGGGGGGGGGGGGGGGGAGGGGGGGGGGGGGGGGGGGGGGGGGGGGGGGGGGGGGGGGGGGGGGGGGGGGGGGGGGGGGGGGGGGGGGATGGTGAGAACAGGTCGTCAGTGTAAAATGAAAAGCAAGGAACTCATTTGTCCCTGGATTAAAGGATTAAGGCGGTCTGGGGACGGTCGTTCGTCCGTAAACAGGCCTCTATGAGATGGCGGACCAAAGATTACCTAATAGTTGCCCTTTTCCTTATTTGCCCATTTCTCACACAACTGTACGGTTTTCAAAGATGGGTTCGACCTTTAACTCATTTGCACTTAACCACAGCAAGGCTTTGTTTCTGTCACTGTCTGTCTGGCCACTCTCTCTCTCTGTCTCTCTCTCCCTCCTCACTCTCTCTCTCTCTATCTCTCATTCTCTACCACCCTCCCGTCTAACCACCCCCCCCTCTCTCTCTCCGTCTCTCCTCCATCTCCTCTCTCCTCTCCCGTCAGTCCTCTACTTCCCCCTCTCTCCCCCAGCCCCTCTCTTGACGTCACTCTGCCTCGTCTCCTCGTCTCGTCCCTCTCGGGCTCGACGTCAATCTCTCCTCATCTTCTCTCTCTCCTCTCTCTCTCTCTCTCTCTCTGTCTGTCTACTACCACGCTGTTCCCCCTTTGACATGGGGCAGATGGCTCACTTCAGTAACAAATATTGTTCATTGTTCATTGCGTTGTTCATTGTTCTCTCTGTGTGTCTCATTCTCTCTCTTTAAGGTTAATACACACAATATAAACCTTTTCCCCCTTTCTTTCTCCATCATGATCTCGGCATCCCCCTGCCTCAAGAAACTGAAAGCCACAACCAAGTCATGACACCTGAGCGCCCTTGGGATGTTTTCAATTTGCCATTTCGCCTCTGTCAGTGCTCTACTGGGATTAGGCTTAAAACGACACACGTGTAACGCATTGGTCAGGACTATAAATTATATATATAATATAGTGTCTCAGATTGACCACGGCCGCCACCTTTTCCAAATAACACTTTCCAATACTGTTTTTCTGATGATACTCAGAATCATTTTGTTTTGCAACTTCAAAAAGGGGATTTGCAACTTCAAAAATCCAATTTGACTTTTTTTCTTAATGTTTTTTATGTTTTTTCCCCTTTCTTCCTTCCTTCCTTTTTTTCTTTTTCTTTCTTCCTTTCTTTTCTTCTTTCCTTTGTTTTCTTTCTTCCTGTTTGTTCTCACAGTTGTGTAAGAACAGGAGTACTTGGGAATGGAAATGAGGGCCTGTGCATTTCTCTCTCTGTTCTGTCTGTCCCATCTGCTCTGTGTGCTGTGTGTGTTGTGTGTGTGTGTGTGTGTGTGTGGTGGTGTCGTCTGTGTCTGTGTCTGTGTGTGTGTGTGTGTGTGTGTGTGTGTGTGTGTATGTGTGGTCTGTCTGTCTGTCTGTCTGTCTGTTTGTCTGTCTGTCTGCATGTGTGTGTGGTGTGTGTGTGTTTGTGTATGTGTGTGCGCGTGCGTGCGTGCCTGCATGTGAGACAAAAACTCTTTCACTTCACAGCGCCTAAACTACTGAACCAATCCTAATGTAATTTAGCAGAATGGTTGCTTAGGCACTGTAGATGCTGCCCGCTGTGTCCGATTGATGAAACGTAATCTATGTGAATCAAAATTTGAATATTGCACAGACACTGATAATTTCAAAGATAATGGGTGGATTTTAACCAAACTTGTTATGGTGAAAACAAATCATCATTTTTTGTGTAAAAATAATTTACTATTTGCTATTGCTATGCCGATACAGAGATCATTAAAACGACCCCCCACCCCACACCCACACCCACACACACAATTACTCAAGAGTCTAAGATAATTTCCCCTGACTCACTGTAAATGGGAGTACAGTTTATATGGCTCCGCTATCTTGTTTCTTTCCCTTTTTATGCTCTTTATTCCTCTCTCTTTTCCCCTGGTCTTTTTGGTTGTCCCTGGTTGTCCCTGCCAGGGCCTTGAGCCCTTTTCTGCTCTTCGCTAGTGGAGAGCGTGTTCAGGAAATCAGGTAATACTAATACTAATGCACGTGCCTCGCCATCATCATTACATGTCCCCTGCTCGGGGTGTGGCTTGGAGATCAGGTAGTAATGCTAATGCACGTGCCTCGCCATCATCATTACATGTCCCCTGCTCGGGGTGTGGCTTGGAGATCAGGTAGTAATGCTAATGCACGTGCCTCGCCATCATCATTACATGTCCCCTGCTCGGGGTGTGGCTTGGAGATCAGGTAGTAATGCTAATGCACGTGCCTCGCCATCATCATTACATGTCCCCTGCTCGGGGTGTGGCTTGGAGATCAGGTAGTAATGCTAATGCACGTGCCTCGCCATCATCATTACATGTCCCCTGCTCGGGGTGTGGCTTGGAGATCAGGTAGTAATAATACTAATGCACGTGCCTCGCCATCATCATTACATGTCCCCTGCTCGGGGGTGTGGCTTAGAAGATCAGGTAGTAATACTACTAATGCACATGCCTCGCCATCATCATCTACATGTCCCCTGCTCGGGGTGTGGCTTGGAGATCAGGTAGTAATAATACTAATGCACGTGCCTCGCCATCATCATTACATGTCCCCTGCTCGGGGTGTGGCTTGGAGATCAGGTAGTAATAATACTAATGCACGTGCCTCGCCATCATCATTACATGTCCCCTGCTCGGGGTGTGGCTTGGAGATCAGGTAATAATAATACTAATGCACATGCCTCGCCATCATCATTACATGTCCCCTGCTCGGGGTGTGGCTTGGAGATCAGGTAATAATAATACTAATGCACGTGCCTCGCCATCATCATTACATGTCCCCTGCTCGGGGTATGGCTTGGAGATCAGGTAATAATAATACTAATGCACATGCCTCGCCATCATCATCTACATGTCCCCTGCTCGGGGTGTGGCTAGGAGATCAGGTAATAATAATACTAATGCACATGCCTCGCCATCATCATCTACATGTCCCCTGCTCGGGGTGTGGCTTGGAGATCAGGTAATAATAATACTAATGCACGTGCCTCGCCATCATCATTACATGTCCCCTGCTCGGGGTGTGGCTAGGAGATCAGGTAATAATAATACTAATGCACGTGCCTCGCCATCATCATCTACATGTCCCCTGCTCGGGGTGTGGCTTGGAGATCAGGTAATAATAATACTAATGCACATGCCTCGCCATCATCATCTACATGTCCCCTGCTCGGGGTGTGGCTTGGAGATCAGGTAGTAATACTAATGCACGTGCCTCGCCATCATCATCTACATGTCCCCTGCTCGGGGTGTGGCTAGGAGATCAGGTAATAATAATACTAATGCACATGCCTCGCCATCATCATCTACATGTCCTCTGCTCGGGGGTTGGCTAGGAGATCAGGTAATAATAATACTAATGCACATGCCGATGCCTCGCCATCATCATTACATGTCCCCTGCTCGGGGTTTGGCTTGGAGGGCTGACTCCTTTCAGCTGCTGACTACACTGCTTCATCCTCTTCATCCTCTCCCCCCCCCCCCCCCTCTCTCTCTCTTTTCGTCGTCGTCGTTGGCCTCATCAACACCATCATCAGTGATATTGGTAATGGTCTATTTGCAATTTTGTGACAGTAAACCGATTCTTTTTCTTATAAATAATTTTTTTTTTTTAAACCCATCATCATCGTCGTCGTCGTCATCATCATCGTCCTCCTCCTCCTCCTCGTCGTCATCGTCATCATCATCATCATCATCGGTCACTGCCTAGTTTTTCATCTTCAACAAAAGGAGGAAGAAGAAGAAGAAAATTACAAAGGAGTTACACAAAATGTACATGGAACAGTTGAACTGAAAATCATCACTCACTAGAAAATTTACATTAAAGTAAAACGTAGATACATTAAAACACACAAACATATTGTGTATGTGTGTGTGTACGTGCACGCGCCCATATGTTTGCGCGCACGCGCGCGTGTGTGTCTGTCTGTGTGTGCGCGCGTTTTTGTTGTTGTTGGCTTTTTGTTTTATTAGGAAGAGGTAGAGGGCTATGCTGACTGACTTCTAAAATAAAACTATGACCTACAGGAATCTTTTAATTCTGAAATAAAGTAGTTGACATACTCATAAAATAAATAACAAACAGGAAAACAGAACAATACAAGAAAGTAACACAACCATCATGCACACAGACACAGACCCAGACAGACAGAGAATGAGACAGACAGACAGACAGAGAATGAGACAGACATGAGCCAACACAGACAGACAACTAGACAGAGGAAGGGGAGGGGGGGGG
>CM065689.1:1276127-1278627 GCA_017654935.2 Phymorhynchus buccinoides
TGACCTTGACCGCTTGAACTTGTAAAAGGTATGCAATCATCATAACTGAGCAACATAAGCGAAAGTACATACCATGCCAAGTTTCAAGACCATTACCGGACCTGCGCTGTAAAATAAACGCCCCTTAACTGATTTTCGGTTTTTAAGGTCATACACTGAACGTCAACCGGTCACTGGACGGTAAAACGAAAGCAATCGCTATATACAGATGCCTTCCTCTCATGTTTGATAACACTACCACACAAAACGCCTATTACCGGAACGCGATTACAGGTCCAAGCGGTTCTGAGGAGTTTTATCCTTGGGACAGTATTATATTTTTACTTTAGTGGCTGAACAATTTTTAGACCCCTACCACTTTCAAGCCTACAGATCTCCCTGACCTTGACCTTGACCTTCATCGTTATGCCATCACAAAACGGCCATAAGGAAAGTAAACCATGCCAACAGACCTACGGTGTGGAAGTTATAAGCCCCTTAAAGATTTTCGGTTTTCAAGGTCATACGCCAAGGTCAAGGAGCGGCGATAATTTATGCGTGGTCCTTCCTCTCATGGTGACACGCCACCACACAAAACTGGAAACCCTTCGGTAAAGCGGTTCCGGGAGATATGCTTGGGACAGTAAAACCCAATCCAAGACCCCTACACTTTCAATGCATGACCTGACCTTGAACGTGACCTTCATTGGTACGCCATCAAGGATGGACCATGAAGCGAACGTACATCCATGCCAAATTTCAAGACTCTGACCTGCGGTGTGGAAGTTATCGATTTTTCGGTTCAAGTCATACACCAACGTCAAGGTGTGGTTTTGTACCCTTCCTCCATGGGGACATACCACCACACAAAATTTGACGCGATTCGGTCAAGGCGGTTCGGGAGATCCTTGAACAAAGAAACAAACAAAAAAAAGGAAACAACCCGCAGAGCTCTGATTTACTAACCGTACGTGCGTAGGTTGGATTCATGCGTGTGGTGGCCACCCCCTCCCCACGACCGACTGAAAGTAAGGACTGGCATGACCATTCCAGTGGTGCCATGCATGCTTGATACCAAATTTGGTGTCCATCGGTTGAGAACTGTGGCCCCCTCCTTGGCCCACCCCCCCGAACACCCCCCTCCCCCACACACACCCGACCATCCCCCCCTCTCCCCCTCCAGACCCCCATCCCCCAGCCCCCCTCATCCCCTCACTCCTCCCCTCCCTCCCCCCCCTCCCCCCCCCCCCCTCCCCTCCCCCACGCTCACACTTACACACACTTGCCGTTAGTAAATCCGAGCTGCGTGTGGTCCCCCCCCTCCCCACGACCCCTTGACGGAGGTTTCCGAAAAGTAAGGACGGCATGACTTTCGGAGGGGTGCCAAGGATGCTTGATGCCAAATTTGGTGTCGATCGGTTGAGAACTGTGGCCGTGCATAAGGGACACACAGACAGACAGACACACAGACAGACAGATTTCGAAAATATATATAAGATTACAAATATCATAACTGATTGATAACCGTTGCACACTGGGGTATGAAATGAATGCTATCATTAAATAGTCAGCAATATATTGCAACGATTGTAGACTGTTAAAGACCAACCAGGTCACGTGTCAAAATCACGGGTTTCACGGGTTTTCCCTCTTATAGCTGGTAAGCAATTTTGCTTTGACCAGGTTTGACTCCCATACAAATGTCCCCAAATTGAAAACGAAACATTTTAAAGAGCAGCCTCAATTTGAAGTTGGGGACATAACTGAGCATGTGGGTCACAGCTACCCCCCAAAAAACCCAGTCGTGTTAAGAAGAAAAATAAAACCTAACACTCAGAAAAAAACTCACTTGGAAAGGGAGCTTTGGAGAGCTTCACGCTCTCTTCTTCAGCGTCGACTGAGGGCAGGATATGTCTCCCACGGTCCCGGTTCAGCGTGGGCTTGGCGGCCGCGATGTAGATGACCTCCTTCACCCCTCTCTGGAACCATCCGCTGTCTCGGTCCAGCACAGTGATGTTGTCCGGGGAAAACCCATGGTCGTAGTGTAACCAGGGTCGAGTTTCTCTAGATAACGGTCGCCGCGCGAATAACGCTTACGCCCAACGGGGCCTAAGAATCACGTTAGAAAACGTTTGCGGAAGAATATTACAAGCTCTTGTCTGATTGGTCAACTTAAAAAAAACTAAAAAAATTTAATGGACCAATCACCAGCAAGAAACGTATTCACCCCCTACTAGTTCTGGATAGTTCGCCGCTTGCTCGGTGTTTGGCAAGAACAAAACGCCACGCGAACTATCGGCAAACGAAGGGTGTTTCTTAGACCGTCTTTGCCGATTTGAGCGAGCGCAACGTAACGTTAGCCCTTGTGAAACGGCTCTCTTGTAGACTGTTTACTGAGTTACCGGATCAAGAATACTCAGCAAAAGAATCAATCATTAGTTATCGTTAATCGTAATATGCTTATCAATGAATTAAATGCAACCATTATAATATTTATCAACAAAAAGTATACGTGTACGCA
>CM065689.1:1281127-1286127 GCA_017654935.2 Phymorhynchus buccinoides
GCCCTCTGGAATAGCTACAGCCCCCTCCGCTATCTGGAAGAAGTGGAAGGTCGGCAGGCAGAGGTAACACCTTGCTGAAAAGGAGAGAAACAGCTTTCAGCGATGGGGGTTTGTTATCTGTTGTATCCTGGTGGCCTTTCAACAAGTGTAAAGAGCATTCCCCAACGGGAGTGCTGTTAGTTCTACGCCTTGGGTTGTTCAGTGTTTGTGTTCAGAAAACGACAGACAGACAGACAGACGGCCAGACAATACTTTAAGGCTCGGTGTACATCTTGTGTCCTGGCTAAAACAAAGCGTCTGTTTTGTTTCATCCTGCGTTTTTCTCACACCTGCTGCCATGTCAGTCACACCGACTTGGGGAAGGGAGACCAAAAGAAGCAGGCCTGCTTGTGTGTATAACCCGTCAGCAAAACAAAAGCAACAAGGCGTGTGCTACCTTTCACACGATTGTCAAACATGCTGGGTCCTCGGTAGAACACAGATGGACACCGAGCATAACAGTGCAGCAACACGGCGACCAAGCAGCACAGTCAGCGTCGGTCTTCTCGTTATCTGGTGCCATCTTAGCCAGCTTCTAACTAACCTAGTCATTACACTCTACTCAAGTAACTTGTGGCGGTACCATAGCCGATGAGGTTTAACCCTTTCACCGCCAGCCATATTGTAGCAAAAAGTTCCATTAAATTACCAGGGTAGAGAACAAAATCCATCTGCAGTATTGGGGATTCTTCTGTGACATATACAAAATACGGTCTATCCTTACTTCCCAAAACTACGACAATAGGGTCTTTGGATAATAGACCCCAAATTGATGCCTTTTTGTGACATAGGTGTTAAATCACTGTGGTGCTAAAATGCGACTTTGGCGGTGAAAGGGTTAACCGAGGCGTGGTTACCGCTACGCCTATCATTATTGTTTAAAAAAATCGGGACTTTACTGGAGTTGCACTGCCTCTGGGCATTGCCTCCAGTATTGTTCCCACCATCTTTGTATCTACAAATGTCCCTATATGTGTCTGTTCCAGACTGAGAGGACGTAAAACACCATTTTTTTGATTCATTCAGCTTCTAACTAGTGGAAGCAGTCCTCACTGTGTGCCTTTCGTTTCCTCGCCTTTGTCTTTAGTTCTGGAACAAATATCGCCTGGCTCTATCTGTATGCACGGCGCGCACGTATGTGTATGTAATTGTGTGTTGTGTGTGTGTGTGTGTGCGTGTGTGTGTGCGTGCGTGCGTGCGTGTGAATCTCATCATCATCCTGTGTGCGTGTGCGTGCGTGGATTGCGTGCGTCCTGTGCGTGCGTTGTGCGTGCGTGCGTGCGTGCGTGTGTGTGCGTGCGTGCGCGTGCGTGCCGTATGTGTGTGTACGTGTGTGTGTGTGTGTGTGTGTGGGCATATCTGTGTGTGTGTATGTGTGTGAAGTCGGGGTGAGGGGTGTCAGTGTGTGTGTGTGTGCGTGTGCGTGTGGCGCGCGCATGTGTATGAATATGTTGGTATGTGTGCGTGCGCGCGAGTGTGTGGTGAATAGACCAGCTGATGAAGGCAAGGGAGACAGACAGACAGACAGACAGCCAGACAGACAGACAGACAGACAGAGAAAGAGATAGACAGACAGACAGAAAAAGAGACAGCCATCCAGATAGAGATAGACAGAGAGACACGCTCTGTTATCAGCAATGCCACACATTGTTGTCGGTACTTTTTTCTCCTTTGTTTTTGTCACCCCATATTTCGAATTCTTCAGTTCCAAAACGAGATGCTGTTTTAAACACAGATTGGACACAGATTGGAACAACGCTACCAGTGCTGGGAAGTCGTTTGTTTGTTGTTGTTGTTGTCGTACCCTGGCTCAAAGACTCCAGGGATCATCCCAACAGCCGAAACTCTTGAACACTATGGTACAAATACAACAGCTAGGGATGAGAACATTACGTGCGTGACCGGTTTTTTTTAATACCCCGCCACGTGAGCAGCCACACTCCGACCTCGGGTGATTTTGGACTGATGACGTTATGCTAGGAGCTTGCCATGGCTAAAGACAATCCCCCGCATAACTATGTATAGCATAACATTTTGATGTAGCCTCGGTGTTCTAGCCTATGTCAATTGGTCTGACACAGCCCTATGCCAAGGCGGGGCTGGGAAGGAAACGAGAAGAAAAAGTGGGGACCCAGGATGAAATGAAGGGCACTGAGGTTGAAATGTAGAGAAAAACAAAGAATCGAAGGAAGGTTAAGAGGGGGGTAGAGGGAGAGAAATAATTAATTTTAGACAGCCCGTTTGACATCCTTAAGGTGAGCACACTACAAAAGACTGCTGTGGTTCTGATGTTTGTACTGATCATGGAGACACCCACCCGTCCCGGTGCCCATGTGCATAGGCTTTGTTATAGGATCTATGCACGCGTATATTATTATGTAGGTGGTATGTAGAGTTGTGAAGGAAGAAGAAGAGAACTGGGTGGAGAGGTGGGCAGACTTGGAAACAAATCAGCTGTGAAAAAAGGCTAGACACCGTGTGTGTCAAACCAATGACAAGCGCTATTTATATTTAAATAATAAAAATAAATTAATAATATCAAGGATTGCGGACCACGGGTTTGAATCCCGTTCAGTTCAATATTGTGTCCTTGGGAAAGACACTTCATTCCTTTTTTCCTCACTCCCTTAGGTGTAACTGGGCACCTGACTTCAGTTAAGGGAAGTTGACAGGCGGTGAAAGGAGAGGGTTGGGCTTTGCATTCCAACACGGACCCCGAGATACGGTGAATTATCAATTGACTGACCCTACGGCCAATAGAGGACGGGGCCTTTAACCTTAGTGAAAAACATGTCATCGGAATGTTACATCATAATTAATCACCATAACAAGATCTAGCTGTTGCGCCACGCAGGGTGGGGTCACAAATCAACATTAACACCACTATCGTGACCTCCGTTATGGCAGTGAGGTTACATCCCGTTGTCACTGCCTCTGTAGATCGATCAATCAACCAATCACCCATCGATCACTGCAATCAATCAGCTGCTGATCGATCAGTCTTCGACCAGCTTGCCCCAGACCTCACATGGAGCAAACCTTCGGGCGACTTACTACCAGAGCAGCAAGGAACTGTCACAGTATGGAAGCTGGCTGGAGTCAAAAAGCGCAAAGTCATCACTTATGTAAATATTTTCTGTCCATTGAAATGGAGGAGGGGGTGGGGGTACACGGGTGTTGTTTTCAATCAGAGCTGCAGATCCGAAGTCTGACAAGGAGTTCAACGGGACAACCCCATTGTTATCCTGAATCGAGAAAACGTGTCTTCCTTTCTCAAAAGAAAAGATTCCGAACAAGAACAGCTGCTTCACGCAATAAAACAGAGGAACACTGGTAGAGAGGGACATCACATTTCAGTTTATCGTGACCCCAGCCCTCACGTATCAGTCAATCAACTTATGATTGTGGATACTTGACAGAAGAAGAAGAAGAAGAAGGAGGAGAAGGAGAAGGAGGAGGAGTTGGAGGAGAAGAAGAAGGTGGGGAAGGAGGAGGAAAAGAAGAAGAAAGAAAGAAAGAAAGAAGGTGAAAAAGAGCAAGGAAAGAAAAAGATGACATGACTGCAGACTTGGTACCGTATTTTCCCACGCGGTCATATTCGGCCATTATCTTACTTTGAAAAAGACAAACACGACTGTTAAGTCCTTTCGGGAACATTTGTCCTCTCGCGGATAGCATGACCTACAATAAGCCTAGGGTCTCCCATAGCCATATATATTCTTGATCAGCATGTCACAGCCTATTCGGATCCTGAATTTTGAACCGCCAGTGCAAACCTCTGCCAAGGAAGACTCACAGAACCGAAATTTCCTTCCTTCATATCCGAGCTGTATCTCATGAACCAGTGGGTAGAATGGCTTCAAAGTTTGTATGGTAATGTAACATGGCGAGTAATGAAATAAAATCCTTGCAATAGATACCCCAAAAAGCAAAAACAGGGTCATTCTATACTAATGTGCACATAAGGACAAAAAGTGCGCGAGAGGACTTAACACACAACCATCCTTTTTTGACGTACTCATGGTGCCATACTAGGGCTGTTTGTTATCTAAGTGAAAGGTTAAGCTCTATCTTACAGTTGCTCTTTTCATGTCCAGCCGCCTCCTCTGATCAATACAGGTATAGTGTCAGGCTCTGAAGGTTTTTTTTAATGGTATGGTAGTCTGTAGTTCTCAAAAGTGTTGTGTTAGTGCCCATCATTCGCGTCCGACCATAATTTCAGATAGCAGAGAACATCAACTAGTTTTCTAAATCCCCTGTGGGGATACCGGGGGGTCTTTGTATAAATAGTTCCCCCACCTTCTGGAAGTTCTGTGCTTGTAACTTCCTCTAGTCTGTCACTCTCTTTGACTCTGCCTTTTCCCTTTGCTTACTGTCATCTACTGTCTTTCTGCCTTACCGGTTCATTCTCCTGCCTTTTTTCATGAACACTTTCAAAAACATTTCCTCCAGCCGAAGTCGGACTAGCTGGGCCTAACTATTTCTTAGTTAGGTGCATAACGGCAGCATGACGCATCTGCGCTCATAATTGACAGGAAACTGTCTGAGCGATCGAAGAAGAAGAACTAGTATTCTGGAGCCCTGAGCTAGAATTATTTGCCTAGGATTCATAGCCATTATCTCTGACCAGAGGACTTCAGGCCACTTGGTACATAGTGAAAAGGATTCCTATATGCCAACTAGTACCCAGTGATGCAGCACGCATAGTCAAGCATTTTACAGTGTGAGCGTCATGATGATTTACAAAGGACAAACATATTTACTCCGTGACAGCTCTCAACGTCATTTTAGGGTTCCCCGCTACTGCGTGCTTTGTTTCCTGTTGGCCCCAGATTCACGCCAACATCAACTGATGATGAAAACCATCAGAGCAAACAGCCACGCCTAGTATTCGCTCTCTGAGTACTGCTGCAACCCGCTCTGGCGTCATAACACACACGCACGCACCACGCACTCCACAC
>CM065689.1:1293627-1298627 GCA_017654935.2 Phymorhynchus buccinoides
ACGTGACGTGGTGGGTCTTTAAAGTTATTTCACATGTACTGAACAAACACACACACACACGCACGCACGCACGCACGCACGCACGCACGCACGCACGCACGCACGCACGCACGCACGCACACACAGTTACTTATTCCTAGCACGCCCCAAAGAGAAAATGACAATTGAGGAAGGACAGATTTGGTGTGCTGCTAACCCTCAACACTCAATACATAGGAACAAAGAAGATAATGACAATTGAGGAAGGACAGATTTGGTGTGCTGCTAACCCTCAACACTCAATACATAGGAACAAAGAAGATAATGACAATTGAGGAAGGACAGATTTGGTGTGCTGCTAACCCTCAACATCACTCAATACAAAGGAACAAAGAGAAGATAATGACAATTGAGGAAGGACAGATTTGGTGTGCTGCTAACCCTCAACATCACTCAATACAAAGGAACAAAGAGAAGATAATGACAATTGAGGAAGGACAGATTTGGTGTGCTGCTAATCCTCAACATCACTCAATACAAAGGAACAAAGAGAAGATAATGACAATTGAGGAAGGACAGATTTGGTGTGCTGCTAACCCTCAACACACTCAATACAAAGGAACAAAGAGAAGATAATGACAATTGAGGAAGGACAGATTTGGTGTGCTGCTAACCCTCAACACTCAATACAAAGGAACAAAGAGAAGATAATGACAATTGAGGAAGGACAGATTTGGTTTGCTGCTAACCCTCAACACTCAATACAAAGGAACAAAGAGAAGATAATGACAATTGAGGAAGGACAGATTTGGTTTGCTGCTAACCCTCAACACTCAATACATAGGAACAAAGAGAAGATAATGACAATTGAGGAAGGACAGATTTGGTTTGCTGCTAACCCTCAACATCACTCAATACAAAGGAACAAAGAGAAGATAATGACAATTGAGGAAGGACAGATTTGGTGTGCTGCTAACCCTCAACATCACTCAATACAAAGGAACAAAGAGAAGATAATGACAATTGAGGAAGGACAGATTTGGTTTGCTGCTAACCCTCAACATCACTCAATACAAAGGAACAAAGAGAAGATAATGACAATTGAGGAAGGACAGATTTGGTGTGCTGCTAACCCTCAACATCACTCAATACAAAGGAACAAAGAGAAGATAATGACAATTGAGGAAGGACAGATTTGGTTTGCTGCTAACCCTCAACATCACTCAATACATAGGAACAAAGAGAAGATAATGACAATTGAGGAAGGACAGATTTGGTGTGCTGCTAACACTCAACACTCAATACAAAGGAACAAAGAGAAGATAATGACAATTGAGGAAGGACAGATTTGGTGTGCTGCTAACCCTCAACACTCAATACAAAGGAACAAAGAGAAGATAATGACAATTGAGGAAGGACAGATTTGGTTTGCTGCTAACCCTCAACATCACTCAATACAAAGGAACAAAGAGAAGATAATGACAATTGAGGAAGGACAGATTTGGTTTGCTGCTAACCCTCAACATCACTCAATACATAGGAACAAAGAGAAGATAATGACAATTGAGGAAGGACAGATTTGGTTTGCTGCTAACCCTCAACATCACTCAATACAAAGGAACAAAGAGAAGATAATGACAATTGAGGAAGGACAGATTTGGTTTGCTGCTAACCCTCAACATCACTCAATACAAAGGAACAAAGAGAAGATAATGACAATTGAGGAAGGACAGATTTGGTGTGCTGCTAACCCTCAATATCACTCAATACAAAGGAACAAAGAGAAGATAATGACAATTGAGGAAGGACAGATTTGGTTTGCTGCTAACCCTCAACATCACTCAATACAAAGGAACAAAGAGAAGATAATGACAATTGAGAAGGACAGATTTGGTTTGCTGCTAACCCTCAACACTCAATACAAAGGAACAAAGAGAAGATAATGACAATTGAGGAAGGACAGATTTGGTGTGCTGCTAACCCTCAACATCACTCAATACATAGGAACAAAGAGAAGATAATGACAATTGAGGAAGGACAGATTTGGTGTGCTGCTAACCCTCAACATCACTTAATACATAGGAACAAAGAGAAGATAATGACAATTGAGGAAGGACAGATTTGGTGTGCTGCTAACCCTCAACATCACTCAATACATAGGAACAAAGAGAAGATAATGACAATTGAGGAAGGACAGATTTGGTGTGCTGCTAACCCTCAACACTCAATACAAAGGAACAACATGGCGTCCTTTGAGGCAGTGCTGCGACCCCATTGTCCTTTGGTTTCACTCCATTTCCCTTCTCTGTTTCTATGTCTGTCTGTCGGTCGGTCTGTCGGTCTGTCGGTCTGTCGGTCTGTTTGGGAATGGGGTTTTCTGTCTCTTTTTCTGCCTCCATGTTGTCTAGGCTTAGGCCGGGTTCACATTAGACGCGTAAGTTCCGTACGGAAAACCCTAAATAAGTGGAAGAAAGAAGAATAAAAGTGTACGCATATAGGGGAAATTGGGACACGTACGCAAATCTTTTCCCTTCTTTGTTTCACTTATTTATGGATTGCGCACGGGTTTCCGCATGGGTTGGTAGTGTTTTGTGGTATAATTTGTTGATAAATATCCGCTTATGTGTGTACATGGCCTTTTGCTCTCTTCAAACTGTCTGTCTGTTTGTCTGTTTGTCCGTCTGTCTTTCTCATTTCGTTTCTGCGGTCTGCAAGACTTTGACTGATTTTGACAGTTGTTCGTTGTTTGTCCGTCTTTCTCTGTTCTTGTCTTCTTGTCGTTCTGCCTGTCTGTCCGTCTGTCTGTGTCTCATTGTCGCCTTCTATCCTCTTCTTGAATCTGTCTGTCTGTCTGTCTGTCTCTGTCCCCATAGTAATGATTCGCTCACACTCATCGATTCAACGCTATTCCATTCAGTACTGTCCCAAGCTCTCCTTTACAAAGCTTTGCTACTTTTTCATATCTGCATGAAGCTAGTTATGAATAACATATTTAATCCATATTGTAAAGAATTTCTTAAGAGTCCGTATCCTTTTTGCTGAAGCAGTATATTAGGTTGGCAGCAATGCACCCCTAGCGCATATGGTAATCCTTTCTGCTTTCACTCCCCACTCTGTCTCTCTGTCTCTCTGTCTGTGTATTGTCTGTGTCTCTCTGTGTGTTTCTGCTACAGCATGCCTCACAGAGCACCATCCATTGATCGGTCAGTTCCTCCATCTATATCGCATTGTCTGTGTATTGTCTGTGTCTCTCTCTCTGTGTTTCTGCTACAGCATGCCTCACAGAGCACCATCCATTGATCGGTCAGTTCCTCCATCTATATCGCATTGTCTGTGTATTGTCTGTGTCTCTCTCTCTCTGTGTTTCTGCTACAGCATGCCTCACAGAGCACCATCCATTGATCGGTCAGTTCCTCCATCTATATCGCATTGTCTGTGTATTGTCTGTGTGTCTCTCTCTGTGTTTCTGCTACAGCATGCCTCACAGAGCACCATCCATTGATCGGTCAGTTCCTCCATCTATATCGCATTGTCTGTGTATTGTCTGTGTCTCTCTCTGTGTTTCTGCTACAGCATGCCTCACAGAGCACCATCCATTGATCGGTCAGTTCCTCCATCTATATCGCATTGTCTGTGTATTGTCTGTGTGTCTCTCTGTGTGTTTCTGCTACAGCATGCCTCACAGAGCACCATCCATTGATCGGTCAGTTCCTCCATCTATATCGCATTGTCTGTGTATTGTCTGTGTGTCTCTCTGTGTGTTTCTGCTACAGCATGCCTCACAGAGCACCATCCATTGATCGGTCAGTTCCTCCATCTATATCGCATTGTCTGTGTATTGTCTGTGTCTCTCTCTCTGTGTTTCTGCTACAGCATGCCTCACAGAGCACCATCCATTGATCGGTCAGTTCCTCCATCTATATCGCATTGTCTGTGTATTGTCTGTGTCTCTCTCTCTGTGTTTCTGCTACAGCATGCCTCACAGAGCACCATCCATTGATCGGTCAGTTTCCTCCATCTATATCGCATTGTCTGTGTATTGTCTGTGTCTGTGTATTGTCTCTCTCTGTGTTTCTGCTACAGCATGCCTCACAGAGCACCATCCATTGATCGGTCAGTTCCTCCATCTATATCGCATTGTCTGTGTATTGTCTGTGTCTCTCTCTCTGTGTTTCTGCTACAGCATGCCTCACAGAGCACCATCCATTGATCGGTCAGTTCCTCCATCTATATCGCATTGTCTGTGTATTGTCTGTGTGTCTCTCTGTGTGTTTCTGCTACAGCATGCCTCACAGAGCACCATCCATTGATCGGTCAGTTCCTCCATCTATATCGCATTGTCTGTGTATTGTCTGTGTGTCTCTCTCTGTGTTTCTGCTACAGCATGCCTCACAGAGCACCATCCATTGATCGGTCAGTTCCTCCATCTATATCGCATTGTCTGTGTATTGTCTGTGTCTCTCTCTGTGTTTCTGCTACAGCATGCCTCACAGAGCACCATCCATTGATCGGTCAGTTCCTCCATACATGTCGCATTGTCTGTGTATTGTCTGTGTCTCTCTCTGTGTTTCTGCTACAGCATGCCTCACAGAGCACCATCCATTGATCGGTCAGTTCCTCCATCTATATCGCATTGTCTGTGTATTGTCTGTGTGTCTCTCTGTGTGTTTCTGCTACAGCATGCCTCACAGAGCACCATCCATTGATCGGTCAGTTCCTCCATCTATATCGCATTGTCTGTGTATTGTCTGTGTGTCTCTCTCTGTGTTTCTGCTACAGCATGCCTCACAGAGCACCATCCATTGATCGGTCAGTTCCTCCATCTATATCGCATTGTCTGTGTATTGTCTGTGTCTCTCTCTCTGTGTGTTTCTGCTACAGCATGCCTCACAGAGCACCATCCATTGATCGGTCAGTTCCTCCATACATGTCGCATTGTCTGTGTATTGTCTGTGTGTCTCTCTCTGTGTTTCTGCTACAGCATGCCTCACAGAGCACCATCCATTGATCGGTCAGTTCCT
>CM065689.1:1306127-1308627 GCA_017654935.2 Phymorhynchus buccinoides
GTTCGTCATGTCTATTGCGCATGTTACGGTGTCGAATTATTGTGAATTGTTACAAAAAAACACCTGAGAAATATTATGTTAATGATGTTGCATTAGAAAATCGTTTAGTTATGCCAATCGTTTGGCAGAAAGCCCGAAAGTACAAACCGAGGTGATGCGTCGTTTCGTAGCATGTGTCAATTTTTATGTGCATCAAAATAAAGATATTAAAGACACCTAATTATTGAACACAGTGTCTGATACAAAGGTTATAGATGATGCTTTCAATAATGAAAGATGGCGTAATTTCATTTCACAGCAACACGGCAGACGACAAAATAATACGTCTCTGTTTATGAAGAAAGAGGGCAAACTGGCGGCCCGGATTAAAGGGCGTGAAAACTAAGATGGCGGGTCAGGAATCTGGGTCAGTGACCGGATGAGAGTTAGTTCCCTTTACCCAGCCGGAAGTGAGTGATGGGCCTTGGAACAAGACGCGTCGTTGTGAGCTTCAAGTGCTAATGACGCATTGATCTTGGGGTGGACGAGAGAGAGAGAGAGAGAGAGGGGGGGGGGGGAGAGGGAAGGAGAAAGAGAGGTGTGTGTGTGTGTGTGTGTGTGTGGTGTGTGTGTGTGTGTGTGTGTGTGTGTGTGTGTGTGTGAAAACAGAGACTGTCTGGTATAGCCCTGTTGTACGGCAGAGAAACACTAGAAAACGGTCAGCCGAGTAAGAGTGAATTGTGTTTTTAATTTGACGCTTGGATACACTTTCTCTATTAGAGAAATAATAGAAATAATTAATATTTATTCCGATGAGGTTGTGATAGATGTGGATGTATAAGAAATAAGGAATATAAGGTGGAATGGGGGACTAAGGGAGAGGACATTAATTAGGGAGATAGATAGATACAAGAAGGAAAGGACGGACACAATCAAAAGACAAATCGATGCGTAATAAACATTGTTATTATTTCTAAAAATAAAACCTGTATATCTGTGTTGGACTCCTATGAAGCACAATTCACACACACCACTCATCACTGACATAAACTGTGTGTGGTGTACATTGTGTGCATGGGTAGGGAAGTGGGTGGGGGGCACGCATTTCTAGTTGTGAGACTCTGTGTAAGCTTGTCTGAGAGAGAGAGAGAGAGAGAGAGAGAGAGAGAGAGAGAGAGAGAGAGAGAGAGAGAGAGAGAGAGAGAGAGAGAATGAATGAATGAATTTTATTTAAAGAGGGTAATAGAGTAAGCGAGAGAGAGAGAGAGAGAGAGAGAGAGAGAGAGAGAGAGAGAGAGAAAGTCAGAGGGAAGGGAAGAGAAAAAAAATGGAAACCAGTGTGTGTGTGTCAAGTCTCAAGTCAAAATCATCTTTATTGAGGGTTAAAGAATAAGCTGACAAAGCTTTTTCATCCTGCCCTCATCCTGTGTGTGTGTGTGTGTGTGTGTGTGTGTGTGTGTGTGTGTGTGTGCGTGTGCGTGCGTGCGTGTGTGTGTGCGTGTGTGTGTGTGTGTGTGTGTGTGTGTGTGTGTGTGTGCGTGTGCGTGCGTGCGTGCGTGCGTGCGTGCGTGCGTGGGTGTGGTTGTATATAACTTACATACTTCCTATTGCTTTAGTTTGGGATAATTCTGAGCAAAACTTGTCTTATTTGTGTGATTGTAACTTCTATGCAAATAAACCTTGGTTGTTGTTTTTTCAGAACTAAAGAAGTAGTTATTTGACACAGACACTAATTTTGGACAGGTAGTGAGTGTCAAACCTTCTTAGCCATAGAACACAGAATTCATGTTAACAAACAGAATGCGAGAATGTGCCTCTCCCTCTATGTTTAAAAAAAAAAGATGCGAGCTTTGTGAAATCAAATTGAATGGAATCGACAAAACATACAAACAAACAAAGAAGCCTGTATCCTTTTACTGATACAAAGCATACCAACAAACAAAGAAGCCTGTATCCTTTTACTGATACAAAACATACAAACAAACAAAGAAGCCTGTATCCTTTTACTGATACAAAACATACAAACAAACAAAGAAGCCTGTATCCTTTTACTGATACAAAACATACCAACAAACAAAGAAGCCTGTATCCTTTTACTGATACAAAACATACAAACAAACAAAGAAGCCTGTATCCTTTTACTGATACAAAACATACCAACAAACAAAGAAGCCTGTATCCTTTTACTGATACAAAACATACAAACAAACAAAGAAGCCTGTATCCTTTTACTGATACAAAACATACAAACAAACAAAGAAGCCTGTATCCTTTTACTGATACAAAACATACCAACAAACAAAGAAGCCTGTATCCTTTTACTGATACAAAACATACCAACAAACAAAGAAGCCTGTATCCTTTTACTGATACAAAACATACCAACAAACAAAGAAGCCTGTATCCTTTTACTGATACAAAACATACAAACAAACAAAGAAGCCTGTATCCTTTTACTGATACAAAACATACAAACAAACAAAGAAGCCTGTATCCTTTTACTGATACAAAACATACCTTA
>CM065689.1:1313627-1316127 GCA_017654935.2 Phymorhynchus buccinoides
GACTTGACTTGACTTGACTCACTAACTCACTCACTCACGCACAGAAAGAGAAAGAGAGAGACAGACAGAGATAACACTGATCACTGAACGATTTTAATGAATAGGCCATTGGCCCATGTCACTGGGGATGGTTGCACAAAAGTGGCTAATTATCATTGATTTGAAAGTACATGCACATGCACAAACATATACAGACAGAGAGAGGAAGACAAAGAGAGACAGAGACGCACAGAGAAAGAGAGAGAGAGAGAGACAGACAGACAGACAGAGAGACAGACAGAGAGAGACACAGAGAGAGAGAGATTGTGTCCAAGCCATAACTCTGCTGGAAAGTTTAGAATGCACATACACAAACATACACACGAGAACGCACACGCACACACACACACACACACACACACACACACACACACACACACACACACACACACACACACGCGCGCGCGCGCACACACGCACACGCACGCGCACGCGCACGCACGCACGCACGCACACACGCACACACACACACACACACACACACACACACACACATACATACACGCACCTGCGCGCATGTACATATTATGCCCTCACGAATACACGTGCACATGCATACACACACCGTGATATAAGGGAGGGGTGGGGTGGGGATGTAAACACACGCACGAACACAAACACATTCACAGTTCAGGCAAATCATTTCTGAACAAGCAGGATGAGGAACATACACACTCTCTGTCTGTTTTTCTATCTGTCCGTCTGTCTGTGTCTCCCTCCCCTCTCCTCCACACACACACACAGGAGGGGCAGACAGAAAGAGACAGACAGACAGACAGAAGACAGAGAGAGGTCATCTTAAGAGCATACTTGAGCTCAACTTCAAACCACTTTTCAAAATGAACCGAAATATTACAACCACTTCAAACAAGTCCAGGTCTTATTCCACGACCTATTCCTACCCTCAACTTGAACCGGAAATGTAGCGTGTTTCCGGTCCGTACTTCCGCTTTCTCGTTTATCGGAAGCTGAAGTCGATTGATAGTCTTTGGAGTTAAAACTAGGTGACTGGTGAGGTCACCACTCTATCTTTTGCAATCCAAAGTATACATTTACCAATTGCCCCTCTTTATGTACAGGAGCTTCTCTCTCTCTCTCTCTCTCTCTCTCTCTCTCTCTCTCTCTCTCTCTCTCTCTCTCTCTCTCTCTCTCTCTCTCTCTCTCTCTCTCTCTCTCTCTCTCTCTCTCTCTCTCTCTCTCTCTCTCTCTCTCTCTCTCTCTCTCTCTCTCTCTCTCTCTCCCCCCTCTCCCCCCTCTCTCTCTTTGACTGGCTGTTTATCTGTATGATTAAATGTTTAGTAAAATAAGAAAAAAAACAACAAAACAAACAAACAAACAAAAGCAGTACGAAACACACACACGCGCACGCGCGCACGCACGCACGCACGCACACGCACGCACAAGCACACGCACGCACGCACGCACACGCACACGCACACGCACACGCACGCACGCACACACACACACACACACACACACACACACACACACACACACACACACACATACACTGACAAAACCACCCATAAACCAGGATATAGTCTACGTTCAGTGGACACTTTGGATTCTGTTATACACCCAAGAGCAAGCCATAATACAAGGGGTTCGGGAGATATCCTGGGGACAGACAAAACAAACACGGCAACACCGCAGGGTTGATGAAAATCCGTTTAACGTCCTCCGGTCTGGAACAGACACATATGGGACATTTGTAGATATAAAGATGGTGGGAACGATCAATGGAGGCAGTGCAACTCCAGGAAAGTCCCGAAGTACGGCAACACCGCTAAGAAACAGGTTGGGCTTTAGCCCTTTTCTGTAGGGCAACTGGTCCTATAGTAGTCTTTTTTTTTTTAAAAACAACAGCAACAACAAAGAAACACAAAAATATGGCTTAAAACCCTATTTTAGACCCCTACCACTTTCAAGGCCTACCGATCTCCCTGACCTTGACCTTGACCTTGATCGGTATGCCATCATCAGAACGGCCATAAGCCAAGTTTGAAGACTCTAAGACCAACGGTGTGGAAGTTATGGCCCCTTAAAGATTTTCGGTTTTCAAGGTCATACGCCAAGGTCAATGCCACGACGGTGATAATTTATGTACGGATGCCTTCCTCTCATAGTGACACACCACCACACAAAATTTGAAGCGATTCTATCAAGCGGTTCGGGAGATATCCTTGGGACATACAGAAAGAAAGGAAAAAAACACAGACAAAAACAAAGAGACATACACGAACGAATTTAGACTCCTTTGCGATCGTAGATAGGCAAAGGACAACAAACAAAAAAGAAACCAAACCGCGACAAACTCAGACTCCTTTCTCCGATTTTAATGAAAGGACCCTATCACGTTGGGGCTTAGTAGGGGTGCTTTGGAATATAATAGTCCACACAACACTGTGTGCAGAGTTTTCCTGCTGTTTCTGTTAATAGTCCGTGCAGAGTTTTCCTGCTG
>CM065689.1:1326127-1333627 GCA_017654935.2 Phymorhynchus buccinoides
TATAGCACAATTACGGATAATCAATGGGAAAAAAAGGTTACAATGTTCTGTAGCGTAGTAATAATAAAGTAAATGCATCATGTCACAGAAATCGGTTGGTTGAGTTATTTTGTTCTCATACGGGCAACACAGAATCAAACCGACAAACGGGGGATACCGGGGGTCTTTTGTATAAATAGTTCCCCCATCTTCTCGAAGTTCTGTGCTTGTAACTTTCTCTAATCTGTCACTCTCTTTGACTCTGCCTTTTCCCTTTACTTACTGTCGTCTACTATCTTTCTTCCTTACCGGTCCATTCTCCTGCCTTTTTTTTTCAAGAAACACTTTCAAAAAGATTTCCTCCAGTCGAAGTCGGACTTACTGGGCCTAACTATTTCTTGCTTAGGCGCATAACGGCAGCATGGCGCATCTTCGCTCATAATTGACAGGAAGCTGTCTGAGCGATCGAAGAAAAGAAGACCGTCGGCGAAGAAGAAGAAGAAGAAGAAGAAGAAGAAACCAACAGACAAAACAGACAAGGGCAACATTTAACCTTGGCGAGCGGGGTAACATGTACCCGCAGTATGCACAACGTAGACACCTATTGTGTCTTGCCAGGGTAACCCCATCTTGTCTCGCAGTATTGCCACACTCCAATAAAATTAATGCGTCTAATGACCCACCCTCTCGGATGACGGTCGAAAACTGTGCATAGGTACTTTTATTTTTGCCTAATTAGACGTTAAACAAACCTTAACATCATCGTACTATTTAGCCTTGCATCGTGACTATATTGCTAATAATATATAGTGCTGCAGGGCTCCCAATCGTCCTATAAAACAAGAGGTCCCAGGGACTCCTTCACTTACAGTATAGAGGGTCCTAGAGGAGGGATAGAGGGTCCCAGTGGCATTGCGAATGCTAAAAAGAATTTTTCTAGTGCATCCCTGGGACCCCCTGCACATTCTTTTAGAGGGTCCTTTAGAATGTTAGTACTTCATAGACCCCCAAATGGGGGTCCCTGGGAGCCCTGTGCTGTTTCTTACATTCTGCAATGCCGTTTTCTGCATTCTTTGGATTCAAATCTACAACATTCACTCTAAAACAATCTTTTCTTACGCTATTTCAAAATGCAAACAAATGTTTAGTGACTGCAAACAAATAAATGATTCCCTCGACTAATTCGATTTGAACGATGACTTCAATATATACATATCTGGATGAGCACGATTTTATCATGAACTGCAAACGAATGCAAGTCAAAGTGTGGAGGAATTGGCCAAAGCAGAGATTGATGCCGAAAAGCTTGTTTGCTGTGACGAACCGTATCCATTTCCCAGCCCTGTTGCTCTGTTGTCCTTCTCTTCTTCCCCCCTAACCCTCCTTTTAGTTCCTCTCGCCGTCCTTCGGATAATTAGTCCGTGCTGTTCCACGTGTGAGGCTTAGAGGCAAAGGTCTTCTGTTCGTCCAATGACACCCCTATTCATCCATGTTCAGATTAACTCCCCCCCCTTGCTTGTCGTACGAGAGAGAGGAAGGGTTCACTGAACTTTGCCCGTGATAACAAAAATCGTGTTGCAAACAAAGTACAAATGGATAGGCCATTTTAAAATATCGGACGTGATATTATTTCTTCTTCTTTTAATTGTTAATGATGGAATGCGCGTGGTATACACTTGTTGCTCTTGGGGGATGTATTGGTGTTCGAATATGCTTTCAATAAATGGTTAATTTATCAATGCATTTCATATAGTGGGCCATTCAAAAGGCTTAGAGGATGGAAAGAGTTATTCTAGCCATTACCTCTCTCTCTCTCTCTCTCTTCTCTCCTTCTCTCGTCTCTCTCTCACCCCTACTCCTCATCTCATCTCTCAGACTCTCTCTCGTATCTCTTCTCCCATCTATCTCCCCCCCCCTCCCCCCCCCCCCCCCCCCCCCCTCCCCCCCCTCTCTCTCTCTCTCTCTCTCTGATATGCCATCATAATTGACAGCTATTCTTGTGCCATCGACATTAGCATATGCATTAATAATAGTAATATCTATAATGAGATATTTTATTACGGTACTGTAACCCTATTGTTGTTTGAGTTAATTCATGTGTTTTATTTTTTGTTTTATTTTGTTCCTTTCCTTTGATGTGTCAAATCGTGTATTGAATGGTTTATTTTTTAATGTATATGATTGTGGGCGCCCGTGCAAGACTTTCTGTGCTAAACGATCGTCGGAGGTAATGATACTCGTGTCTAGAGTCGAATGGAATGAAGTGGGTGGATGCATTCGAAAACTAGGCTCTCGTGCATCAGACTCAAAACGAGGAATCTTGAAGGAGGAGTGAGCAGAGTTCATTTATTCCATTACACTTCATACATCTTCATCGCAATGAGGCAAGGTACAGCCACTCGACTCTGACAAGGTGAAAAAACTGCAAATAAACAACAACAAACCATAAGCTCATATAGGGACAAAAGGCCCACAAAATCCCACGAATTACGAAACCATAATTTACTTTACAGCTATAACGCCAAACGAAAAGACTTTACCAAAACGTAACCAATCGGCCGAATAACAACAGTTACAATTAGGCCCCTTTTAGATAAAAGGGTTACGAAAACATCAGCCAAAAAACCCTCAAATTATCATGATCGAAAAAAACAAACTTGGCAAGTTTGGAAAACAATTTGAATTCAATAGTGAACTCAGATCTCGCATGTATCATCAAAGATCATCGTAAAAAAACAGAACTGTCCTTGAAAGTAAAGCAAATAAAACGTTCAAACACTGATCTCACAATCAATGAAAAACGACAGTCCAAAACATACCTTTGACTCCACAAGGTTTTCACAGGGAATACAAGTCTTACAGCGGACTCAACTTGGGGCCCCAAAACTCATCAACTGTTCCAGCATACATAAAAAACGTCTTCATTCTGCCATCTCAGAAAAGCCAACTGAAGAAGGCATTCAAAACTCAGCTTATAATGTTACGATATTCAGTACTCACAAAAAGGGCAAGGGAGATAATTCACCACGAGCCTCACGCAGGAAGCACACGTGACTTCAATCTCAGCAAAGCTTGACATGCAGAAAAATATAAATATTCGTGAAAGGAACGCAAAACACACGATTTAATCAATGACAACTCGTTCACTTAACTTACGAGCGACAACTGAGCAATGCTAAGGATAAGAACCTCGTGAATTTTTAAACGGTTTAATTCATGACAATAGACAAAATGCACGAGACCATACCAAAAACACCATATCAGCATAAAAAGAACAATGAACTCATGGACAACGCACGCTACAAGAGGAGGAAACACCTATTCAAATACAACACACGCAATAAAAACCAAACATAGACACGAAGCAGAATATTCACAAAACACAACCGCAGGCATTAATAACAAACAATAGGCACAAACATCAAGTCAAGTCACGTCAGGTTAGGTCAAAGGAAAGATGGCCAAAGAGAGAAAATAAACAGTCAAACCAGTCAAATCAGTCAAGTCAGCTCAACAAACATGGAAATAACAAAAAAGGCACGCAACAAACAAGAAAAAACACCAGAAAACACAAATAACATACAAACATCATACACACAGAAAATATACAAGACATACACAGAACACAAGACAAGACAAACATGTGACGTCACAATAATTTTACCAAGAGGTGGCCAAACAATGATACCTGCCTTACACAGGCAGGCACAATGTGATTGCATTACATGATCAGTTATTTTACTTATGATCAGCTTACATGATCAGTCTTACATCTTCCTATTTATTAAATTTTTGTTTACTCAAGTGCACTTCTCTCCCCCCTCCTAACTCTGGCTCTCTCTCATCAGACTCTCCCTCTGGTAATAACAATCTCTCTCAGTCTCTCTCTCTTTCTCTCTCTCTCTCTCTCTCTCTCTCTCTCTCTCTCTCTCTCTCTCTCTCTCTCTCTCTCTCTCTCTCTCTCTCTCTCTCTCTCTCTCTCTCTCTCTCTCTTTGCGCACTATGGAACGCAAACAATGCCAATCCTACCCCTACACTAATGTCGACCTAATCCAGACGAAATGTCCAACTTATCCCTTCTTGATGGAGTGACGCAATCTCTACCTGTCTGGGAAGACATGGCTCCCTGCTGCTGCTGTGTGTCGCTGTGTGTTGCTGTGTCACCACTCACCATACCATCTGACTGTACTGAGCGGGGAACACGTGCTTCACAGCAGAGTGGAGTTTGACCTCTGCTACTGCTATATCTGTTGCTGTTGATGTTGCTGCGGCACCACTCATTGTACCATCTGACTGTACTCAGCGGGGAACACGTGCTTCACAGCAGAGTGGAGTTTGACCTCTGCTACTGCTATATCTGTTGCTGTTGATGTTGCTGTGTCACCACTCACCATACCATCTGACTGTACTGAGCGGGGAACACGTGCTTCACAGCAGAGTGGAGTTTGACCTCTGCTACTGCTATATCTGTTGCTGTTGATGTTGCTGTGTCACCACTCACCATACCATCTGACTGTACTGAGCGGGGAACACGTGCTTCACAGCAGAGTGGAGTTTGACCTCTGCTACTGCTATATCTGTTGCTGTTGATGTTCGGTGGTACCGTTCATTGTCCTTTGCCTGACCTTAGTCGGCAAAGGAGTATAAGTTTGTCGCGGTCTGTTTCTTTCTTTGTTGTCATCAACCAATTTACTTGTGCCCGTACCATAGCCGATGAGGTTTAACCGAGGCGTGGTTACCGCTACACCTATAGGAACTTTACTGGAGTTGCACTGCCTCCAGGCATTGCCTCCAGTATTGTTCCCACCATCTTTGTATCTACAAATGTCCTATATGTGTCTGTTCCAGACCGAGAGGACGTAAAGCACCATTTTTCATTCATTCTTTCTTTGTTGTTGTTTTTCCGTGTGTGTGTGTGTGTGTGTGTGTGTGTGTGTGTGTGTGTGTGTGTGTGTGTGTGTGTGTGTGCTTGTGTGTGTGTGTGTGTGTGTGTGTGTGTGTGTGCGCGCGCGTGCGTGCGCGTGCGTGCATGTGCTTGTATGTGTGCGTGTGCGCGCGCGCGCGTCGCGCGCGCGCGCGCGTGTGTGTGTGTGAATGTGCGCGTGCGTGCGTGTGTGTCCCCAGGATAACTCGTGAACGGATTGTTGCCGTCTTTCTTATTTCCCTCTATGATTTGTGTTGTCATGGTTGTTGTGATGATGGTTAGAATGGCGGCATTATTGCCTTGTTGCCCCACTGTTCATACACCTGTACATCTACTTTTCAGTATTGCACTGTATCGTTAACACTGACCTTTTTTCTCTCTGTGTCCACAGGTGTCCAGTGTCCAGCGGGTCAGTTCGGCCAGAACTGCCAGTACCAATGTCACTGTGACCCTGACCGCTGTGACCTTGACACGGGTCTCTGTCATGACCTCTGTGACCCGGGCTGGGTCGGGGGTGAAGGCCACAGCTGTCAGACACGTGAGTATCGTGCGGAACACTTTGAAGATGGGGAGGAAAAGAGAGGGAAGGGTGGGGGTGGGGGTAATGGTAATGGTCAACTCTCCCTATCTCCCTCTCTCTCTCTCTCTCTCTCTCTCTCTCTCTCTCGAAATCATTCTCTCTCTCTCTCTCTCTCTCTCTCACTCTCTTTCTCACTACGCCCAACTAGGAATATCACGCGCTGAGCCCCTACTGGTTTGATTATGGCGGTAAAATGCGCGTCCTAAGTTGCTCATTTGTATGGTTGCTGTCCTTTTTTTTCCAAAATCTACAGACTTCTTTCTCCACTGTGTCTAACTCTTACGTCTTATGCAATGCGTATTTCTTCTTCTTCTTCTTCTGCGTTCCCAGGCCATATGGCCATGATGGGTAAGGTGCGCATGTGTCCGCTTTTCAGTTTTCACTGGTCTCCCCGGAGGAGCTCAAAGGAAAAAAAAAAGTTGGAAGATTGTTTTGGAAAAAGGCAGGAGAATGGGCGAATAAGTCAGAAAGATAGTAGATGATAAAAAGCAAAGGGAAAAGGCAGAGTCAAAGAAGAGTTGGAGATTAGAGGAAGTTACAAGCACAGAACTTCCAGAAGGTGGGGGAACTATGTTTTACGAAAGACTCCCCAGTATCCCCACGGGGGGAGACTCTTGGAGGGGGCAGGATCGTCCAGCTCCCCGTGTGGAGACACGAGGCATCCATCCACTGCCCATCGACGCGTATTTTATTTCCGCACGCTTGCAAACGTATACATACACACATACACGAGCAAACAAACAATCCTATGCACTCATATACACTCCTATACAGGTACATATTGCCACGCTAATAGGGTAGTTGCCTAGTTCTTCTTCTTCTTCTTCAATCGCTCAGACAGTTTCCTGTCAATTATGAGCGCAGATGCGTCATGCTGCCGTTATGCGCTTTGTAACTAATAAAATAGTTAGGCCCAGCAAGTCCGACTTCGGCTGGAGGAAATGTTTCTGAAAGCTGTTTCGTGTAAAAAAAGGCAGGAGAATGGACCAGTTAAGGCAGAAAGATAGTAGATGACAGTAAGCAAAGGGAAAAGGCAGAGTCAAAGAGAGTGACAGATTAGAGGAAGTTACATAGCAGAGAACTTCCAGAAGGTGTGGGGGAACTAGTTGAGACTTGGTCAGTTTTGCGACAGAACCCCATAATGGATCTTGATATATGGAATAGCATGTGAAGACAGTGGAGGAATGTCACATGGGAGACAGAGGGCGTGGGAGATCAGCTTGGGAAGAATGGGGTGGGTGGGTGGGTGAGGTAGCCAGAGACATAGCTGTCCTTCCTACCTTGAAATAACGTGACACACGTGGATTTTCATGTCTCTTCATGTCTCCCCACTGGACTCATTAGTCCCGTGACAGAACTAATAATTTACCGTTAATTGTGAGGGCAGTGGGAAGATTTACTACTGGAATGTCCGTGTTGTGGTGATGCGTGTGTGTCTGACACGAGAGAGAGAGAGAGAGAGAGAGAGAGAGAGAGAGAGAGAGAGAGAGAGAGAGAGGAGAGAGAGAGAGAGAGAGAGAGAGAGAGAGAGAGAGAGAGAGAGAGAGAGAGAGATCAGACAGACAAGACAGACAGACTGAAGATTAAAAAAATAGTATTTATTAAAAAAAAGACACTCAAACCCAAAACTCTTTTATTTGTCGTCCAATCACCAGAGGGATCATTGACACTGATTGAGTCAACAAATGAAACAGAAAGGCACATGATAAAGTTGGTGACAAAGTGTATAGAACAAATAAAGAATGTTCAAACATACAGTCTTGGGTCAATTTTGTTTAAAAGCTGAGAAGTTTAAGGCGAAGAAGAAGCAAAATCGGTTGTTTTACAACCAAGCTGATCGAAGAGGCACTCAAAAGTTCGCTGCTTCTAGCTGCTTCTAGATTACAGTATCATAGACACGCATTCCACCTCTCTTGATCCTGCCCTGAACTGAATTAGGTACCCATTAGTTTTACTGACTAAGCTTCACAAGCAAGCACTGATCACATGAACTTTGCACACTGTTGTCCAAAAAAAG
>CM065689.1:1338627-1358627 GCA_017654935.2 Phymorhynchus buccinoides
TCAAACGCGTATTTTGCTGTTATTTTAGTAGCCTTTATTTTAATATTTTGTGGATGGTGGTGTCTGTTTGTTTCCTGTACTTTATCAGTCTGGCACGACTTGATATAAACGCAGGATGCGTTTCCTCCCTTGCAGTTTGTAGTGCTGTTAAAATGGCGATGACTGAATTGAAGGAACGAACCATATCTTTGCTCTCATCTGCCGTCTGTCTGTCTGTCTGTCTGTCTGTCTGTCTGCCTGCCCCTTTTCAATTAACCGCAACATTCAAACAGTTTTGCTTCAATTGCTGCTTCAGATCTCACACACAAACCTTTTTCATTTTGCAGAGAACCCGGATTCTCATTCATAATTATGCGATGTTTGATGCATAATTTGTTATTCATATATAGCCCGTGTGCTCAGCCGGTTTTAGAAGGAAGGGAGTTGCCACTGTCGGTGGAGGTTTGCACCGGGTTGGTGCCGCAGTTTCTAGATGTTTCCACCTTGTTTTACTAAGCACTATCAGCACGCACCTCACACGCCCCCTCACCTCTCCCACCGAGTCTTCCTGGGGGTCTTCCGCTCAAAATCTAAATCCAGTTTTTCCTGACGCACAAGGAAACTAAAAAAAGTTTAACAAGAGGCCAAGCCTTCAATGCTCACTCAAACAGGCACATGTGGGACAACAACAAAGATCGAGGGTGTGTACGTGTCTAAAGTACAAGATTGCCAATAACATTATAAAGTACAAACGAAACTATCGTTAATGGATACAACTAAAAAATAATTGTTTTAAAGTGCCCGTGCACCCGGAACCATTGGTATGACAGACATACACTCTACCAATGAGCTATCGAGGCCAGTGTTGATGAGTTTCTAACTCATGTTGCCTATTGAATACTCTCTAACCCACAAATCTAAAAGTTATCTGAAGTATTTATTACAACATTATTGTTTGAAAGTGCATAGACATCTCTATTGTCAAAGTTTGAACAATGTAGCCTTCTACCGAGAAAATGCAAACGTTAAAGTTTGGATATTAGACCACAGTTTCCACACACACTTGCACAGTCTTTTAAATGTTTTACGTCCTCTGGTGAATCAGACAATGAATGGGACAGTGTAAATTCATGGTGGGAGCATCGTCAATGCTCGGAGGCAGTAAGAAACCATAAGTCGCACACACAAAACAGATATGTGTAACCACGCCTCTTAAACCTCATCGGAAGCAGTACAAAATGAAGGAGACAGACACAACCGAACAACTATCACGGGACTCACTTCGTGTTTTCACGAGTGAGCCCAAAATGAATAAAACAAAGAAAGAAAAGCAGGAAAGCGTTGACCCAGGGCCAGTCTTAGACAACTCGATTTCAATAACTATTTAAAGGGTTAAAATATCAGTTAATGATCTCTCAAAGCAGACTGCAGCTTAGCCCAGAAAAGTGGACAACATGTCACAGAATTCCAAGTCCTAGTTTACCGTGACGTGAATAAGTTTTTTACACACTTGCCAGTTTTTACCAGCCGCGGGCGAAGAGAGCGAATCTGGTAATGTTTTCGTGAATCTGTCCTAGCTATCGGTTAACGTATAACGTATGAACAGGGAATAGGACGTTGCATCGGATAGGTAGCTAAGAACATCTGCCAAGTTCGAAAAATGAAGGTCATAGGTCAAGGTTTGCTCCGCATGCTGCCGAGCACCTGGCACGATAACATTTGAACAGAGGAATCTAGGGTACACAAATGCAGAGAGGTACCATATCTAGGCCACGTTTGAAAATGAAGGCCATAGGTGAAAGGTCAAGGTCACAGGAGCCGAAAATGCATTTGGGCCTGTATGCACATTGTAATATCGTAAAGGTTCTTTACCAGCTGAGAGACGAAGCACTGCGCTGAAAATACTGTCGCGCGGCTGGTGATCTAGCGTCTTAACGCTCTAGTTTAAATGTAGTTCTGTATCAACGAAGGGCCCAGTTTTCATGAAATTAGTCAAGTCAGTGTTTCCCATAACGCACAATGCGTACTTCCCTGAAGCACTAAATAAAATCAGGAGAAGACTTTAATTCCAGGGACACACACGTTTTTCACAGACCAAAAATAAACGTTGCTTGGGGACCCTTAAAGGACCCTTAAAATGTTGCACAGAGGGTTCTTGGACCCTCACAATGTATCCTTATGGGAAATACTGAAAGCATACATCTGTGCGTGAATTGTAGCTCGGCACGTATAGTATCAACAGAATGTTGTCCAAGCCTGGTCAGAACGTTTTGCTCCGCATGTGCTTAACATCCGAAAGGAATTAATAAAACGGCCAATTCTCTTATCTAATAAAACTATCCAGACATTCGGTTCAAATTTTAAATCAAATTTTTACGCTAATCTTGCTCATCACTAAACAAAAATATCATTCATCGTTAATATTTTTTTTTTTACATAAACAGAGAGAGAAACCGAGAGAGAGAGAGAGAGAGAGAGAGAGAGAGAGAGAGAGAGAGAGAGAGAGAGAGAGAGAGAACTTTGAAAACTTAAACCTTATTGTTCAAGGATAAAGATTTTATGTAACGCCTAGTCTTCCATTATGTCCTTGATACGATTAGACGAAGATAGAACAGAAACGAGCAAGGCATAGAGATTACACATACAGATGCACATAAAGGTAGCATTATAATACAAACATTGGTTGAACTATGGATTTATAAAGCTTGCACACGCAGAGCATAATTTTTAATAGCGTGCATAAGAGCACCAGCGAGAGATCCGAGCGAGAGAGAGAGAGAGAGAGAGAGAGAGAGAGAGAGAGAGAGAGAGAGAGAGAGAGAGAGAGAGAGAGAGAGAGAGAGAGAGACACACACACAGAGAGAGAGAGACAGAGAGAGAGAGAGAGAGAGAGAGACAGAGATAGAGAGAGAGAGAGAGAGAGAGAGAGACAGAGAGAGAGAGAGACACACAGAGAGAGAGAGAGAGAGACAGAGATAGAGAGAAAGACAGAGAGAGAGACACAGAGAGAGAGAGACAGAGAGAGAGAGAGAGAGAGAGAGAGAGAGAGAGAGAAGAGAGAGAGAGAGAGAGAGAGAGACAGAGAGACAGAGAGAGAGAGACACAGAGAGACAGAGACAGAGACAGAGATCAACTGTTATAGGTGGAGCCAGGAAAGGAGAGCAGCAGAGAAGTGTTATGTAAGAAGCTTACCTGGCGACCCGACTCACTGTGGTGTCATCAGTCAGCGTGTCACCTGAGTAAGATAAAGAGGCAGGCCACCATGAGTCAGGCCATGCTTATATTACTCCTTAGCACCAGGACCTGGGTTCTGGTCCCCAGTTTAACCCTTTCACCGCCAGCCATTTTTCAGCAAAAAAATTCCATTAAACTTACCTGGGTAGAGAAAACAAAATCATCTGCAATATTGGGGATTTCTCTGTGACACGTATAAAGTAAGGCCTATCCTTACCTCCCAAAATTATGAAAATAGGCTCTTTGGATAACAGACCCTGGTTTGAGGCCTTTTCGTGACATAGGTGTTAAATCATTGTGTGTGCTAACATGCGATATTGGCGGTGAAAGGGTTAACCATTGTTCCAATTCTAGGTGTGGGTTTTTCTCCTTTTCATAGTTTTTTAGTCCCCTCTCTCATCGTTGTCCTGACTGTTGAAAACACGGCCACCATAAGTGTATGTGTCCCTGTATGGAAACTCGTTCACACAGAGAGAGAGAGAGAGAGAGAGAGAGAGAGAGAGAGATTCGGATGGTTTAATGCACCAGGCCATGATGCCCATGTCATGGGGATGGGATTACAAAGAGGCGTAATACAAGCAAGCATAAGAAAGCACACAGCAACAAACAAACACACACACGCGCACGCGTATGGTTCTGGTTCTCATACGTTTAAAGACCCACCAGATCCATGAGTGAAAATCACGGGTTTCACGTGTTACCCTCTCTCGCTGGTAAGAAATCTTATTTTGACCAGGTTTGACTCCCATACAAATGCCCCCAAATTGAAAACGAAACAGAGACTTTAAAAAGCATTTGTATATGGGTCACGCAAACCCAGGAAAAAGAAACAAGGGACTTAATCTTGCTGCGTCAGCCAATACTTTCTTGGTCTACTTTATATTCCGTAGGTGTGTTAAACGGGAAGGCTCGTACTTTGTTGCTTTACAACACAGACTTGTATCGGTTACTCTAGGCCGTCTAGGGTAGTTTACTCAGCATTAGGTTGTGCAAAAGTTACTTCCCTTTCCACAAAGATTTCGAACACTTTGTTTTCATCCAAAAGGTGAAATCCAGGAAACACACATTTGTTTCTGAATGGAAAATAATAGTATGATTTATTATTTAGCGCTATAGATGTCTGACATTGCACTTTGACGCTTACTCCGTAGTCCCCACTTCCTCATTGTTGTTGTTGTTAAAAATGAAACACGTGTCCATGAATCTGACCAGCCCGCACACATCTGTATTGTGAACAAATCGGGACTTTCCTGGTGTTGCACTGCCTCCGGGCATTGTCTCCAGGATCGTTCCCACCATCTTTCTATCTATCTACTAATGTCCCATATGTGTCTGTTCCAGAACAGCTAAAGGGGGCTTCTGGCTCAGTTTCGGTTTCGGTTTCGGTTTCACTCCTCCGTTTATTAAAAAACGGCTAAAAAACACTACTTTTTCTTATGCTTTTTAACCCCCCAAAAAAAGGTGTGATTTAAGCCATTTTCTTGCGTTTTTTATCCACAAAAACAGTGTGATTCAATCGTTTTTACTCACGAAAACAGCGTGATTTAACAGCTAAAGGGGGATTCTGGCTCAAGAGGAAAATCTTCTACTTTTAGATACAAAAACGCTACTTTAAGGGGTAAAAAAAGTAAAAATTCGTCTCCCCTTTATTCTGCCAAATCAAAAAAAAAAGCCACTACTTTTAGGGCAGAATAAAAGCAAAAAATCAGACTTTTTTTTTAAACCCCATTTTAGATACAAAAAACACTACTTTTAAGGAGTAAAAAAAAAAAAAGAAAAAAAAAAAAAAAAAAGAAGAAAATTCTTTGTTAAATATTGTGATGATTTTATTCTTTCTTCACAAACACTTATTTTGTCTGTAGCCTTATTCTCAAAGGGGGTCTATTCTACTACTATGAACCGGTCTAGGCTTTCTACCGTAATTAAAGAGATCAGATAACCGTCGTCGCCTCTGACTAGACTGGAGTACTGCCAACTTGTATTTAAGCTACAGGGGATTTCCGATAACGTCAAGCATAGTGAAGAGAGGAATTCATATCATTCTCCGAATTTGAAAAAAATTCATTTCATTTTTTACATTCCTAAAAAATTCTTTCACTTTTTTTTTTTTTTTTTTTTAAACTTTTTATAAAACAATTTTTTTTTCTAAGAAGTTACTCAAGTTCTTTTTAAGTTCTTTTTAAGTTCTTTTATAGGTTCTTAAACAAGTTCTTGTTAAGTCAACTTCAAGTTATTAATAAGTTCTTGGTAAGTCACATCAAGTATTTATTAAGTTCTAACACAAAAACTTGACAAGTTCTTATCAAGTTCTTATTTAAGTTATTGTTAAGTTCTTATCGAGTTACTTACTTAAGTTATTGTTAAGTTTTTATTAAGTTCTAAAACAAAAAAAATTATTGCATTAAAAATGGATCGCTCTCAGGTTTTAAGCTATTTGGCTTTTGTTTTTCTTGTTTGTCTGCTACTTTTTCTGTTTGTATTGTTTGTACTTCTACTCGTTTTTCTAGCTTTGGTTGCATGTGTGTTTTATATAATTTATAAGACAAATAACCAACACCGGCAACCGCACCAACAGTAAGCAATACAACATCGTAATTCGTACTGTTTTGTTTGTCTTCTTCTTTTTTAACTGGCATTGTGCTTATGGTTGATTCATCTTCATTCTGAGACAACAGTTTTTGTTTTGTTTGTTTATTCATTTTTTGTTGTCGATTCCACACTGATAACCTTTTACCTGCTTCAACTCGTCCTGGGTTCTTCGTTACCTTGGTTACTGTCGGACTCTTCGATAGAATGGGGCTTGTTTGCTGTTCTGTCTGATTCGTTTGATTCTCTGTCACGTTCATTTTTAATAGCCATAAAATCTATATGATTAAAAGTAATTAACCCCATAACAACTGGTGATAAAAGCCCGCCAAACCTATAAAAAAGATCACAACTAAGAGACTCTAATGATTTAGTTAAAACAGGATCTTGACTTAAATCGTACATTAAATCTTGGCTTGAATCGAGTGGAAAAAACTGACTAACTAACTTAGTGTACAAGCCTATTACAGTTTGACCTAAACTTTTAACCATTTTAGATCCTAATTGTGCTTCGTATCTGTTGTAGTACTTTTCAATGTCAGCAGAAGACATTTGTTGAATCTGTTCTATACTAAATTCTGTTCCTAAGTATTGTTTTGTTTTTCCACACGCAGCCAGAGAATACAACTTTTCCTTTTTATTCATAACACTTGTCGACACTTCATCAGACATTACGGCTTCCTGCGCATTTAACAACAGTTCGTCACAATTCATTTTTAGTTGATTTATTATTTTTGTTTTTAAAATAAAAATGAGTGCCGAAAAAACTGTTGCTAACCTTGTATATCAATCTGCTCTGATTGGTGGACTTTCTGTTGCGTACACGATGGTTGGTAAGAAACTATTGAAAATGAAAGCAGCTGACCTAGGAAAACTTGACCTAGAGGACTCTGGTAAACTAATCGCTATAATCACTGCTTCAATCGCAACAAAAGACTTTCTAGTTAAGCAAGGAATAATTCCAGAAAATATATATATGTAAAAATAAAATGGCTTCACTCGCAATGATGATTGGCGGTGCTGTAGTAAACGCACTTGCTTTTTCAGGAAGTAATTACATGTTCAGTAAACTAGAAACAAACAAGGAAAGACAAAGACATAATCGAGCAATGGAGCAATTAGCAGCAGCACAAGACGCCTATGAAAAACAAAGACTCGCTCAGTTAGATTTTATTAACAACAAATTAAAACTACAAAACCATGCAGCATACACTTTTAAGAATGTTGACGACGCCATTAAAGAGTATTATTTAGTGACAGGAGAAGACCTCCAACAGCTCCCACCACCAAAACTAAGTGACTTCTACCAACCATCCGAAAAACAAAAACTCCACAAAAACTCCAGGAAATAGCTTTTATTGTAGTTGGTATGACTGCTGTTTATTTCATAGCAAAAAACGTGTAGTATTAAAATGAATGATAAACTATCTAAAATTTATTATTCACCAAAAGGTTATTGGAAAGGTTTAACTGCTATTCAAAAATTAAATCAAGCTGCAGGAGTCACTGAACAAACAGCAAAAGAATGGCTATCTAAACAAGCTATTTGGCAAATTTATTTACCAGCACCTAAACGAATTAAAAGACCACACTTCGTTAACTCAACACCAAATGACACGCATCAAATGGATCTTCTATACTTACCCCATGATTTAATCAGAAGAAAAAGATTTAAATACGCGTTGACAGTTGTTGATTTAGCTTCAAGATATAAAGATGCTGAACCATTGACTGATAAAAGTGCTACTTCAGTCTCTGTTGCTTTACAAGAAATCTATAGACGCGGTCCATTAACCTATCCTCGTTTAATTCAAGTTGATGAAGGAAAAGAATTTAAAGGACAATTCAACCAGCTAATGTTAAAACACAAAGTATCTATTAAACGCGGTATTCCTGGAAATCATAGATCACAAGCCTTAGTCGAAAACTTTAACAAACAATTAGCTGAACGACTTTTCTCTTACCAATATCACAGAGAACTCCTTGATTCAACTAGAAACACTGAATGGGTTAGAAGATTAAGTAGTGTTCTGAGAGTCATGAATAACGAAGAATCTAAAGTAACAGGATTTAAACCAGTAAAAGCAATACAGAAGAAAACGATTGACACTTCGTTAGACACACCTCATGAACATTTAATTTCAAAACAGCTGATACCGTTTGGAATCAAAGTTAGGTTTCTTTATGCACCAGGAGAAGCGGAAGGAGACACACGTGTAAGAGCGACTGATCCAATTTGGAGTATTGAACCGTACGAAATAAAAAGTGTAATAGAAATGAATCCACCGGTGTATTATTTAAGAGAAACTGATACAACAACACGACCCGTTCCAAAAAGAGCCTTTGTTAAAGAAGAATTACAGATAATTCCGCCAGACACAGTTCCGATTTGATTAGACAAAAAAAAAAAAAAAAAATGAGTTTTAAAATGGAGACTCAGAATAAAGAGATACTCGAGACAAAGAATTACGACATTTTATTGAAAAGATTAAGGAATGCGCAGAAAGAAATTGTTCTATCTCAGCTATTAATGGAAGACGATAAAATAGTCAGTAAATACTTGTTCGAAATTGAAAGCAAAATAATGGATACTTTATCAGAAATTTACAACAAGTTTAACCTTGAATTTGACCCAGTATAAAAAAAGAAAAAAAAAAAAATTGACCTTTTTTTTTTTTTTTTTTTTTTTTTGCCTTCACAAACATTTGTACTGACTAGGAAAATCTGTTTTTAACACTAGCTTACAAAACTTCTCTTTCCTCAGTTTTTGTTTAATCGACTTTTTTTCTTCTTTTGATTCAATCACATCATTTTCATCTAGACATTCATCAAAACTATTTTTATCTTTAGTAAAAAACAACAAAACAACCGTCTTTAACTGTTCTCTAAAGTCTTTTAAAACTGAATTATACTTTTGTGTTAAAATCCATACACTAATCCCTGCATGTCTACCACTAAAAGCTAACTTAGCTAAACTATTTCTTTTTTTAACAATGTCTTTTTCAGCCGAGCAGTCATCAATAATAAACAATGTTGACGTTCCTTTAAACAGTTGATAAAAATGATCTAAACATTCACTTAACTTATTACTTGGGTCAACCAAATAGACTTTATCATCCTCCCAAATGAACTTTCTTTCTTTGTATGATTTGTTGAATTCTAAAGTAGTACAAAAAATTACTATATGTTCAAAGTGATTTCGATAAACCGTTTGTATTAAATCTAACATAAATATCGTTTTTCCACACCCAGTCATCCCGCAAAATAACCCGCAATGTGGTTCTTTTGTAAGGAAATTTAAACTGTTCAAGTCCATTGTTTTAATACACAATATCTTTTAATCTGTTATTCTCAATGTTCAGCTGAGCATCGCATAGTAAATACACATAAACATATATTTGTTTGCCCACTTCCGCTTCTTTATGAATTTGAATGTTTATTCCGCCTGACCCATCACCTACTGTTCTTCCGCTACCATGAAGTTTGTTATCATCAGTTGTTCTAAGATCTAACCACAAAGCATACTTCGAAAATAAATAATCTTCTAGTCTAACATCATGAAGATGGAGGTCTTTGCAAATTAAATCAACAGACGGATCTCTTAGTTGCCCGCCTCCACCAAACAGTTTTCTTATTTCATCAAAGTGCTGATAAGGTAAAAGACCGCTCGCAAACAATTGGTTCGGTTGCCCTTCAATCGCAGTAGTCAGCTTAGTTATTTTTGGATTATAAAACCTCTCGCTTAATCTATTAAAGGGTTTTTTGGTTTCTTCAAACAGCAGCAAAATTCCTTTCAACGACCTTGCTGATATATTCAAATCGATGTTCCAGATTGTGTCTATTGTGTTTTTAGTTAACTTACTGTGATTTAAAATTCTGTTGTAGTATATTGCAAATCTTGACTGGTATTGTTGTGAAATCAACCGAGCTAATTCTTGATGACGAACAACATCAAACTCTAATGTGATGTCTGAAATACTATATTTTGCATTTGAATCTTCTGTCGATCTGATAACACGGGCATAGTCATTAAAAGTAAATTCATACATAAGCCTATCTTGTAAAGCACCCTGATAATATGGGGAGTGTGTGTTTAATAGTTCAAAGTCAAGAGGAATGTAGAATCGATTACCATAAACTTGAGCAACCAACGCATCTTTATTGCTATCTTTTTTATCATCAGCATCAATTCTATGTTTTATACCATTATCTCCTTGTATTCCCTGATAAACCCGATCTTTTCTTTCATTTTCTGTTAACCAGAGGTCGCAATAACTCAAAAAGACATCTGCGTTATCTAAAGACATTACCTCTCTCCCTTCAAGTTTAATAGTAATCTTACTAACTATTGATCTGCCCAGATTACCAACTAGAGTTCTGTTTGGATCCGTCTCTGACTCCAGGTCTATTTTAAATGCAAGACGAGCAGTGCCTGGCACGATGACTTCATTACTCCCCAGACTAGGAAATCTTACTGATAATATTTGTCTTTGATCGATAGTTGAAGGATTATTACTTATCACGATACTCTGCCTGGTTCCTTTTACACCGAGTGGTTCTTTTAACCGTCTGTATGGATCAAGACTCGACCCGTATGATTGCGACATCTCTTTTTTTTTAGAAATAAAATAAAAACATAATTATAAATAAAAACATGGAAGGAAAAGAAGCAGTCCACGATTATGATGCCTTTGACGATGAAGCTGGAGATGACATGAGTGAAGACATTCCTTTATTGTCTCGTCGTCGTAATCTACCATCTTTAAGACAAGAACTAGATGAAGCAGAACCAAACCCGAATGTAGAAGTTAGACCAAGGGAAGATAATATAGTAGTTGGAAAATCTCAATTTGAAATGCACTATGAAATACAGAAATCGAAAGTAATGGCTTTTCGTAAATTTATAGGTCAAGATTTATCCGATTTGTATGATCCTAATGACTATGTTTTAGATGGTGAAGGTCATTTATTTTTGAATAATAATGAATCAACCCGACTTACACACAAAAATAATCCAGCAAAGTTTTATAAAATAAGTTCACTAATTTCTCATGGCGTCCCCACTAATGATCTAAGACGTATTGGCGTTGACATAAAACCAAAACCAACCCTAAGCACGAAAGCTGTTTCTGCTCTTCAAAACACACTACAAGAACTGCCTACTGATTCCCAACTTCAATCGATTCCTCTTAGAGACTTAAGCGCAACTGCGGACAACATCATAGAAATGGAAACTAGTTTTATAGCTTTAGAAGATGAAGAAACCCATTTAAAAACATTACATGATTCACCATTACCTATGAGAGAACTAATGGCGCTCAATTCAACATTACAAACTACCAGAGGCGAGTTAACAAATAATCTAGCAAAGTTAAGCGAACTGGATGCTCACATTGACAGAGAAAAACAGAAATTAGTTGAAGCGGACGACAATAACCTAGGACAAGACGTAAAAGACAGAATCATGCAAAGACTAGATGATCTTCAACAAGAGAGAGCTGCAAGACTAGAAGTACTGTCAACTAACCGTGAACAATTACGAACACAAGTCAGCAGAATAAAAGAAACCATCCAAAGAATTTTACACGAAGATACAACGTTAGCAGAAAGAATAAAAACTTTATTTAGAGAGCAAGGAGTCACGATAGCGAGCGTTATGACAGCTTTAGGGTTTGCAATCTCTACTTTAGTGTTTGCTTTAACAGGAACAGGTGGTGGTGGTGGTCAATTACCTTCTCCACCTTCTCCACCTTCGCCATCAAAAGACTCTTGGATTAAAAAACAACTGGAACATTTAACGAATCTATTAAAAAAATTAGGAGAAAAAGCACTAGATGCGCTACCCGGTATATTAGGTGGAATTGTTAGTTGGCTTTTTTCTACTGCAAGCAAAGTAGTCGGTTTTATGGCTGAACACTTATGGATGCTAATAGTTTTAGTTGTAGGATTACTCTCTAGTAAAATAAAAATAAACTAGACCGGCTGCTGTTAGAAAAATAACTAGTGCTGTCTTTTCGTTTTCGTGACTGTCAGTTAAGTTCGTTAAGTTCGTTGAGTTCGTAGAGTTAGTTAAGTTCGTAGAGTTAGTTAAGTTCATAGAGTTAGTTAAGTTCGTTGAATTCGTTAAGTTAATATTCTTTTTTTGACTGACAGGGATTGGATGGTGTGTTCTTTGTATGATCGACAATGTAGAATTTATTTTTAAATTTTTACCAACTGCTTGATTATCTTTTGCTATAAGGATTTCGTTGTTATAGTTTACAATTGTTCCTATTTGAAGTCTAAGATCAGAGGGCAGCATGTATAATCCACTACCAACAGCAAAGTCTACTTTTGATCTTGCAAATCTTAAAACGTCTTGATACCTTTTAATGCTTGCTGGGAGGTCAACTGTAGAATTGATTGCATCTTCTAAATTAGCTAAATACTGTTTTTGTGCATCAAACCCAGTAGAAGGATCCATTATCTCAGATTTAACTTGCGCTTGAGATCCCAGCAAACACCACACGTAAGTACGAATAGAATCATTTACTCGTTCTATTCCCGCCTTTGTCAGTCCTTCAGAAGTATCAAGAATAAAAGTAGACCAAGCGTTTTTATGTTTTTGTTGAATAGATCCCAGATGAACGGTCGTACCTGAAGAAAAAGACGTGTAAGGAGGATTCCAATCATAGTTATACTTTCTGTGCACACCCCAATAATAAAGTGTACCCAAACCATGATTACGATCTAACTTTTGCCTAAAGTCTGTATTCAAGTTAATGTTAAACTCATTACAAATCCGTTCAAAGGCCTTCAAGTCAATTCTGTTGTTGAACGGATTAAAAGTAGAATCATTCGGTAATGGAGCATGCAGTTCAGACAAAATACGCTTGAAAGTATAATAGAAATGAAATCTATAAACTGCTTTTACCATGACTCCAGGATGATTTAAGTGATCAGCGAAAGAAACACCACACCCTGTTGTTGCGCAAAACACAGCAAAGTTTAACTGGTTTTGATAAAACTGCATTGGATGACTAAACCATGCCTTTGCGATGTTATCATGTTTGACACTAGGATTTAAATAATGGTTTAATGGATTACTGACCTTAACTTCAAAAGAATCAACTCCCACTGCAACAACTATTGAATCAACAGCTATAGTTTTAGGGTTATATGATCCAACTGCATATTTAGCGTCTTTGTTATATTTAAAAGCATTCATTTATATATTCGTAATAAAAATGTTTATTTATATAACTGATCAAGACGAGCCAATACTTTTACAACGCCCTATTGAAAATCATGGTTCTCTAAAAGTAGCGCTCCATGAAATTTATTACAAAGTTAAATGGATTAACATAAGCGAATCCTTAAAGAACAATTGGATAAGAAAAATTACCAGTGAAGGGATGATTGAACTAACTATACCAGACGGTTATTACGGTTTTTGTTCATTAAAAGAGATGTTAAACGACTTCGACATTACTTTAAAACTTAATGAGGGAAATTTGAAAGTGAAGATGACGTTTAGAGGCCAAAAAGGTGTAGTATTTGAATTTGCTAATGAATTGGCTAAACTATTAGGTTTTAGATTAGACAGGTTCCATGTCACTGATAATGCACTGGAAAGTAATGCATTTACGGCTGTAAAATCACTTAATCTCGGAATACATTCTTTATTATACTTTCATTTAGATATCCTGAGTACGGATGACAACTTATTTGATAACCAGCCGTCTACTGTGTTAAGAGTTCTTCCAACAGCAAAAGCGGCATACTGTGATTACGAAATTATTACATTCACTAACTTACAGTTTAAAGAATTAGTTTGTGGGGTTCACCATTCACTAAAAATAAGAATAACTGACGAAAAAGGAAAAGAAGTTCAGTGCGACAGCTTGAATGCTTTGTTAGAAATAAAATAATTTAGTATAAAACAATGTCGCGCGGACCAGATCAACCGGTTATGCTTGACCCTGTTAGATGCGCAACTTTAGAATTGAAGGACCTAGCAGACACAGAAGACTTTGATTTAAATGGGGAGATAGGAGCGCTGTATGGTTTTGAGTACACAAACAACGGCTATTATAAACGAGCAGAAGTAAGTGATAAAAAGGTTCCTAAACTAGAGCAACTGCGTAATGTAGTAGCTGACAATGTTGGCCAGTTTGAATATAAAGTTGTTAGGAAAAGGGATAACAAATGGCATTTAATTCCATTCATTGATTGGGAAATAAAGTTTGAATTTTTAAGCCCGTTTACATTCTTTGATAATAACAAACACTTTCGCAAATCATTTAACTCAGGACCGTTACATGTCAGTCTGATTCCACAAAACAACAGCAGAAGAGAAATAGCAATCAAACCTTATAAAAAGAGACAGTACATACTGCATAGAAAAAAGACAGTGACAAAAGATGCAGCCACGCAATTAGAGTTCATTCCTAAAATGGCTTTAGCAGACGAATTTACTATGATATTTGAACTTTCTGTTAGAGCAGACAACCCTGATTCCCTACCTGTTGGTGTTAGCGACAACCTAATGAAAGGGATTCTTATTTCTTGGCAAAACTTGGATGTTGAATCAGTGAGATGTACTATCGTTATTCAAAACCGCGGTGAAGAAATTAAGGCAGTGTCGACCAGCGATAAAGTTATATTGAGTGTTGATCCAGACAATCTTAAAGAATTAACGTACATTAATGTTACTAATTTAGATCTCATTGGGTTTTATTACACTGAAAGCATTTTGCCTGATGATCTTCTTAAAATGATAGCAAGTGCAAATTAAATGTTAAAATTTTTTTTTTTAAAATATAAAAAGATGTCCGTTACAGTTTATCCAAAAATACCAAAAGAAAATACTGACAAAGAAAAGACTGATGGTGGTGATGATCCTGAAATCAGAAAGTTCAGATTGTCTACCATTACAGAAATACAAAGAGAATTGGAAAAAGACCTCACTAACTATAACAGAACCAAACGAAGGTACTCTTGTTTGTTTAATACAGCAACATACTTAAATACTGGATTTGGGAGTCTAGGTACTTTAACAGCAGGAAGCTCTGTAGGGTTGTTAGCGACAGGGGCCGGATCAGTAGTAGCTTTGCCTCTAGGTTGTGTATCGTTGGCGCTGGGGTTGTTTTCAATGACAACGTCCGCTTTCAACAAAAAAATAAAAGTCAAACTTCAAAAGCATACAGCCATGGTTCAATTAATAATGGCAAAACTTAGTTCATTCCGATTAATTATCAGTAAAGCTTTGCAAGACTCTCAAATTTCGGATGAGGAGTTCAATAGACTGCAAGCTGACTACAATGATTACAAAATGCAAAAGTTCGAACTACAAAAAAAGTCAAGAGCAAGTTTTTCACAACCGCAAGACATAGAAGCGATAAAAAAAGAATGTGAAAAAAAAATAAACGACACATTAAAATCTGTTCTAGGGAAATAACAATAAGAACTCCAAAGGGTGCTTATTCAATTCAATATGATTACAAGTTTCGAAAGTCTACTGACTATGACACTTAGTTCTCCAGTGTCCAATTGAATACGAAAACTCAGGTGATTTAAACACACGCTTTGTATTGTTTGAGTCGAGTGATTTTTTATTTACAACTGTTGTGTTTATTTCGTGTAACTTAGACTGTATTTTTATGTTGTCATGATAAAACGTCTTGGAGTCAAACAGTGCTTCTTTATAGTTATCGTGTGTCATGACCATTTGAACAACAGGTCTAGAAATTCCTTTTGCTTTTTTAATTACGCTAGTTTGGCTGGCAATTGAATACATCTTTGCTCTCAGACCAACGTACTCTTTGATTATAGTTCCATTCAGTTCATCCTTCATCTTACCGATTACCTTTTTATTTACGGATGAATGTAATGAAGATTCACTTGGGTAGTCAGAGGTGTCATACCAGGAGACAACACCTTTTGCTGAATCTGTCTCTAAATCTTTGTAGAAGTCTTCAGTCGGAATGTCTAGAATAAATGAGTCCGTATCTGTATAAAGTACTCTGGAGTCTGGATAGAGTGGTTTAAAGTAGTCGTAAAGAAATTCTAGCATCAATAACTTAGACAATTCAAGAACAGCAAACCCAATGAAGACTGGTTTATCTAGCTTCACATTAATTTTTTTCATCATTATCCCGTAAAGGTTGTCATGGAACTTTTTGAAGTCTTGATAATTAGGTTTTGAAGTTAATTTGATTGCTTTGTTTTCTTGGGTAACTAATCTGACGTCTTTGCGTTTGTGCGGGTTTTCCATTGTCTTTCCAAAACAACTGTTGTTCATTAGTTTAAAGAAGTCTTTTTCTGAGGCGTCGGTAGCTTGTGTTCTAAGATTAGTGTTCTTCATTATATATGGTTCCATGAACTTCCTCTGAGTGAACGAAATGATTCTATGAACTGCTGTTAGTCTTAATCCGTGACGTAAATAAAATTGTAGTAATCTATAATGACAGACGTATTTTTTTTTGGAGTGTAGATTAGGCACAAGTTTAGGGAGGTCATTCCCCACTTGAAGTCTTTCAACTGCTAACGGGTAGTCATTGTGCAGGTCATGGAGTTCGTCCGGATAATCTAAGTCGACTTCTAAAATAAATCCTGTTTCGTAAGAATCTGATAATTTCAAAAGCCATTGCAAAAACTCTGCGATATTAAAATTAAAAGGAGCTGTAAACATTTTAAAGTTACGTAATGGAAGTGACTGACACATCGCCCAACCATAGAGATTGTTTGCATCTAAATACATGATATAATTTGATGGTTTAGAAGGATCGTAGTCGTCTAAGTATTTGTTGTTAGCCTTGCAGTAACCGTGTGAAGCCATAGAGATTCCCCCGCGTAGTCCGTCTTCAATCATCTGGAGAGTTGGTAGATCGGAGAGTAAGTCAATCTGTATTTTGGTAAATCTTAAGAAAGCATCCCAACTCATACCAGGAGCAGTGATATAATTAGCAGGGTCTAGACTGTAATGTTTTATACACGTTTTTCTGTAGTTCTCGAATACATCTGCAAGCAAACAAACGTCAGCCATTAAATAGGCGTCGTGGTAGTCTCCCATGGTCTGGCATTTTAACTTAATCCACGCTGACTGAGCATGGTTGTAGTCAGAGTCGCTTATATCTTTTCCTTTTAAACTAGAGTAGAATGCACCTTTGGGAGGTAATTTTAAATCGTCGAACCGCTCCCAACTACTCATGTACTCATAAGGGTATACTCCTTTTCGAACAAGTGCTGGATCAAAGTATTTTTCTGTTATAGTGCATTTGGATAGTGACTGACCTAAAGACTCTAGTGATCCCATCATATGTTGTAATGAATCGTAAAAAGACAATTGACCTAATGTAAATGTCATGTACTTTTCTGAAGACTGAGCTATACAACTGACGGTTCTAAATTCATCAGTAACTGCTTGTAGAATTAAATGAGAGTCATATCCACGTAGATTGTGAAAGAATATAGGCAGTTTCCAATTCTTTGGTTCAAACTTTAACTGCAAATTACAGGAGTTGTGTGCTGCTCCTCTGAATTTTCCACTAATGTGATCATGGTCTCGTACTTTATAGATGTCTGGACAGTCAGGGGAGTCTTCCACAAACCCTTTTCCGCAAATCCAACATTCAGTAGCTGATTCAAATTGAATTAAATCTTCAGGTGTCATGATTAAATCTAATAAATTTAGTTGGTTAGATAGTTCATTTCGTAGTTTCATCATTCTCATTAAAAAGATTTTTGCAGCATCGGGTCCTCTATAAAGTTCAGGTTCAAAATGTATCCCATCTGATCTAAGAACAATAAATGCGAATGAACAGATTTGATGATTATTCAATAAAACAGTTTTAGGAAGATTTTTAGGAGCTGGTCCTTGATAGGGTACAATGATTGACTCGAAATCAGCATAAACAACATAAGGACTTAATTGCAGTTTCTTCCAGTTTTTAAAGAACACCTTACTTCCTTCTTTCGGAGTAATAAGTTCAGTATTACAGTCAATGGATGAATTACAATGTTTTCTATGTTCAACCGCTGCTTGAATACTTGGCATTCTTAGTAAACATCTTCGACAGAATTCTTGTTTTTCTTTGTGATTTGTAGTATAGTTTATAAGTCTGCTCATTGTTCTGATTAAAGTGTAGTGTGTTTTTGTTCCGTCTGTTACTAAGAGAAGATCAATATGTTTTTTATCAGGATCACCAATCATAGGAGAGTTCTTTGAAACTCGGATTGGTTTAAGGTTTTCTTCTACAGACCATGTGTAGATGTTAATTGAAATTGGTTTATTCTGTTCTTCAAATTGATCAACTTCGCTTAGGCTTACAGGGAAGTCGATTCCATCAAAGTTTAATTCATTTATGTAAGGTTGATAGTTAATTACTCTTTCTGCGTTCTTTTTGATATAATGAAGTTTAGCTAAAACACACCACATAAAACATTTATCATCAGTATTTTTTATGTTTAATACTGCACGCTTTAAAACAAGTTCTTTAGGTAAAGGAATAAAGGAGTTTCCTACGATTGGAGCATATTTACTCTCCTTCATTTTAATTTCTAATACCCCGCCTTCTGACCAACCAGATCCTCTTAGTTTTGCCTCTTCTGATACGTTAATGAACTGGGTGATTAAATTGTCTGCCCAGGTTTCTGTAAAATCATTATATGAAAGAACTACTTGCTGTTTAGTAGAGACCCATACTTGAAGCTGCTCACCTTGGACTGTTTCATAATCTACGTACACTGCTAACATTACTTTAACTGGTGGTTCTATAGCTAGTTTTTCAGGTATTTGCGAAATAGCATGTTTTACACTTTTTAGTACATTTTTTGGATCAATAACTTCTAAATCCGTTTCTTTAAAAACTTTGTCTAAGTGCTCAATTATTTCATCAAGCGCCATTGTCATGTTGAGTTCCTTTTTCTAACTCAAATTATTTTGTTTAATTAAAAATAATTAATTTTGTTTCACCTAAAGTAGTGGCTTTTTTTTTTTGATTTGGCAGAATAAAGGGGAGACGAATTTTTACTTTTTTTACCCCTTAAAGTAGCGTTTTTGTATCTAAAAGTAGAAGATTTTCCTCTTGAGCCAGAATCCCCTTTCTTCTGTTAAATCACGCTGTTTTCGTGAGTAAAAACGATTGAATCACACTGTTTTTGTGGATAAAAAACGCAAGAAAATGGCTTAAATCACATCTTTTTTTGAGGGGTTAAAAAGCATAAGAAAAAGTAGTGTTTTTTAGCCGTTTTTTAATAAACGGAGGAGTGAAACCGAAACCGAAACCGAAACTGAGCCAGAAGCCCCCTTTAGCTGTTCTCTCTTTAGTTATTTTTTCCTCGCTTTCTTCCCCCTCCTCAACTTCTTCTACTTTATTTGTTTCTCCTAATTTGTTGTTATTTCTTCCTCGCTTTCTTCCCCCTCCTCCCTTCTCTCTCCTCTCTCCTAATTGTTCTCTCTCTCTCTCTCCCCCCCTCTCTCTCTCTCTCTCTCTCTCTCTCTCTCTCTCTCTCTCTCTCTCTCTCTCTCTCTCTCTCTCTCTCATCTCTCTCTCTCTATGTAAATTAGGATTAGATTTGATTTTGTGAGGAGTATGTGCTTTGTTTTAACTTTTATGCATGTTAAAGATGAGTATGTAAAGTAGGTTTAGATTTGATTTCGTCACCATGTGTAGGCTATGTTTTTACTTTTTAATATGTGCATGCACATGCTAATAATATGACTAGGTTTGCTTTTGTCGTGTGTGTGCGTTTACCTCCTAATCTGTGCATGTTAAAGATGAAGGAATATGTGTGATTATGCATGATTGTGTAGATGTATTTACATTTAAAATTTGTGCATGTTAAGATGACTAAGTTTTGTAGAACTAGGTTTGAGTTTATTACATGCATGTTTTCTTTCAAATAAGTACATTTTCAAGATGACTAAGTATGGTTAGGATTGATTTTGTCACGTGTTTGTGTACTTCTGAATTTGTGCTTTTGCCTTATTTTTCCACTAAGTGTGTGTGTGTGTGCTTACTTAATTTTTGCATGTTACAAATGAATGTAGTTTATAATATTAGGTTTGATTTTGTCATTGTAGTGTTATTGCATAAGGTTGTAGTTGGCATGCCTTATTTGTCATTGTAGTGTTACTGCATAAGGTTGTAGCCTTATTTGTCTGATTGTACACTCGTTTTCCTTGTTCATTTACTGATATATGTTGTTGGGGTTTTTTT
>CM065689.1:1371127-1381127 GCA_017654935.2 Phymorhynchus buccinoides
ACAGCTGTGCCCCTGGATACCAACATCCTGAAGATGGCTGTAGGGAAGGTCAGTCTCTGTGTGTGTGTGACCACATCACTGGACAGTGTCCACACAGCTGTGCCCCTGGATACCAACATCCTGAAGATGGCTGTAGGGAAGGTCAGTCTCTGTGTGTGTGTGACCACATCACTGGACAGTGTCCACACAGCTGTGCCCCTGGATACCAACATCCTGAAGATGGCTGTAGGGAAGGTCAGTCTCTGTGTGTGTGTGACCACATCACTGGACAGTGTCCACACAGCTGTGCCTATGGATACCAACATCCTGAAGATGGCTGTAGGGAAGGTCAGTCTCTATGTGTGTGTGACCACATCACTGGACAGTGTCCACACAGCTGTGCCTATGGATACCAACATCCTGAAGATGGCTGTAGGGAAGGTCAGTCTGTGTGTGTGTGTGTGTGTGTGTGTGTGTGTGTGTGTGTGTGTGACCACATCACTGGACAGTATCCACACAGCTGTGCCCCTGGATACCAACATCCTGGACAGGGCTGTAGGGAAGGTCAGTGTGTGTGTGTGTGCGTGTGCGCGCGCGCGCGCCTGTGTGTGTGTGTGTGTGTGTGTGTGTTTCAATGCATAACTCATTGAGATTAGGACACGTTCATGCGTAAGTGTATGAAAGCAGCTGGCACATGAGCTCTTAAAAAAAGCTATATGTTTGTGATTATTGTGCTTTTCACTGTTCACCATACGTTTCTTATGGTGTAAGTTGTTTTTTAATCCGTTTCTTGTTCGAGTTTTATTCATTTCATTTGGGTAGAACTTTAAAACGGCTTTCATTGTACCTAGGCCACTTAAGCGAATCAGCCAGTCGTCTTCTTGGCGCCTTCTTCTTCTTCTTCTTCTTCTTCTTCTTCTTCTTCTTCTTCTTCTTCTTCTTCTTCTTCTTCTTCTTCTTCTTCTTCTTCTTCTTCTTCTTTCTGTTTCTCTTTTTTGTTTGTATCTTTTTGTCTGTGTCTGTGTCTTTATTTGTCTCTTTCTCTCACACACACCCCTCCCTTATGTCCATGGTCACCTACCTTCTTACCCCCCCCCTCCCTCCTACCACCCCCTCCCCTCACTTTCTCTCCGTCCATTCACTAATTAATTCATGACCTGAGTTTTCCCTGTGGGCACAAACATAATGCCTTGTCCATCTCGGTGGTCGTTACTCGGAATACTCGGAGGAATCAGTCGTTCACAAATAAAGTGATTAGCCTACATTGCCAACTGCCCTCACAGTCTCTCACTAGTCAAGGTCTGTTTCTGGCCCACTGTAAGATAGGTAGGTCCCGATTGGCCCTTTCCCATATCGTCCTTTCTTTGATCTATGCCGCATGCCTCCTCACGTGACTTCCCTTTGGCGAGGAGTGCCATTTCGCCCTTTCAAGAGTGCCATTTCGCCCTTTCAATAGTGCCATTTCGCCCTTTCAATAGTGCCATTTCGCCCTTTCAATAGTGCCATTTCGCCCTTTCAATAGTGCCATTTCGCCCTTTCAATAGTGCCATTTCGCCCTTTCAATAGTGCCATTTCGCCCTTTCAAGGAGTGCCATTTCGCCCTTTCAATAGTGCCTTTTCGCCCTTTCAAGGAGTTCCATTTCGCCCTTTTCTCATTCAACTGTATTTCTTGTCCTTGGGTGTATGGGAGGGGATACGCAGAAGAGTGTAGACCCTCTGTGTGTTGTGTGTGTGTGTGTGTGTGTGTGTGTGTGTGTGTGTGTGTGTGTGTGTGTGTGTGTGTTTTGTGTGTGTGTGTGTTGTGTGTGTGTGTGTGTGTGTGTGTGTGTGTGTGTGTGTGTGTGTGTGTGCTTTTAATAATGTTTCAAAGAAAGTAATGCGCTTACCCCTTCCTCTAATTTCTTACTCCCTTTTACTTATTTGTGGATATGCACATGAGGAGAGAAGCAGAGAGAGAGGGGGAATACGAATATGAATACGAATGTTTTATTGAGGGTAAAAAGGATAAGAGAGAGAGAGAGAGAGAGAGAGAGAGAGAGAGAGAGAGAGAGAGAGAGAGAGAGAGAGAAAGAGAGGGGAGGAGAGAGAGAAAGAGAGGGGAGGAGAGAGAGAAAGAGGGGTCTTTGCAAAATAAATAAAAGGGCCAAATGGCTGTTTTGCATTACACAAAGGGCCAAATGGCTTTTTTTGCATTACACAAAGGGCCAAATGGCTTTGTTGCATTACACAAAGGGCCAAATGGCTTTTTTTGCATTACACAAAGGGCCAAATGGCTTTGTTGCATTACACAAAGGGCCAAATGGCTTTTTTGCATTACACAAAGGGCCAAATACACAAAGGGGGCATTACACAAAGGGCCAAATGGCTGTTTTGCATTACACAAAGGGCCAAATGGCTGTTTTGCATTACACAAAGGGCCAAATGGCTGTTTTGCATTACACAAAGGGCCAAATGGCTGTTTTGCATTACACAAAGGGCCGAATGGCTGTTTTGCATTACACAAAGGGCCGAATGGCTGTTTTGCATTACACAAAGGGCCAAAGGGCTGTTTTGCATTACACAAAGGGCCAAAGGGCTGTTTTGCATTACACAAAGGGCCAAAGGGCTGTTTTGCATTACACAAAGGGCCAAAGGGCTGTTTTGCATTACACAAAGGGCCGAATGGCTGTTTTGCATTACACAAAGGGCCAAGTGGGAAAGGGTCAATCGGTACGTCCCCTTTAAGATTTGCCACAGATATGAAAATGGGGTGTCGGACTGTTTGATTAACATCCAGCGAACATTCACTCTGTGTGGTGATTAGATAAGCATGCTGGTCTATGTTTTGTACTGACTGAGATTCTGGGTTGTTGTTGTTTTAAGTTTGCGGTGTTGAAGACTGTGTAACGAACGTTGTAGTCTCTGTTTCATTTACTACATTTCTATCTGTAGAATGTATGGGAAAACTAAGTACATTATCCTGCATACATAAAGGTGTGTATACGTTTTTCTTTTGCTATCCTGTGTGTGTGTGCGTGTGTGTGTGCGTGTGTGTGTGTGTGTGTGTGTGCGTGTGTGTGCGTGCGTGCGTGTGCGTGCGTGCGTGTGCGTGCGTGCGCGTGCGCGTGTGCGTGTGCGTGCGCGTGCGCGCGCATTTCTCTCTCTCTCTCTGTGTTCCTTTATAACGTAATTATGTCTGTGCGCACATGCAAGCCTATGAACCCCCACTCCCACCCCCCGTGTGTCGCTGTCCAGTGACAAAACGTGCAGTTGACCAGCCTACCCCAGGACTCCAAACACGGAACACTCCATTGTTTTTAGTAAAGTTTTATTATTTTGTGTATTTGACGGTTTAAGGTTTTGTGTGGTTAGGGTTAAGGATAGGATTAAGGTTAGGGCTAGAGTCAGTTTAATTTCAGATTGAATGGTTGAAAAGATGTACATTCTAAAGTTTCGCTGAAAACCGACATTGTCGCGCGAATGGAGTCACTTTCCATATTTGGAGATGACCAAGTGCAGCATTGAACGTCTTTTTACCCCCGGTGTGTGGCGTGTTTCCAGAGTGCAGGGACGGCCTGTACGGAACGGACTGTTCACACAGCTGCGGCCACTGCCTGCACGGTGCGCCCTGCGACAAAGTGACCGGTGAATGTCCTCACGGCTGTAGCTCTGGATACAGTGGTACCCAATGCCATACAGGCACCGGTAAGGAGTGGAAGGATCACGTCAGTTCATGTCTAATCCAATGGTCAACCTATGGCAATATTTTTCACGCCAGAGGGCAGTCAATGCACTAGGGGCTTATCACGCGATTTTCTTACTTGGGCGTAGTGAGAGAGAGAGTGATGGTAGGACCACTCACTGTCTCTCTCTCTTTCTTTATCCCCAACTAATAATATAGAGAGGATTAGCCCCACACGAGCGTCATGCCCTCTGGCGTGAGAACAATCGCACTAAGTATCTCATTGTCAAGATCAGTTCAACTTAAAAAAATGTTAAATCTTACAGCTTGCAATAGAGAATGTCCGCCTTTCTTGTTTCTATGTTGTTCCTGTTTTGTGTTAGTACTCGTCTAGTCCTGACCATTATCTCTAACGAAGCAAATGTCCCGTATGTGCCATCCCAGGCCGAGAGGACGTCAAACCCTTTCATCGCCACTGTCGCCTCTTGGCACCACAATTATTTGACACCCATGTCACTAAAAGGCATCAAATGAGGGTCTGGTATCCAGTGACCTTATGTTCTTTTGTGGGAGGTAAGGACAGGCCCTATTTTATGCACGTCACAGAGGAATCCCAAATATTGCAGACAAAATCTTTTCTTTACCCGGATAAGTTTAATGGTATATTTTGGCTGAGGAATGGCTGGCGTTGAAAGGGTTTTAACCAAGAGGCAAAGCCTCCAAGGCTCACTCGAACAGGCACATGTGTGACAACAAGAAACAAAGATTGAGGGGGGTGTCTAAAGTACAAGATTGCCAATAAAATTTGAAAGTACAAATGAAACTATCGTTAATGATACAACTAATTTTTTTTTTTAAAGTGCCCGTGCCGAGAATCGGACCCGGAACCATTGGCATGACAGACAGACGCTCTACCAATGAGCTATCGAGGCTTTCAGTGTTGATGAGTTTCTTAACTCATGTTGCCTGTTGAATACTCTCTAACCCACTACTCTAAAATAGCTTTGTTGAGGTTTGTCTTATCTGTTTACAGTGTTGTTTTAAGTATTGGATTATCAGAATCATTAATGTTTGAAAGCTTGCAGTGGCTTTAAGCAGTTTTCGCTATGTGTGTGCAATCTATTTTGAACAATGTAGAGTTTTCTATTGTCCCGAGAAAATGTCAACGTTAAAGTTTGGAGAGAGGAGACACAACACACACACACACACACACACACACACACACACACACACACACACACACACACACACACACACACACACACACACACACACACACACACACACACAGACACACAACCGAACAACTGTCATACTATAGACTCCCTTCGTGTTAACTTTTAACACGAGTGAGCCAAACAAATTGAATGATGTACCACTTCGTGTTATCTCTTCTAGCGCCATGTATTGGTTTGACGTTCTTGGTTGTCCGTTGCATCTCAACAGACAAGAGGGGGGTAACTTTATTTTTCAGTGCTCACGCATTGATTTAACGGGAACAAATCACTGACATAAGCTCTAAAAATAGACAATAGGGTACTCGGCAGTGAATGTCTGTGCATTTGATGGGAGTGAACAGTGATGTACTAGGCGAATGTATTCGTCCATGTTACTCCTAGAGGAGGTAAAGTTTGTCTTAGCGGCCCTGTGACTTTACCCGTCAATGAATAAATAACTCCGAAATATTGCATTTAAAAAAAAGTGTTTGTTGTTGTTATATGCTGAAGGACTGAAGTATAGCGTCTGTGTCCTAATAGTAATAATAAATCTGGTGAACACAGTATTGTTTGTGAAAATAAAATGTCCGGGGAATGTGTTCACGGGTGTAGCACTGGATACCACGGCACCGTCTGTCATAAGACAACCGCTACAAGCATAGGTAGGCAATGGAATCACGCATCTTTATCATGACGAATGAAAACAAAATATAGCGCAATAATCCGTTAGAAATTCTCCATGCGCTCTACAATGACAAGAGTGAAAACCACCCACAATATTGAAGGGGGAAAAGTGGTCAGAAGTTTGAACAAGTAACGAAGTCACGGGGTAACCCTCTCACCGCCAATGTTGCATTTTAGCACCACAGCGATGTAACACCTATGTTACTAAAAGGCATCGAATTGGGGTCTATTACCCAAAGACCCTATTGTCTTAGTTTTAGGAAGGTCTGTTATGCTTTACGTCCTCCCGCTCTTAAAAGAACATATGGGACATTGCTTATATGTGAAGTTATGGGGATAGGGGGGGAGAGGGAAAAAATCCTAAGTCTTTTCTTTTAGTAAAGTTTTTGTTTGTTTTTAAAGTAAAGCTTAAGTGCCATGGCTCGTATTTTAGGAAGTAAGGATAGACCTTATTTTATATATGTCACAGAAGAATCCCCAATACTGCAGATGGATTTTGTTCTCTACCCAGGTAAACTTAATGGAAGTTGTTGGCTGAAATATGGCTGGCGGTGAGAGGGTAAAGACTGGCTCCATGAAACACTCACACTGCGTAGTTCCCAGAATAACATGTTACATGATTATTGATTTGTAATAATGCTCAGACATGGACACAAAGACAAACGCAAGGGAACAAAATATTCAAATTGATACAAGAATGCATAAAAGGCAATGTCTTGATGAGATCCGTACCCCCCCCCCCCCCCCCTTCCTAATCATCATATCAACACAAAAATGGATGTACAGATGGAGGCCTTGAAAGGGTTGCAGAAAATGACCTGGTTTGGCCAAAATCTTAACTGTACGACTGTACTCTCTCTCTCTCTCTCTCTCTCTCTCTCTCTCTCTCTCTCTCTCTCTCTCTCTCTCTCTCTCTCTCTCTCTCTCTCTCTCTCTCTCTCTCTCTCTCTCTCTGTGTGTGTGCGCGTGCGCGCGCGTATGTGCGTGCGTGTGTGTATGTGTGCGTGCGCACATGCTTGCGCACGTGTGGTAAGGTTTTATGATTGGTCTAATTTCTTGATAGCTATTTTGAACAAATCTCATTAGGCGACGACCGGTGCGTTTCATTTAGTAGCCTTTCGCTCATTGGCTGGTTTGTGCGTCTGACGTCAGCCATGTGATTGGCCAGACGATTAATTCATTAGTTATTGATTACGATGATGATGATGAGGAGGTTGATGATGACAACGACGACGACGACGATGATGATGGTGATGACGACGACGACGATGATGATGTTGATGTTGTTGCGAAATGTACTTACTTTGATAGGCTGTAATTGCAGTCTGAAATCGGCCTGTTTAACCCTTTCACCGCCAATGTCGCATTTATGCACCACAGTGGTTTAACACCCATGTCACTAAAAATCATCAAATCAGGGGCTGTTATCTGAAGACCTTATTTTCTTCATTTTGGGAGGTAAGGATAGGCCTAATGTTATACAAATCACAGGAATTCACAATACTGCAGATAAAAAACATTCTCTACCCAGTTACGTTTAATGGTATTTTGTGGCTGAAAAATGGCTGGCGGCGGTGAAAGGGTTAATGTAAAAGAAATGCGATGAGAAGCATCTCCGTCTGCAAATCCAAATATTGCTTATCTTATTCATTCAGAGACAGTGAGAGACAGAGATAGGGTGAGAGACAGAGAGAGAGAGAGAGAGAGAGAGAGAGTGAGTTGATTGCTTAACTCATTGATTTATTTATGTAACCCATGTGCTTATGGCTGATGTTTTCAGACAAATGACTCTGTGCTTGTCATAGCCCATCATATGTATGTGGCTGATGTTTTCAGACAAATGACTCTGTGCTTGTCATAGCCCATCATATGTATGTGGCTGATGTTTTCAGACAAATGACTCTGTGCTTGTCATAGCCCATCATATGTATGTGGCTGATGTTTTCAGACAAATCACTCTGTGCTTGTCATAGCCCATCATATGTATGTGGCTGATGTTTTCAGACAAATGACTCTGTGCTTGTCATAGCCCATCATATGTATGTGGCTGATGTTTTCAGACAAATCACTCTGTGCTTGTCATAGCCCATCATATGTATGTGGCTGATGTTTTCAGACAAATGACTCTGTGCTTGTCATAGCCCATCATATGTATGTGGCTGATGTTTTCAGACAAATGACTCTGTGCTTGTCATAGCCCATCATATGTATGTGGCTGATGTTTTCAGACAAATCACTCTGTGCTTGTCATAGCCCATCATATGTATGTGGCTGATGTTTTCAGACAAATCACTCTGTGCTTGTCATAGCCCATCATATGTATGTGGCTGATGTTTTCAGACAAATCACTCTGTGCTCGTCATAGCCCATCATATGTATGTGGCTGATGTTTTCAGACAAATCACTCTGTGCTTGTCATAGCCCATCATATGTATGTGGCTGATGTTTTCAGACAAATCACTCTGTGCTTGTCATAGCCCATCATATGTATGTGGCTGATGTTTTCACACAAATCACTCTGTGCTTGTCATAGCCCATCATATGTATGTGGCTGATGTTTTCAGACAAATGACTCTGTGCTTGTCATAGCCCATCATATGTATGTGGCTGATGTTTTCACACAAATCACTCTGTGCTTGTCATAGCCCATCATATGTATGTGGCTGATGTTTTCAGACAAATCACTCTGTGCTTGTCATAACCCATCATATGTATGTGGCTGATGTTTTCAGACAAATCACTCTGTGCTTGTCATAACCCATCATATGTATGTGGCTGATGTTTTCACACAAATGGCTCTGTGGGATTGTCATAACCCATCATAATTGTACGTGGCTGATGTTTTCAGAGGAGGGGGGTGAGGGTGGAGACTCAGGGGGTGTGCCCACTACAGCGGTGGTGGGGGCGGTGGCGGCGGGGGGAACTGTCTTCCTCTGCTGTGTGTGTGCTGTGGCCCAGATCAGAAAGTAGGTATATCTGTCTATCTGTCGGTCTGTCTGTCTGTCTGTGTTTCTACACTTTGTGTGCGCCGTGGCCCAGATCAGAAAGTAGGTATATCTGTCGGTCTGTCTGTCGGTCTGTCGGTCTGTCCGTCTGTCGGTCGGTCGGTCGGTCTGTCCGTCTGTCTGTCTGTCTGTCTGTCGGTCGGTCTGTCCCTCGGTCTGTCGGTCTGTCTGTCCCTCTGTCGGTCGGTCGGTCTGTCTGTCTGTCCCTCTGTCTGTCCCTCGGTCTGTCCCTCGGTCTGTCCCTCGGTCGGTCGGTCGGTCGGTCGGTCGGTCGGTCGGTCTGTCGGTCTGTCGGTCGGTCTGTCGGTCTGTCTGTCGGTCTGTCTGTCGGTCGGTCGGTCGGTCTGTCGGTCTGTGTATGTGTCGAGTGTGTTAGTCAAGTCAAGTCAAGTTGATCTTTAATGAGGGTAAAAGGAATAAGCCTGTACATCCTGGCCTCAAGAGAATCAATAACTAACAAACACTGTGGAACAAAGGAAAGTGCACAGAGAAAAAGTCTGTTCAGAGAGTATGCATATTTGTTTGTTTGTCTGTCTGTATCTCTGTCTGTCTTCGTGCGCCGCAAAAGTGTCGTGAATCAGAACAAAAGTATGTATGTTTCGTTTTTCTGTCTAGGCCTGTCTGTCTGTCTGTCTGTCTGTCATTTTGTTATTGTCTTTTTCTGTCTAGGCCTGTCTGTCTGTCTGTCTGTCTGTCATTTTGTTATTGTCTTTTTCTGTCTAGGCCTGTCTGTCTGTCTGTCTGTCTGTCATTTTGTTATTGTCTTTTTCTGTCTAGGCCTGTCTGTCTGTCTGTCTGTCTGTCATTTTGTTATTGTCTTTTTCTGTCTAGGCCTGTCTGTCTGTCTGTCTGTCTGTCATTTTGTTATTGTCTTTTTCTGTCTAGGCCTGTCTGTCTGTCTGTCTGTCTGTCATTTTGTTATTGTCTTTTTCTGTCTAGGCCTGTCTGTCTGTCTGTCTGTCTGTCATTTTGTTATTGTCTTTTTTTGTCTTAATTATTGTTTGGACTCAGTTTTCTATTTTTTTGAAACATCTCTCTCTCTCTCTCTCTCTCTCTCTCTCTCTCTCTCTCTCTCTCTCTCTCTCTCTCTCTCTCTCTCTCTCTCTCTCTCTCTCTCTCTCCACACTCCTCCCCGTCTTCCTCCTCCTCCTCCTCTTCTTTCTGCCCCTCCCCCATTTCTCCCTCAGTCTGTGTGTCTTTGTATTCTGTCTGTGTAACAAAACATGTCACCAACACTTGACAGTGTATTTTTCAAACTGATGAGCAACTTAGAAAACACCCCCGTGAAGCCAGCCATCTGTGTGGGAATTCAGCAAAACGCACGAAATCCCATTTGAAGCTACATTAAGCATTGCCATTAGAAACCTGTAGTTTGGAAAAGTGTCCTTATCTTTATCACTCAGAAATGGGCCAGGCCGGAGGACGTTAACCCTTTCACCGCCAGCCATTTTTCA
>CM065689.1:1391127-1393627 GCA_017654935.2 Phymorhynchus buccinoides
ACAACGTAGGGCCTACATTACTCACAGAGTGAGAGAAAAAGAGGAACAGAATAACAAGAGGGCAGGAACTATCCAAACGTATCAATTCTACAACGTAGGGCCTACATTACTCACAGAGTGGGAGGAAAAGAGGAACAGAATAACAAGAGGGCAGGAACTATCCAAACGTATCAATTATACAACGTAATTGTGTAATGTAATTATGCTAGATACCATAGTTAACCTTGCATTGACCTTTAATTTACTTTTATTTGAAATGAATCAGTTATTCTTCTTCTTCGTTCGCTCAGACAGTTTCCTGTCATGTGAGCGTAGATGCGTCCGTTATGCGCCTAACTAAGAAATGTCCGACTTCGGCTGAAGAAATCTTTGTAAGAATTTATAGAAAAAAGGCAGGAGAATGGACCAGTAAGATAGAAACATAGCAGATGACACTAAGCAAAAGGAAAAGGCAGAGTCAAAGAGAGTGGTGGATTACAGGAATTACAAGCAAACAACTTCCAGGTGGGGAAACTATTTGTACGAAAGACACCCCCGGTATCCCCACGGGGGGATGAATCAGTTATGACGGTTTGATGTTTTCTGTCTGTGTTTTAGCTCCCTGCAAGAAGTCCGCCAGTGACTTCTGGCACATGGTTTGGCAGGAGAACATTGGCAAAATAGTCATGCTGACCAGCTTGGTGGAAAATGGCAAGGTATGGCACATGGTTTGGCAGTAAGACATTGGCAAAATAGTCATGCTGACCAGCTTGGTGGAGAATGGCAAGGTATGGCACATGGTTTGGCAGGAAGACATTGGCAAAATAGTCATGCTGACCAGCTTGGTGGAAAATGGCAAGGTATGGCACATGGTTTGGCAGGAAGACATTGGCAAAATAGTCATGCTGACCAGCTTGGTGGAGAATGGCAAGGTATGGCACATGGTTTGGCAGGAGGACATTGGCAAAATAGTCATGCTGACCAGCTTGGTGGAAAATGGCAAGGTATGGCACATGGTTTGGCAGGAAGACATTGGCAAAATAGTCATGCTGACCAGCTTGGTGGAGAATGGCAAGGTATGGCACATGGTTTGGCAGGAAGACATTGGCAGAATAGTCATGCTGACCAGCTTGGTGGAAAATGGCAAGGTATGGCACATGGTTTGGCAGGAAGACATTGGCAAAATAGTCATGCTGACCAGCTTGGTGGAGAATGGCAAGGTATGGCACATGGTTTAGCAGGAAGACATTGGCAGAATAGTCATGCTGACCAGCTTGGTGGAGAATGGCAAGGTAGGGAGGGCACCATGGCACATGGTTTGGCAGGAAGACATTGGCAAAATAGTCATGCTGACCAGCTTGGTGGAGAATGGCAAGGTAGGGAGGGCACCATGGCACATGGTTTGGCAGGAAGACATTGGCAAAATAGTCATGCTGACCAGCTTGGTGGAGAATGGCAAGGTAGGTAGGGCACCATGGCACATGGTTTGGCAGGAAGACATTGGCAGAATAGTCATGCTGACCAGCGTGGTGGAAAATGACAAGGTAGGTAGGGCACCATGGCACACGTTGGCAGCTTACAGGTGACAAGCCATAAGAACAGACTCCCAGTGAGTCTGCTACCTTTGGTGACAATAAAAAAGAGAGGGTGTGTGTGTGTGAAAGGTAAGAATTTGTTGAAAAAGATTAGAGTTAAAAAAGAATAAGAGAAAGAGAGGGGGGGGGGGGGAGAGAAGAAGGCAATAGACAGACCGGGGGAAGAGAGAATGGGACAAAGAGAGTGAGATAAAAAGAATAAAAGAGATGAGAATATGAGAGAGAGAGAGAAAGAGAATGACAGTGTTTTTATTGCATAGGCTTTAAGCCCCTTGACGGTGGGGAGAACGGAACGAAGAGACTCTCTCTAACGCAAAGACACAGAGAGAGAGAGAGAGAGAGAGAGAGAGAGAGAGAGAGAGAGAGAGAGAGAGAGGAGAGAGAGAGAGAGAGAGAATGACAGTGTTTTTATTGCATAGGCTTTAAGCCCCTTGACGGTGGGGAGAACGGAACGAAGAGACTCTCTCTAACGCAAAGACACAGAGAGAGAGAGAGAGAGAGAGAGAGAGAGAGAGAGAGAGAGAGAGAGAGAGAGAGAGAATGACAGTGTTTTATTGCATAGGCTTTAAGCCCCTTGACGGTGGGGAGAACGGAACGAAGAGACTCTCTCTAACGCGACACAAGAGAGAGAGAGAGAGAGAGAGAGAGAGAGAGAGAGAGAGAGGGCGGGGGGGGGAGAGAGAGAGAGAGAGAGAGAGAGAGAGAGAGAGAGAGAGAGAGAGAGAGAGAGAGAGAGAATGACAGTGTTTTATTGCATAGGCTTTAAGCCCCTTGACGGTGGGGAGAACGGAACGAAGAGACTCTCTCTAACGCAAAGACACAGAGAATACGAATACGAATACGAATGTTTTTTAATGAGGGTAAACAGATAAGCTTTCGCTTCTTTACACCATGCCCTCAAGGAGGAAAAAAACTAACCATGACTA
>CM065689.1:1403627-1408627 GCA_017654935.2 Phymorhynchus buccinoides
TCTATGAATATCAAAACCTCGTTGCTAAAGCCGTGTCTCTTTCAGCATTGAATTTTAGTAGGATGTGGCGATGACCTTGTCTCCATGGTTACGCTCGTCCGCCTTTCTGTTCGCCACTTCCAACTAAAATTCAATGCTGGAAGAAACACCTTAGCAAAGAGGTTTTGATATACACACGCGGTGGTCCCCAGCCATAGACCGGTTGGCTGTAACTACCGCTATTTCTTGATCACCATCGCCTGGAACATGCAGGGACATATAGTAAGACAGTGCAAAGCTCCAGTAAGGGACATTACTGAGATCACCAAGTGTTTTGGTATGCACAATTGTGTGCCCTAGTTAAATCTGTGATGCTGTGAGAGCCTCAACTAATGTCACTGGGCTGGTTGGGTGAAACGCTTTCTGCGTTGGGGATCTGGGAATGGACGTGTCAGGCCAATGGACGTGGCAGGTCCATTCAGAATTGAGGTCAGGGTTAACATTAAAGGTCAGAGGGGCCAGTCAGTAAAGTTTCCAGGCGGAAAGTCACGCAGGAAAGCCATTGGTATTCACGCTATTATCATCATAAGGCTAGTATACCTAAGCTTACGCATAAAACACAATGTGTGTGTTCCAGGACTATGAAGAAATCACGTTGGAGTTACTGTCACTGTCAGAGTGGAGCCACGAATAGTCCTAAATCATACAATATACTATGATATATTCTGAATACCTACTGATAGCAACGATAACAAATAAACCGGTGCGGTGTTCCAGGACTATGAAGAAATCACGTTGGAGTTACTGTCACTGTCGGAGTGGAGCCAGGAAGATCGGCTGTTCGGTGACCTCTTGACCTGTGACGTCATGACCTTGGCGGATCACGTGCACAGCAGGCAGGATCAGCTGGGGTTCCACCCTGTGGTGGTCCTGGTGGGGTCAGTAACGCACAGTCCCTTTAGCCCACTGCCTCATTAGGGAGTGGTTGGCTATTGTGATCATCTGTATCTGGTTGTGTGTTGTTGGGTTTTTTTTCGGTTTGTGCGTACTTGTTTTGTTAACCTCTTCACATAATGGCTTCATGTTTTATTATCTTTTTTCTAATGAGAGAGAGAGAGAGAGAGAGAGAGAGAGAGAGAGGTGGAGAAACAAGAAAGACTCAGTCATACAGAGAGACAGAGATTTTAAAGTCATGGATGAAGCATCCTTCAAGACCAAATCTGACCCGTGCGCCTTAAACACCATAACAATTTCACGAATTTCACAGAAAACTGAAACAGACTGCAACGTCACTGGAACATACAACAAACAAACAACTACACGACAAGTGTAAAGTGACGATATTTTATTCCCTGGAGACAAAACAAAACTACTGGATATTTCGGCGAATGCGCCTTTATGAACATAGACAAACAAGAAAACAGCAAATATAGCAAAAGGAGCAAACAGCAGGCAACAAAAAGAACAAAAAATCAACAAGATCAAAATCAAAAAACAATACTTCCCTTCTACAGTCCAATGCGTAAATGATACAACCAATATCTCTGTAACCAGCTGATAAATACCAAAGACAAATCCAACTAATAGGATTCCTACAAATGGCGTGTCTGTGTGCAGGGAGGTCCAGGAGACAGCGGGTCTGCTGTGCGTGCTGACCAACATCATCCACGGCATTCAGCTGGACGAGGAGGTGGAGGTCTACAGCAATGTCTGTAGGGTCAGGAGACTCATGCCGGACATCGTCACGTCCATGGTAGGTCCGTCTGTCTGTCCGTCTGTCTGAGGTCTACAGCAATGTCTGTAGGGTCAGGAGACTCATGCCGGACATGGTATGTCTGTCTGTCCATGTATATGTCTGTCTGTCTCTCTCTCTCTCTGTCTCTGTTTCTATCTCTCCTCTCTCTCATGTGTGTCCGCTTAAAGTTAAACACACACACACACACACACCATTGTCCGTATGTCTGTCCTTCGTCTCTTTGTCTGTCTGTTCTTTGTCTGTCTGTTCTTTGTCTGTCTGTCTGTCTGTCTCTGTCTGATTCTTTTCCACCAGTCGCCTAATTTCTGCAAAGTTCGCACTCCTGCCAAAAAATGTTCATGATTGATTAATGGATTGTTTTATGATGGATTGATTGATGGTTGATTGGTTGATTTATGATTGATTGTTGATGGTTGGTTGATTTATTGTTGATGGTTGATTGATTGATGGTTGATTTATGGTTGATGGTTGGTTGATTGATTGTTGATGGTTGATTGATTGTTGATGGTTGATTGATTGTTGATGGTTGGTTGATTGTTGATGGTTGGTTGATTGAGTGTTGATGGTTGATTGATTGTTTGTTGATGGTTGGTTGATTGATTGTTGATGGTTGATTGATTGGTTGATTTCAGGAGGAGTTCCAGTTCTGCCATGAGTTTGCAGCCAAGTTCGCCCAATTCCAGAAAGTGGAATTCCACATGTGAACCAGTGTCTGGTGATAGATACAGCCTGTGCCTCCCTGCTCTACACTACACGGTGTATCTCCAGATGTATATGGAGGTCTATTAGCCAGCGTCTGTGTGTGTGTGTGTGTGTGTGTGTGTGTGTGTGTGTGTGTGTGTGTGTGTGTGTGTGTATGTGTCAAGTCAAGTCCAAATCATCTTTATTGAGGGTTAAAGAATAAGCTAACAAAGCTTTTTTTCATCCTGCCCTCATAAACAAAATACACATCAATCAAAAATCAATGAACTTAACATATTTACAGAAACACAAAACAGAAAACATGAAACATGACAAAACAGAAAACGTGTGTGTGTGTGTGTGTGTGTGTGTGTGTGTGTGTGTGTGTGTGTGTGTGTGTGTGTGTGTGTGTGTGTGAGTGTGTAAGTGTATGCGCATCTATTTGAGTATGCGCTTGTAGGCGTGCGTGCATATGTAAGCTTACATGCATGTCAGTACTTTTGTATGAGTGTGTGTGTGAGTGCAAGCATGCGTGCGTGCATGTAATGTATTTGTGTGTGTGAGTGCATGCATGCGTGCATGTATATGTGTGCGTGAGTGAGTGTCAATGTGTGTAAGTGTGTATGTGTGTGGTGTACATATTTTGCAATGCATTTTACTTTGTGTTTGATGTCAAACGGACAATTTGCACAAGTGTGGATGTATTGACTGCATTTTAGTCACCAGTTTGTGGACAGTTTTCATTGAATTGGTGCCATAGCTGGGTAGTAAGTTACCTTACGAACGGATTTGTTTCTGCTTTCTTATTCATTTAGTGGTTTATATTCCACATTAATTATGGGAACACAATACTTACGAGCATGGTCCTTATGAAATATGAAAATCAGGCCCCTTTGTTGTCTGTAGAGCTTAACATCCTTCGGTTTTGTCCAACCTGATTCTAAATGTGTCTGAAATTTCACTCAAAGTTGGCCCTACAAGCATACTACTAATATTGTTTTGGTATTATGGTACTTTATAGTCACAGATGCGTCTCTGTGAAATTCGGGTTGCTCCCACCTGGAGAGGGAATGGCGCCACCCATGTTTTAATTTTTTAATATTTTTATTTGCATGCGACTTTTGTGTGACTGATGAGGAAGGAAAGGGTGTGCGTAAATGTTGACCAAATGACAACTTCTTCGTTGCCACTGGGTTTAACGTGTGTTAAGTGCATGGGCACACGGGACCTCGGTTTATCGTCTCATCCGAAAGACTCAAAGTTCAGACCGTAAGCCCTAGTGCAGAGTGAGAGGAAAAATCCCCTGTAGCACCCAGGTTCGAACTCGGGTTTATTGTGCACGAGGCGAACGCGTTACTTCTGTGCCACTCTAACCCTAGTAGTGTTTGTTTGTTGTTGTTGTTGTTGTTATTGTTGTTTTTTCACCGTGAGGTTTGTTGTTGTGTGTACTTTTCTTCTTTTTAACCCTTTCACCGCCAGCCATATTTCATCCTAACATTTCCATTAAATTTACCTGGGTAGAGAACAAAATCCATCTGCAGTATTGGGGATTCTTCTATGAAATATATAAAATAAGGTCTATCCTTACTTCTCAAAACTAAGACAATAGGGTCTTTGGATAATAGACCTCAATTTGATGCCTTTTAGTGACATAGGTGTTAAAACACTGTGGTGCTAAAATGCAACTTTGGCGGTGAAAGGGTTAAACCGCCACGTCCTCTTTAACTTACTATCTATTTTCTTAGTTGTCCTTTCTTCTTGCGTAGAACTAGTCGTGCCTCTACACAAACTCAACCGCCATTTTAACTTACTATCTATTTTCTTAGTTGTCCTTTCTTCTTGCGTAGAACTTCGTGCCTCTTAATTATTTGTCTTAATAATTTGTGTTAATTATTTGTCTTAATAATTAGTCTTCATTATTTGTCTTAATAATTTGTGTTAATTCTTTGTCTTAATTATTTGTCTTAATAATTTGTCTTAATTATTTGTCTTAATAATTTGTCTTAATTCTTTGTCTGAATTCTTTGTCCAACAAAGGAAAGACAACCATGTTGTGACCATGTGCAATCTTATCGTTTTCTCTACCAATCATTTTTATTCAATTCATGTGTGCGTATATGCATGCATGTGTGTGCATGATTGATTGTGCGTGCGCGTGCGTGTGTGTGTATATGTGTGTGTGTGCGCGCGCGTACGCCCGTTGTGTGTGTTATGTAAGCCGTGCACTTGTAGTTGTTGTGGGTTAGAATGTGGGGATTTTAGGAGGTGGGGGTTGAGGGGGAGGGGTGTGTGTGTGATAAAGCTAAGCGGTTTAAAGACCCACCACGTCATGTGTCAAGATCATGGTTTTCACGTGTTTTCCCTCTTATAGCTGGTAGGAAATCTTAAGACATCTTCCAAGCATAAGAGGGAATGTGACACGTGACGTGGGGGGTCTTTAACAGTGGAAGGAAAGAGATGGCTTCTTTGAAAATCGCTTGTATGTTTGTAGGCTACTCAGAAAAAAATATATTAATAATTATCTTTACTTATATGTTTGTTCGTCTTCTAAATGAATACCAGAATGTGGCATGTTTTTTTTAAT
>CM065689.1:1413627-1442258 GCA_017654935.2 Phymorhynchus buccinoides
TTTGTTTTCATTTTATTTACTTTTTCATCATTCGTGTTTATCATGTAATTTCTTTCCTTTTCATTGCAGATTCCATTGAAGCAGGTGGGGAAGAAGCTGAAGTCTTTCAAAACATCCAGCGCCAAAAACAAAGTGTCCACCAAAGTGAAGAAAAACTTTGACCGAACACTGCCCAATGAAACCATGGGTTGGTTGTTTGTACTCTATATTTCTATGTGTGTATTACTGTAGAAAAACAAAGTGTCCACCAAATGAAGAAAAACTTTGACCGAACACTGCCCAATGAAACCATGGGTTGGTTGTTTGTACTCTATATTTCTATGTGTATTACTGTAGAAAACCAAAGTGTCCACCAAATTAACCCTCTTGTGCCTGACGCTCTGTGCTCTCAATCACCTCTGAAATCCTAACCCAAGGGACGTCACTCCGTACAAAAGGGGGGGTAGCGTCAGAAAAATAATAAAATAAAATATACCCTACCAGATTTTGTGGGTTTTTTTGTTTTGAATGTGTTGCCGAGATGTCTGTCTGATTTGCAAAATGAATTTCAAGATGTTATGGGGATGCATGGCTCCACAAAGAAAATCAAATTTGCCAAAGTGTAGTCGCAAACTGCATTCACTAGTCATTCACTGCCTACTTTTGCAGACTGTTGAAGCCTAACTCGCCCTAACTTGGGCTAAGACGACTGAAATGGAAATGTAGATCAAAATCATTCACTTACCCTTTCACTTCACGATCTTATAATTCCTATCTTTCACAAAAAAAAGAATTTTCATCGCTGTCATCACTCGGTGGATGCAATAACGACTCATCATCCATTATGTAAAAGTCGGGAAAATGCCGATGTCAGTAACACGACTTCAAAAATTTGCATCGATCGAACCAAACACAAGCTCGCCGCCGAAATAGGTCAGAATACACTCCTTACTCATCACTTCGCGATCTCATAAGTCCCATATTTCACAAAAATAGGACTATTCATCGCTTTCCTCAGTCAATGGACGCCATAACTGTTCGTCATCCATATTGGAAAAATCGCGAAAATGCCGAAGTCGGTCACTAATTTTCAAAAATTCATATCTTTCAAACCAATCGGCCTAGAAGCCATTGCAAGCAACAGGACGGAAGTGTAATCCATAGTGAAAGCGAGGCTGAAGCGCTCACGTGACTGCCATGTGATAGAAACAAAATGGAAGCGCCCTAACCGGCCACGTGGAATCCGTACGTTCCCGAACGTTCTACTTCTAGACGTTTCCAATCCGATTTTTTTTTGAACGTTCACGACCGTTCACCGCACAAGAGAGTTAAGAAAAACTTTGACCGAACACTGCTCAATGAGTCCATGGGTTGGTGGTTTGTACGGTGTTCTAGTTAAATTTGTACAGTAATTTCATGTCGGTGTGTGTTGAAATATTGTCATATATTTGACCGAACATTTCCCAATGAGGCCATAGAATGATGGACTGCAGTGTAATAATGATGATTATCATGATCATAATCATGATGGCAATAATGATGGTGATAATGATCATGATGGTAATGGGGATTATCATGATGATGATGATAACGATGACGATGGTGTTTTCAGTCCCCAAGAAGCCCAAACAGTCGTGGGCAGACAAGCGCAAGGAACGTAGGATGGTGAAGAACAATTATCAGCTGATTCAGACCGCTAAGTCTGTGTGGGAAGACCTCAGAAGGTGTGTGTGTGTGTGTGTGTGTGTGTGTGTGTGTGTGTGTGAGAGTGAGGCAAAATAAGAGTTTTGTCTGTCTGCATTTGTTAACTGCACGTGTGTACGAGAATTGGATCTTTTGTGAATAAAAATTGTGTGGTTTAAGAATTGGAAGCTAATGATTAGGAAAAGTGGGTCTGTATGTGTGTGCATGTATCAGAATTTAGCAGTTGAAAAACAGGAAAATGTTAACTTACTGTTAGTCTCTGTTAGCTGTGATTGTAACGTTTATGACGTGTGGACACGACGCTTCGTGAGGAAGAGAGTGTCTTCACAACAACAAGAAAGTGTGCTTATGTTGGCCAAGGAACAGGGGGAAAGTTTATATGTTTATAAAAACAATTGAACAAACTGAAAGTGGACTGAATGAAGAAATAGAAGCACATTGTCCAAAGATTAATTAATGCGTTGTGATGGACTTTGTTTCATTTCTCCAGACACGATCAGACGGAGGGTAGTAATTAATGCGTTATGATGGACTTTGTTTAATTTCTCCAGACACGATCAGACGGAGGAGCAGCGATCAGACCTTTGTCAGAATCTGTTCACCCAGGTGGAGGGCAAGGTGAAACAGGTGAGATCTCTGTGATATTGTAATCATATAGTAAAAAGCCAAGTGTCCATCCGTGTGTGTGTGTGTGTCTGTCTGAAGCACAAAACGGGCCTTATAACTCCGCCGTTTTTTGACCGAATCGCTTCAAATTTGCTGTGAGCCCTAACTGTGAAATTTGCTGTGAGCCCTGTGATGGCAACGGCAACCGAGGCGGCCGTGTCATTTGCGCGGTTCGGCAAATGCGCGAAACGCGCATCCGCCGGCCTCTCAGCGCCCGTATCTCCGGTGTTTCTGGGCCCATTGCCTTCGAATTTGGAAGGTAGATTACCGGGGACGGTGACTATCCGGAAGCGAATCGGTTAAGAAACGCACGCGCTATACGCCGCTTCACCTTGTCACGAATAACTCCGCCGTTTGTTAACCGAATCGCTTCAAATTTTCTGTCAGGCTTGCTATGGCTTGGGCAAAGCCTGGCAGCAAATGTGAAGAGAATCGGGAGAGCGCGTCACTCTCAGATCAGCGCCAACGGGAAACGGGGCCTTATAACTCAGCCGTTTCTGAACCGAATCGTTGCCGGTTCTAGGCGTTGCCGGTACTCGGCGTTGCGCTAGTAATCATAATAATAATAATCATAATCATAATCATAATAATAGTAACTAGATATAACACTAATGCTCACCCAGGCGAAGGGCAAGGTGTGAAACAGGTGAGATCTCTGTGATATTGTAATAATAATATTAACTAGATATAACACTAATGTTCACCCAGGTGAAGGTGAAACAGGTGAGATTTCTCTAATATTGTAATAATAATAATAACTACATATAACACTGTAATGTTCACCCAGGTGAAGGTGAAACAGGTGAGATCTCTGTGATATTGTAATAATAATAATAATAACTAGATATAACACTAATGTTCACCCAGGTGAAGGTGAAACAGGTGAGATTTCTCTGATATTGTAATAATAATAATAATAATAATAACTTACTCAACAGTGCGAAAATGCATTGTAGGCAATCCGAGCACACACACAACGGCGTCCCAAAAGATCACCGGTCATCACACAAAGACACGGTGCCAAAAAAATCACCGGTCATCACACAAAGACCACGGTGCCAAAGAAAATACACCGGTCATCTCGCACAAAAAACAACAGCGCCACTTCTAAGCGCTGGTATGATGTGCTATAGGCCCAAAGAGCGGAATCCAAGAAAGACTATTAGGCCTAGCGGGTTCAGATCAGCGTCTGTCTTGTGCAGCGATAACGCCCAGACTGAAGCGGGAATGTCTGGCAGCGTGGCATCCAGATACTCAAACTGTCCTTACCACTAAATACGTTACTAACCGAATAATAACTGTATATAACACTAATGTTCACCCAGGTGAAGGGCAAGGTGAAACAGGTGAGATCTCTGTGATACTGTAATAATAATAATAATAATAACAACTAGATATAGCTCTAATGTTCACCCAGGTGAAGGGGAAAGTGAAACAGGTGAGGGTGTGATCATTTACATTATCATCGTTGTAGCGTTTCAAAGTGTTGATGATGAGGATGACAGGTGTGCCTGTATGTACCTATATATTCACTGACTGTTGCTGTGGCGTTTCAAAGTGTTGATGAGGATGACAGGTGTGTCTGTATGTACCTATATATTCACTGACTTTTGCTGTGGCGTTTCAAAGTGTTGATGAGGATGACAGGTGTGTCTGTATGTACCTATATATTCACTGACTGTTGCTGTGGTGTTTGTAAGAAGCATTTTTTTTCTGTAAACCTCCGTAGTCCTTGACTTTGCCGGTATTGTTCCGTGTCAGGTGTCTGTAACGCATCTGTCATGTTTTGTTGTTGTTGTGCTGGTTATTGTTCTGTGTCAGGTGTCTCTAACGCATCTGTCATGTTTTGTTGTTGTTGTGCTGGTTATTGTTCTGTGTCAGGTGTCTCTAGCGCATCTGTCATGTTTTGTTGTTGTTGTGCTGGTTATTGTTCCGTGTCGGGTGTCTCTAGCGCATCTGTCATGTTTTGTTGTTGTTGTTGTTGTACTGGTTATTGTTCTGTGTCAGGTGTCTCTAGCGCATCTGTCATGTTTTGTTGTTGTTGTTATGCTTGTTATTTCTGCTGTTTCCTTACTGTTGAATATCATTATTTGTTCTGCTGCAGATTTCTATGGTGCATGACTGCCCGAATCATTCAGTGTTTGTAATGTACAGGTCTATCATGTTTTGTTATTGTTAATATTGTTTTGTTACAGCTATGTATGGTCCACGACTGCCTGAATCATTTAGTGTTTGTAATGTACAGGTCTATCATGTTTTGTTATTGTTAATATTGTTATTATTGTTTTGTTATAGCTATGTGTGGTCCATGACTGCCTGAATCATTCAGTGTTTGTTATGAACAGTGCTAATATTGTTATTGTTGTTTTGTTACAGCTATGTGTGGTTCATGACTCTGCCCGAATCATTCAGTGTTTGTTATGAACAGTGCTAATATTGTTGTTGTTTTGTTACAGCTATGCATGGTCCATGACTCTGCCTGAATCATTCAGTGTTTGTTATGAACAGTGCTAATATTGTTGTTGTTTTGTTACAGCTATGTGTGGTTCATGACTCTGCCCGAATCATTCAGTGTTTGTTATGAACAGTGCTAATATTGTTGTTGTTTTGTTACAGCTATGCATGGTCCATGACTCTGCCTGAATCATTCAGTGTTTGTTATGAACAGTGCTAATATTGTTGTTGTTTTGTTACAGCTATGTGTGGTTCATGACTCTGCCCGAATCATTCAGTGTTTGTTATGAACAGTGCTAATATTGTTATTATTGTTTTGTTACAGCTATGTGTGGTTCATGACTCTGCCCGAATCATTCAGTGTTTGTTATGAACAGTGCTAATATTGTTATTATTGTTTTGTTACAGCTATGTGTGGTTCATGACTCTGCCCGAATCATTCAGTGTTTGTTATGAACAGTGCTAATATTGTTATTATTGTTTTGTTACAGCTATCTGTGGTTCATGACTCTGCCCGAATCATTCAGTGTTTGTTATGAACAGTGCTAATATTGTTATTATTGTTTTGTTACAGCTATCTGTGGTCCATGACTCTGCCCGAATCATTCAGTGTCTGGTACAGTACGGAGGACCTCACTACAGATCATGTGTGCTGGACGAAATCCAAGGTAATACATGTGTTAACATTGACATTCACAATACAGTGTTGTTATGTCACAGTACATATCATACAGTATGGAGGACCTCACTACAGATCATGTGTGCTGGATTAAATCCAAGGTGATCAATACAGTGTAAAGTTATATATATAGTCCGTAAAATAGGGTAACTCATTTGTTCAGTAACGTTGGTTGACAAACATGCACGCACACACACAACACACACACACACACACACACACACACACACACACACACACACACACACACACACCACACACACGCTCAACACACACACAGACACACACACACACACACACACACACGCACACAACAACACACACACACACACACACACACACGCATGCACATACACACACACACACACATGCACATCCTGTCGGCTGTCTACATATTCCTTTTCTTTGGACGACAAACGTTAGACCTGATTTGTTTTTCTGTTGTTTTCCTGCAGACGTTGTGGCCGACTTCAGCAAGAGCAAGTACGCCAAGTTCATCATCCGCAAACTGCTCAAATACGGGTCAGTGGATGTCAGGGATTTCTATCTACATTTACAACAATCATTGTACAATGATTATACATCCGCAAACTGCTGAAATACGGGTCAGTGGATGTCAGGGATTTCTGTCTACATTTACAACAATCATTGTACAATGATTATACATCCGCAAACTGCTGAAATACGGGTCAGTGGATGTCAGGGATTTCTATCTACATTTACAACAATCATTGTACAATGATTATACATCCGCAAACTGCTGAAATATGGGTCAGTGGATGTCAGGGATTTCTATCTGTCTACATTTACAACAATCATTGTACAATGATTATACATCCGCAAACTGCTGAAATACGGGTCAGTGGATGTCAGGGATTTCTATCTGTCTACATTTACAACAATCATTGTACAATGATTATACATCCGCAAACTGCTGAAATACGGGTCAGGGGATTTCTATCTACATTTACAACAATCATTGTACAATGATTATACATCCGCAAACTGCTAAAATACGGGTCAGTGGATGTCAGGGATTTCTGTCTACATTTACAACAATCATTGTGCAATGATTATTTGAGCATGCTTACGTTTGATGAGAGTCTTTAAGTCTTTTATTTTCCTAGTAAAACAAAATATTCAAAGATTTTCATTTCACTGCATGAAAGCTCCGTGAGTGGTAGTGATTGAAAGTTGTCCAAGGCTGTTTGGCCAGGCATACATCTGATGGACGCTGTTTTGTGTGTGTGTGTGTTTAATTTTCACAGCGCCAAAATCAAGGCAGTGTGTGTAAGCTGATTCGCCACAAACAGGCCACAAAAATCTTGGAGTACATTAGGTTTCAGTTTACTGAATATTGGATGTATTAAGTAGATATTTCATAGATGTTGTTTTCTTTATTCCCAGGACCAAAGCCCAGAGAGCGACCATTATCCAAGGGTTTCAAGGCAGTGTGCGAAAGCTGATTCGCCACAAGCAGGCCGCAGAAATCGTAGAGTACGCCTACAACGAATTTGCTACGGCTTCACAGAGACTGTGTCTGGTGGAGGAATTCTATGGGCCTGCCTTCTCCATGTTTAAGGTAAAGAGAGACAGAGAGGGACGTAGAGAGAGAGACAAAGACTGTGTCTGTTAGAGGAGTTCTATGGGCCCGCCTTCTCAATGTTTAAGGTAGAGACAGATAGAGAGACAGAGACTGTGTCTGTTAGAGGAGTTCTATGGGCCCGCCTTCTCAATGTTTAAGGTAGAGACAGATAGAGAGACAGAGACTGTGTCTGTTAGAGGAGTTCTATGGGCCCGCCTTCTCAATGTTTAAGGTAGAGACAGATAGAGAGACTGTGTCTGTTAGAGGAGTTCTATGGGCCCGCCTTCTCAATGTTTAAGGTAGAGACAGATAGAGAGAGGGAGAGACAGAGACTGTCTGTTAGAGGAGTTCTATGGGCCCACCTTCTTCATGTTTAAGGTAGAGAGAGAGAAGCAGAGAGAGAGAGACACACACACACAGAAAATACAGAGAGTGAGAGAGAGACAGAGACTGTCTGTTAGAGGAGTTCTATGGGCCCGCCTTCTCCGTGTCTAAGGTAGAGAGAGAGACTGAGAGAGACGCACAGAAAAATACAGAGAGAGACAGAGACTGTGTCTGGTGGAGGAGTTCTATGGACCCGCCTTCTCCATGTTTAAGGTAGAGACAGAGAGAGAGAGAGACAGAGACTGTCTGCTAGAGGAGTTCTATGGACCCGCTTTCTCCATGTTTAAGGTATAGACACAGACACAGAGAGAGAGAGAGACAGAGACTGTCTAGTGTCTGCTAGAGGAGTTCTATGGGCCCGCTTTCTCCATGTTTAAGGCAAAGAGAGAGCAGAGAGAGGGGGGTGGGGGTTGATGGGAATGAGAGGGTCAGATATGCACTTGAAGTTCTGGTTTGATCCTTGATCCGCATGCTGAATGTTTGTGCTTTATTTAAAACTGCTTCCCTCCTCACTGCAGGGAGAGCTGACAGATCTATGTCCTGTGTGTTTCTCTGTTGGTTTCGTTGTGTTTTATTGTAAACCTCACTGCTCTTTTATCTTAGATGTTACTTCCATCTTTCTTAAATCTTTCTGTTTGATATCTGAAACGTTGATTTCCAATGTTAACCAATGCAATGTTTGTTGGTTGGTTTCATTGTGTGTGTTCTGATGATCCTGGAACAAGAAGGAAACAGCAATGATAATGAAAATATTGATAATAATGTTGGTATTATTCCAGACACACGCAGCTCAGAGTTTGAATGTCGTATTGAAGGAACATTGGAACAAGAAGGAAACAGCAATGATAATGAAAATATTGATAATAATGTTGGTATTATTCCAGACACACGCAGCTCAGAGTTTGAATGTCGTATTGAAGGAACATTGGAACAAGAAGGAAACAGCAATGATAATGAAAATATTGATAATAATGTTGGTATTATTCCAGACACACGCAGCTCAGAGTTTGAATGTTGTATTGAGGGAACATTGGAACAAGAAGGAAACAGCAATGATAATGAATATATTGATAATAATGTTGGTATTATTCCAGACACACGCGGCTCAGAGTTTGAATGTCGTATTGAGGGAACATTGGAACAAAAGGAAACAGCAAACTTCCGTTTTCCCCCTCACGCCTCTGTGCCAGGGTGGGGCAACCCACTTTGGGGTCAGACATGGGTTTGATGCGCTAGGCGGCGAACCCCCCCTCTATTTCTATTTCCATCCCCCCCCCCGCCTTCTCTCTCTGTCCTTTTCATTTTTCAATTGAAATGTAATGTCAGCTTTTGCTACATGTGTTCACTTTAGCATGAGATTTGTTCTCTTCACCAAACCTCCCCCTCCCCACCCCTTAAACACAACTGACCCTTGTTTCCAACTTCTACCATCTGTGATTGCGTACTCACTGTCCCCAACCTCTCTCACTTCATTTTTCCCCCCCCCCCCCCCCCCCCCCCCCCCCCCCCCCCCTTGATTTGTGTTCACAGCCTTGCTCTTTGGTTTCAACTTTGTTGTATCATTTACGCGTTGGACTGTAGAGGGGAAGTATTGTTTTTATTTTGATCTTGATGGTTTTTTGCTCCTTCTGTTGCCTACTTTTTGCTCCTTTTGCTCCTTTTGCTGTTTGCTGTTTGCTGTTTGATTGTTTGTCTGTGTTGATAAAGGCGCATTCGCCGAAATATCCAGTAGTTTTGTTTTGTCTCTTGTGAATAAAATAATGTCACTTTGCACTTGTCGTGTAGTTTGTTTGTTGTATGTTCCAGTGACGTTGCAGTCTGTTTCATTCATTTTTTTTAATGAAAACATTGATAATAATGTTGATTTCAGACACATACAGCTCAGAGTTTGGACGACGTGTTGAAGGAACAGTGGGACAAAAAAGACATGATTATGAGCAACTTGAAGGAATCACTGCTACCATTGATTGACAAGTAAGACTGAGAGAGACAGAGAGAGAGAGATGATTATGAGCAACTTGAAAGAATAACTGCTACTATTGATTGACAAGTAAGACTGAGAGAGACAGAGAGAGAGAGATGATTATGAGCAACTTGAAAGAATAACTGCTACTATTGATTGACAAGTAAGACTGAGAGAGACACAGAGAGAGAGAGATGATTATGAGCAACTTGAAGGAATCACTGCTACCATTGATCGACAAGTAAGACTGAGAGAGACAGAGAGAGAGAGATGATTATGAGCAACTTGAAAGAATAACTGCTACTATTGATTGACAAGTAAGACTGAGAGAGACACAGAGAGAGAGATGATTATGAGCAACTTGAAGGAATCACTGCTACCATTGATCGACAAGTAAGACTGAGAGAGACTGAGAGAGAGAGATGATTATGAGCAACCTGAAGGAATCACTGCTGCCATTGATTGACAAATAAGACACAGAGAGAGAGAGACAGACAAGAGAGAGAGAGAGAGAGACAGACAGAGAGAGAGAGAGACAAAAGAGAGAGAGAGAGATGATTATGAGCAACTTGAAGGAATCACTGCTACCATTGATTGACAAGTAAGACTGAGAGAGAGAGACAGACAGACAAAGAGAGAGAGAGACAGACAGAGAGAGAGAGAGACAAAGAGAGAGAGACAGACAGACAGAGAGATGATCATGAGCAACCTGAAGGAATCACTGCTGCCTCTGATCGAAAAGTAAGACTCAGAGAGAGAGAGAGAGAGAGAGAGAGACAAAGAGAGAGACAGAGAGACTGACAGAGAGGACAGACAGACAGAGAGACAGACAGACAAAGAGAGAGACAGACAGACATGATTATGAGCAACTTGAAAGAATCACTGCTACCATTGATTGACATGACAAGTAAGACAGAGAGAGAGAGAGACAGACAGACAGTGAGAGAGAGAGAGAGAGACATCATTATGAGCAACTTGAAAGAATCACTGCTACCATTGATTGACATGACAAGTAAGACAGAGAGAGAGAGAGACAGACAGACAGTGGAGAGAGAGAGAGAGACATCATTATGAGCAAACTTGAAAGAGTCACTGCTACGTCTGATCGACGAGTAAGACTGAGAGAGAGACGGGGGGGGGGGGGGGGGAGAAAACGGGGGGAATTATAGGCGAACGGATGTTGATGTTGAAAAAGAAAGAATGAGAGTGAGGAAGAGAGAAAGTATGGGGACATTAGAAAGGAAGGGCAACAGCAAAGCATTTTAGGCGTAACATTATGTTGTATTCTACAGACAGATCCTCTCTCTGTCCATCGTGCACAAGATCTTCTCCGACTTCTTCAAATACGCCGACCCAAAACTGCAGAAGGTATTTGTTTATTTATCTGTCTGTCTGTGTATTTTTTGGACAGTTTCTCTCCATAAATTGCGATCAAGTTTTCATGAAATTTTGTTGAGCAACTTGAGGGTTTAAGATGTCGGCAACAAACTATGGAATTGACTCCTTTAAAGTTTGCACATTTTATCTCTATTGTCTTTAACTCTGTTGGATGTTGGAACTGCTTGACTCACTGACGTCAGTAGAATGAGTCTGTGTTCTCAGGTTCTGTTGGATGTTGGAACTGCTTGACTGGCTGACGTCAGTAGAATGAGTCTGTGTTCTCAGGTTCTGTTGGATGTTGGAACTGCTTGACTCACTGACGTCAGTAGAATGAGTCTGTGTTCTCAGGTTCTGTTGGATGTTGGAACTGCTTGACTGGCTGACGTCAGTAGAATGAGTCTGTGTTCTCAGGTTCTGTTGGATGTTGGAACTGCTTGACTCACTGACGTCATTAGAATGAGTCTGTGTTCTCAGGTTCTGTTGGATGTTGGAATTGCTTGACTCACTGACGTCAGTAGAATGAGTCTGTGTTCTCAGGTTCTGTTGGATGTTGGAACTGCTTGACTCGCTGACGTCAACAGAATGACTCAATGAGTCTGTGTTCTCAGGTTCTGTTGGATGTTGGAATTGCTTGACTCGCTGATGTCAACAGAATGAGTCTGTGTTCTCAGGTTCTGTTTGCTGTCTGTCTGTCTGTGTGTGTGCTACATTGCTGTTGTTTTCTCATGATCTAAAAGATATTCAATGATCAAGCTTTGCATTGTTAAAGCTATCTGTGCAACCCTTCCAGAATAATGGTGGACACCATTTTATGTTCCCAGGACATGATAGAAGCTCATAGGGAATCCCTGATCCACGTGTTTGGTAATCAGATTATTCAGACTTTTTATCTTTTGAGAGGTATTCATTTTTTCATAATTTATTAAGATTTTCCATAGTTTTATTTCTCCAGGACATGATAGAGGCCCTGAGGGAATCCCTGATCCACATGTTGTTTGTTTGATATCTTGTTTGTTGTATGCATATCAATAGTGATCTATCTTTCTGTATTTTATTTCTCCAGGACATGATAGAGGCCCTGAGGGAATCCCTGATCCACATGTTGTTTGTTTGATATCTTGTTTGTTGTATGCATATCAACAGTGATCTATCTTTCTGTATTTTATTTCTCCAGGACATGATAGAGGCCCTGAGGGAATCCCTGATCCACATGTTGTTTGTTTGATATCTTGTTTGTTGTATACATATCAACAGTGATCTATCTTTCTGTATTGTATTTCTCCAGGACATGATAGAGGCCCTGAGGGAATCTCTGATCCACATGTTGCACACCAAGGAAGGCACTCGAACCGCCATGGCCTGTGTGTGGGCAGGCTCCGCTAAGGTAGTTATGATAATACATGGTGTATTAGATAATGATGTCATACAGTAATGATCTGTGTGTGGGCAGGCTCCGCTAAGGTAGTTATGATAATACATGGTGTATTAGATAATGATGTCATACAGTAATGGCCTGTGTGTGGGCAGGCTCCGCTAAGGTAGTTATGATAATACATGGTGTATTAGATAATGATGTCATACAGTAATGATCTGTGTGTGGGCAGGCTCCGCTAAGGTAGTTATGATAATACATGGTGTATTAGATAATGATGTCATACAGTAATGATCTGTGTGTGGGCAGGCTCCGCTAAGGTAGTTATGATAATACATGGTGTATTAGATAATGATGTCATACAGTAATGATCTGTGTGTGCAGGCTCCGCTAAGGTAGTTATGATAATACATGGTGTATTAGATAATGATGTCATACAGTAATGATCTGTGTGTGGGCAGGCTAAGGTAGTTATGATAATACATGGTGTATTAGATAATGATGTCATACAGTAATGATCTGTGTGTGGGCAGGCTCCGCTAAGGTAGTTATGATAATACATGGTGTATTAGATAATGATGTCATACAGTAATGATCTGTGTGTGGGCAGGCTCCGCTAAGGTAGTTATGATAATACATGGTGTATTAGATAATGATGTCATACAGTAATGATCTGTGTGTGGGCAGGCTAAGGTAGTTATGATAATACATGGTGTATTAGATAATGATGTCATACAGTAATGATCTGTGTGTGGGCAGGCTCCGCTAAGGTAGTTATGATAATACATGGTGTATTAGATAATGATGTCATACAGTAATGGTCTGTGTGTGGGCAGGCTCCGCTAAGGTAGTTATGATAATACATGGTGTATTAGATAATGATGTCATACAGTAATGATCTGTGTGTGGGCAGGCTCCGCTAAGGTAGTTATGATAATACATGGTGTATTAGATAATGATGTCATACAGTAATGATCTGTGTGTGGGCAGGCTCCGCTAAGGTAGTTATGATAATACATGGTGTATTAGATAATGATGTCATACAGTAATGATCTGTGTGTGGGCAGGCTCCGCTAAGGTAGTTATGATAATACATGGTGTATTAGATAATGATGTCATACAGTAATGATCTGTGTGGGCAGGCTCCGCTAAGGTAGTTATGATAATACATGGTGTATTAGATAATGATGTCATACAGTAATGGTCTGTGTGTGGGCAGGCTCCGCTAAGGTAGTTATGATAATACATGGTGTATTAGATAATGATGTCATACAGTAATGATCTGTGTGTGGGCAGGCTCCGCTAAGGTAGTTATGATAATACATGGTGTATTAGATAATGATGTCATACAGTAATGGTCTGTGTGTGGGCAGGCTCCGCTAAGGTAGTTATGATAATACATGGTGTATTAGATAATGATGTCATACAGTAATGATCTGTGTGTGGGCAGGCTCCGCTAAGGTAGTTATGATAATACATGGTGTATTAGATAATGATGTCATACAGTAATGGTCTGTGTATGGGCAGGCTAAGGTAGTTATGATAATACATGGTGTATTAGATAATGTCATACAGTAATGATCTGTGTGTGGGCAGGCTAAGGTAGTTATGATAATACATGGTGTATTAGATAATGATGTCATACAGTAATGGTCTGTGTGTGGGCAGGCTCTGCTAAGTAATACATGGTGTATTAGATAATGATGTCATACAGTAATGGTCTGTGTGTGGGCAGGCTCTGCTAAGTAATACATGGTGTATTAATTAGATAATGATGTCATACAGTAATGGTCTGTGTGTGGGCAGGCTCTGCTAAGTAATACATGGTGTATTAGATAATGATGTCATACAGTAATGGTCTGTGTGTGGGCAGGCTCCGCTAAGTAATACATGGTGTATTAGATAATGATGTCATACAGTAATGGTCTGTGTGTGGGCAGGCTCCGCTAAGTAATACATGGTGTATTAGATAATGATGTCATACAGTAATGGTCTGTGTGTGGGCAGGCTCCGCTAAGTAATACATGGTGTATTAGATAATGATGTCATACAGTAATCATCTGTGTGGGCAGGCTCCGCTATGTTCTATGTAATGACGAGAAGTTTAATCCAAGGGAAATAACTTTTGGAACACATTTGTTTTACCAAATGCCCCCATTTTCACCCAAGATATTTCTGTTCCTTGGCTTTAATTCCTCAAAAAATGTAAATGGTGTGTTTAAAATCTGAAAATAATGTTATTTCGAAACTTTATCAAAATGAATAGAAATAACAATTCATTTATTTATATCTTTATAAAATACCTGTGAACATTGCTGATCCTATAGATGTACATTCAGTAAATGTTGAAATTTGTCGTGGTACGGCAAGACGATCATCAGAAGCCTGACGGGTCATGTGACCCCTACTGCTGTATGAGAGATGGCATCCCTACTGCTGTTAAAGCGCTTTGTGCTGTTTTTATAGCAGTGCATTATGTGAATTATTTTTACAGTGACATATGATCAATGATTTATTAATGTTTATCATTTCAGGATGGCAAGACGATCGTCAAAACCTGAAGGGTCATGTGACTTCTATAATCTAGTATGATGAATGGGTGGAAGCATGAGTTATGTCCCTTCAAGTCTGAAAGGTCATGTGACTTCTATAATCTAATATGATGAATGGGTGGAAGCATGAGTTATGTCCCTTCAAGTCTGAAGGGTCATGTGACTTCTATAATCTAGTATGATGAATGGGTGGAAGCATGAGTTATGTCCCTTCAAGTCTGAAGGGTCATGTGACTTCTATAATCTAGTATGATGAATGGGTGGAAGCATGAGTTATGTCCCTTCAAGTCTGAAGGGTCATGTGACTTCTATAATCTAGTATGATGAATGGGTGGAAGCATGAGTTATGTCCCTTCAAGTCTGAAGGGTCATGTGACTTCTATAATCTAGTATGATGAATGGGTGGAAGCACGAGTTATGTCCCTTCAAGTCTGAAGGGTCATGTGACTTCTATAATCTATAATAAGTGAGTTATGTTCCTTCAAGCGTTTGGTAAAGATTATTCACACAGTGCTACATGATCGACAATTTCTTCATTCTGACATTATGTCACAGGATGGCAAGATGATCATCAAAAGCCTGAAGGGTCATGTGACTTACATTGAGTTATGATCGACGAGTGCTTGGTAAAGATTATTCATACAGTGCTACATTGAGTTATGTCCCTTCAAGCACTCGGTAAAGATTATTCACACAGTGCTACATGATCGACGATTTCTTCATTCTGACATTATGTCACAGGATGGCAAGATGATCATCAAAAGCCTGAAGGGTCATGTGACTTACATTGAGTTATGATCGACGAGTGCTTGGTAAAGATTATTTATACAGTGCTACATTGAGTTATGTCCCTTCAAGCACTCAGTAAAGATTATTCATACAGTGCTACATGATCGACAATTTCTTAATTCTGACATTTATGTGACAGGATCGCAAGATGATCATCAAAAGCTTCAAGGGTCATGTGACTCAGATCTGCAAAGAGGAGGCCGGTCACATGATGCTGTTGGCCATCTTTGATTGTGTGGACGATACTGTGTTGGTCCAGAAAGCCTTGCTGGATGTGAGTATGATAATAATAATAATGATAAATATGATGGTCACATGATGCTGTTGGCCATCTTTGATTGTGTGGACGATACCGTGTTGGTCCAGAAAGCCTTGCTGGATGTGAGTATGATAATAATAATGATGATAAATGACTCTGTGCCAAAAGGTGGGCATGAAAAGTGGACATAGAGGGTAAAAAATGAAACTATTAATACCATTTAAATACATGCATATTTAGAAAGGATATAAATGAGGCAAAACATGTGCAAAGTGGCAGGACAATTTTTCAACCGATTTCTGAGAAAATAGTGATAATGTGGTGTCCCCCACCTGATGACAAACATCAATGATTACATCACAACCATGGTGTTATGTCACAGTATTTTCTCATAGCTCCAGCAAATCATGTTGTGTTAAGTTGTTTTCATTGTTTGCTATTAGTCTGTGACATTTCCTGTTGAAATTTGTTGTTAATATGATGATTATTATGGGTCTGTTGAGGTAACAAATGACCTTTGTCATCACTTTACATTTGAAAGTTGCATCAAATACACTAATTCTGTCTTTAAGTACTTAAGATGCCATAAAAAAACCAATTACAACTTAACTGAATATTTTCTACCAAACTATTAATTGATTCATGTCATTGTTTTTGTTTTATTACACAATGTGTGAAAAATGTATGACAAACATCAAAGTTACCTACATAATTTATTTTCCAGTTTCTGGCCAAAATGTCTATGAATAACTGTATTTTTTGTCAACTACAGTAAGCAGAATACTTTAAAGAAAATAATAACTTGCATGAATAAAAAAATTTCTCCAAAAACTGTTGAATTATTTATCATAATTCACTATTTACACCATAGGACATGTATGACGAACATCATAGTTACATTAATAATTTTCATTAAGCACTATTTTTTCATTTATCTTTCTATGAAGGCTGCAAAGTGCTCTAAATGAATTACTAAACCCACTGAAGTGGTGTTTATTTGTTTATTAGATGGTTAGACCAATAAAACCAGCTAAATTTGATAATTAACATTTTCTTGATGACGAACATCAAGTCCAGTAAAATGATTACATTGAACATTTGGATTAGTGCAGAAGAAAGAAATGAACATGCTGGTGTTAAATAAGGGTAGGGGTCAACTTTATATGACAGTTTAATTGTAAAATAAAAGAGAGCAAGTTAAAAATATATATCTTGAGGATTTTATTGAGCATTATAGCTTAGGTATGACGGATGTCAAGTGTTACATCTAAGTCAGAACCTTTAAGAGAAAGTACAATATTATTTAAAATAATATATTTTGTAAAAAACTTTTATACTCCTATGATAAAGTAATATCTGCTCCAACAAAGCATGACATTTTCATGTATTTTGGATTTACATAAGTGAAAATTGTTGGGAAGTTTGATTTTGGTTGAATGATTACATCAAAAATGATGTTTGTCATCAACATTGGTTTAAGCCTAATAACTAACAGAACTTTCATTTTTGAATGTTACAATCTTTAGCGTTTACTAATAAGGTACTTTTGCATAACCTGTCCAAATTTCAAGTAATTTTACTGGAGTTTGTGTGTTCTAGCACTTGTTGAAATCATGACTATTTGCAATGTCCACTTTTGAAGACCAGATTTTGGGGCTGATTTGACATTCATTGTCACATAACTAAACAACTACTGATCTTATAAAGCTGATATTGTCTCTAGTGTCTTTTCAGACATTTGTCTGTATGTTTATAACATAAGCACAACAGTCAGAAGGTTATGTGACAATTTATTGAGAATGTAAGTACCTGACCCTCTCCGTGCTCACCTTTTGGCACAGAGTCAAATATGATGGTCACATGATGCTGTTGGCCATCTGTGTGTGGATGATACTGTGTTGGTCCAGACAGCCTTGCTGGATGTGAGTATGATAATAATAATGATGATAAATATGATGGTCACATGATGCTGTTGGCCATCTGTGTGTGGATGATACCGTGTTGGTCCAGACAGCCTTGCTGGATGTGAATATGATAATAATAATGATGATAAATATGATGGTCACATGATGCTGTTGGCCATCTGTGTGTGGATGATACCGTGTTGGTCCAGACAGCCTTGCTGGATGTGAATATGATAATAATAATGATGATAAATATGATGGTCACATGATGCTGTTGGCCATCTGTGTGTGGATGATACTGTGTTGGTCCAGACAGCCTTGCTGGATGTGAGTAGAATAATAATAATGATGATAATGATATACGTAATAGTCACATGTTGTTAATAGCCACCTGTGTGTGGATGATGCAGTGTGTTAACTTTATAACTATCCTTGATGATTGATTGACACAGGAGATAGTGAAGAACCTAGGGGAGGTAATCTCGGACAGTCACGGTCATAAAGTGCTGACCTACCTGTTGTTTGACTGATTGATTGATTGATTGATTGATTGACTGATTGATTGACACAGGAGATAGTGAAGAATCTAGGGGAGATAATCGCAGACAGTCACGGTCGTAAAGTGCTGACCTACCTGTTGATTGACTGATTGATTGATTTACTGATTGATTGACACAGGAGATAGTGAAGAACCTAGGGGAGATAATCGCGGACAGTCACGGTCGTAAAGTGCTGACCTACCTGTTGTTGATTGATTGATTGATTGATTGATGCACTGATTGATTGACTGACTGATTTACTGATTGATTGATACAGGAGATAATGAAGAACCTAGGGAAAATAATCGCGGACAGTCACGGTCGTAAAGTGCTGACCTACCTGTTGATTGATTGATTGATTGATTGACTGATTTACACAGGAGATAATGAAGAACCTAGGGAAAATAATCGCGGACAGTCACGGTCGTAAAGTGCTGACCTACCTGTTGATTGATTGATTGATTGATTGACTGATTGACACAGGAGATAATGAAGAACCTAGGGAAAATAATCGCGGACAGTCACGGTCGTAAAGTGCTGACCTACCTGTTGATTGATTGATTGATTGATTGACTGATTGACACAGGAGATAATGAAGAACCTAGGGAAAATAATCGCGGACAGTCACGGTCGTAAAGTGCTGACCTACCTGCTGGTTCGTCGCGACCATTCCTTCTTCTGTCCCGACGTCATCCGAATCCTGGAACAAGGGGACAGCACTCCCACCAGGTAGGAAACCAAGAGTTGCTGGTCTTGGACCAAAGACAATGTTTTCCGTTTGCTTTAAGATTTGTCTCTCACTTAGCTGATGTGAATATTTGTAATAATAACAATGAACATTTAATTTCACTGACAATACAAGGGCATCGCCGAGTGGCAGATATGTCCTTTGCCGGTTACGCCCTGTACATGCCCCGCCCTGTACCTCCCTTCCCCTTCACATCTTCGGTCCCCGTCCTCCTTGTGACCTTTGGGTGAAGCACCTACACACCCTTGACTGGGTGCAAATCGTTTTCCGGGATGCACACCCTTAATTGGTGGTGTGCACACCCTTAACACTGAGACATGTCTGCCACTCAGCGACATTTAAGCCCCACGTGGCACATTTTGTGCTAGGATGTGTTTTACATTTAGTATTAGACCCTCTTCTTTACCGGGATGTACACCCTTAATCAATGGGGTGTACACCCTTAACTCGGAGACATGTCTGCCGCTCTGCGACATTAAAATCCCACGTGGCATAATTTGTACTGCAATGTCTTCAACTCTTCTTTTTACACACCCACACAAAATTTGGAGTGATTCTATACAGTATTTCACGAGAAATAGGAGGGTGAAGAAAAACGGAAACGTGTCTGCCGCTCGGCGACGAATGTTATACGCTTAGTGTCACATCCTGACACACAATTGGAAGGGATTCTGTCTTCTAGTTCACGAGATACAGCTTGAACAAGAAATATATAGCGCAAAGAAGGAAATTTCGGTTTTCAAGGTCACACGTCAAGGTCAAGGTCAGCATGGCGATAATTTATGCTCGGATGTTTTCTACTCTAGGTTATACAGTACCACACACAATCTGAAGCGCTTCTGTCAAGTACAAATGTGGAAATTATGGCTTAAAACCCCAATTTTTAGACCCCTACCACTTTCAAGGCGCACCGATCTCCTTTACCTTGACCTTGCTTGGTATGCCATCATGAGAACGGGCATACGCCAAAGTACCTCCATGCCAAATTTGAAAACTCTAAGACCAACGGTGTGGAAGTTGTGGCCTCTTAAAGATTTTCGGTTTTCAAGGTCATACGTCAAGGTAACGACGATGATAATTTATGCACGGATGCCTTCCTCTCATGGTGACACACCACCACACAACATTTGAAGCGATTCGGTCAAGCGGTTCGGGAGATATCCTTGGGACAGACAGAAAAACCACAATAAAGCAAAAAAAAGAAACCTACACGACCGAAAACATACTCCTTTGCGATCGTAGATACGACCAGCAAAGGACAATGAGGATCTACTCATCTATTGTGACCCTGACTGATTTCAGTAAGAAGAGCCGGAAATGAGAACTGAAGAATTGATGATAACGATGATGGTGATGACAATGATGATGGTGACGGTGACAGTGACGATGATGATGGTGATGTTTCAGTAAAAAAGACCCCAAAGTGAGGGCTCATGAATTGATGATAACGATGATGGTGATGACAATGATGATGGTGACGGTGACAGTGACGATGATGATGGTGATGTTTCAGTAAAAAAGACCCCAAAGTGAGGGCTCATGAATTGATGATAACGATGATGGTGATGACAATGATGATGGTGACGGTGACAGTGACGATGATGATGGTGATGTTTCAGTAAAAAAGACCCCAAAGTGAGGGCTCATGAATTGATGATAACGATAATGATGATGATGATGACGATGACAATGATGTTGATGATGATGATGATGATGATGACTATGTCAATGTTTCAGTAAAAAAGACCCCGAAGTGAGGGCTGAAGAATTGAGGAGTTATGTGTCAGAACCTCTGCTGTCCTTTCTGACTGACAACGCCGCTCTGCTTCTGACCAACAGCCATAGCTCTCTGATGGTGCCGCTGATTCTAGCACATGCCAAGGGTACGTCCTCACTCCATGTGTGATTAGTTCTGACCCTCAGCCATAGCTCTCTGATGGTGCCCCTGATTTTAGCATATGCCAAGGGTACATCCCCACTCCATGTGTGTGTGTTTGGTACTTTATAGTCACAGACGCATCTGTGAAATTCGGGATGCTCCCACCTGGAGAGAACGTCGCAGCCAGAGGCGCCCCCCCCCCCCCCCCTTTTTAAATTTTATTTGCATGCAATTTTTGTGTGACTGATGAGGAAGGAAGGGGAATGTGGGGGGTAACTGTTGACCAAAATGACGACTTTTTCGTTGCCACTGGGTTGGAAAAGGGAACATCAGCTGCGGATGGTCCAACAGACACCCTAATGATGCGGACGCCTTGTCAGTCAGAACATTAGTGCTGTCTCTCTCTCTTTTATGTGTTAATATATTCCGTAGAGTCTCCAGCATAACAGCCGTCTCACAATATAATGGACAATTTGTGCTGGCTGGCGACAATACTGAGGTTCCACTGTACAAAAGGGGTGACATGTCTTCACAAAATACTTACCATTATCAGTATTATTATTATTATCATTATTTATTTTTTTTTTTTCTGCCAGGAGATACGACATCGGCAGTGGAAGCATTGGCTGCAGTGGTGACGACCTCTGACCCCGCCCATTCAGGGGAGAGCACTGGCGGTGACAAAGTTCGACCAATGAGCTTGGTGGAGGACCCAGCAGGTCACATGACCCTGAAGAAAATCCTCCTGACCGACCGACAGAGAATGCACCAAGGAAAAGACGGTGTGTGTGTGTCACTGTGTGTATCACTGTGTGTGTATGTTTGTCACTGTGTGTGTGTGTCTGTGTGTGTATGCCTATCATATGTGTGTCTGTGTGTGTAAGACTGTGAGTATGTACAGGGTTTTTTCATTTGATGGTTGACTATTTTCCCCTGTCTCTACAGGTCTGTTCTGTGTGGTGTGGCCCAGTATCAATGCTCTGTGTCTCTACAGGTTGTTCTGTGTGCCCAGTATACAATGCTCTGTATCTCTACAGGTCTGTTCTGTGTGGCTCATAACTTGTGGTGCCCAGTATACAATGCTCTGTATCTCTACAGGTCTGTTCTGTGTGGCTCATAACTTGTGGTGCCCAGTATACAATGCTCTGTGTCTCTACAGGTCTGTTCTGTGTGGCTCATAACTGTGGTGCCCAGTATGCAATGCTCTGTGTCTCTACAGGTCTGTTCTGTGTGGCTCATAACTTGTGCCCAGTATACAATGCTCTGTATCTCTACAGGTCTGTTCTGTGTGGCTCATAACTTGTGGTGCCCAGTATACAATGCTCTATGTCTCTACAGGTCTGTTCTGTGTGGCTCATAACTTGTGGTGCCCAGTATACAATGCTCTGTATCTCTACAGGTCTGTTCTGTGTGGCTCATAACTTGTGGTGCCCAGTATACAATGCTCTATGTCTCTACAGGTCTGTTCTGTGTGGCTCATAACTTGTGGTGCCCAGTATGCAATGCTCTGTATCTCTACAGGTCTGTTCTGTGTGGCTCATAACTTGTGGTGCCCAGTATACAATGCTCTATGTCTGTCCAGGTCTGTTCTGTGTGGCTCATAACTTGTGGTGCCCAGTATGCAATGCTCTATGTCCAGGTCTGTTCTGTGTGGCTCATAACTTGTGGTGCCCAGTGCTCTATGTCCAGGTCTGTTCTGTGTGGCTCATAACTTGTGGTGCCCAGTATACAATGCTCTGTGTCTGTCCAGGTCTGTTCTGTGTGGCTCATAACTTGTGGTGCCCAGTATACAATGCTATGTGTCTCAATGCTCTATGTCTCTACAGGTCTGTTCTGTGTGGCTCATAACTTGTGGTGCCCAGTATACAATGCTCTGTGTGTCATGAGACTAATAGGGCTCATAACTTGTGGTGCCCAGTATACAATGCTCTATGTCTCTGCAGGTCTGTTCTGTGTGGCTCATAACTTGTGGTGCCCAGTATACAATGCTCTGTATCTCTACAGGTCTGTTCTGTGTGGCTCATAACTTGTGGTGCCCAGTATACAATGCTCTGTGTCTCTACAGGTCTGTTCTGTGTGGCTCATAACTTGTGGTGCCCAGTATACAATGCTCTGTGTCTCTACAGGTCTGTTCTGTGTGGCTCATAACTTGTGGTGCCCAGTATACAATGCTCTGTGCTCATCTCTCTACAGGTCTGTTCTGTGTGGCTCATAACTTGTGGTGCCCAGTATACAATGCTCTGTGTCTCTCCAGGTCTGTTCTGTGTGGCTCATAACTTGTGGTGCCCAGTATACAATGCTCTGTGTCTCTACAGGTCTGTTCTGTGTGGCTCATAACTTGTGGTGCCCAGTATACAATGCTCTGTGTCTCTACAGGTCTGTTCTGTGTGGCTCATAACTTGTGGTGCCCAGTATACAATGCTCTGTGTCTCTCCAGGTCTGTTCTGTGTGGCTCATAACTTGTGGTGCCCAGTATACAATGCTCTGTGTCTCTACAGGTCTGTTCTGTGTGGCTCATAAGTTGTGGTGCCCAGTATACAATGCTCTGTATCTCTACAGGTCTGTTCTGTGTGGCTCATAACTTGTGGTGCCCAGTATACAATGCTCTGTGTCTGTCCAGGTCTGTTCTGTGTGGCTCATAACTTGTGGTGCCCAGTATACAATGCTCTGTGTCTCTACAGGTCTGTTCTGTGTGGCTCATAACTTGTGGTGCCCAGTATACAATGCTCTATGTCTCTACAGGTCTGTTCTGTGTGGCTCATAACTTGTGGTGCCCAGTATACAATGCTCTATGTCTCTACAGGTCTGTTCTGTGTGGCTCATAACTTGTGGTGCCCAGTATACAATGCTCTGTGTCTCTACAGGTCTGTTCTGTGTGGCTCATAATGCTTGTGTCTCTACAGGTGTTCCCAGTGCCCAGTACAATGCTCTGTATCTCTACAGGTCTGTTCTGTGTGGCTCATAACTTGTGGTGCCCAGTATACAATGCTCTGTGTCTCTACAGGTCTGTTCTGTGTGTCTACAGGTCTGTTCTGTGTGGCTCATAACTTGTGGTGCCCAGTATGCAATGCTCTGTATCTCTACAGGTCTGTTCTGTGTGGCTCATAACTTGTGTGCCCAGTGCCCAGTACTTGTGGTACAATGCTCTGTATCTCTACAGGTCTGTTCTGTGTGGCTCATAACTTGTGGTGCCCAGTATACAATGCTCTGTGTCTCTACAGGTCTGTTCTGTGTGGCTCATAACTTGTGGTGCCCAGTATACAATGCTCTGTGTCTCTACAGGTCTGTTCTGTGTGGCTCATAACTTGTGGTGCCCAGTATACAATGCTCTGTGTCTGTCCAGGTCTGTTCTGTGTGGCTCATAACTTGTGGTGCCCAGTATACAATGCTCTGTGTCTCTCCAGGTCTGTTCTGTGTGGCTCATAACTTGTGGTGCCCAGTATACAATGCTCTGTGTCTGTCCAGGTCTGTTCTGTGTGGCTCATAACTTGTGGTGCCCAGTATACAATGCTCTATGTCTCTGCAGGTCTGTTCTGTGTGGCTCATAACTTGTGGTGCCCAGTATACAATGCTCTATGTCTGTTCTGTGTGGCTCATAACTTGTGGTGCCCAGTATACAATGCTCTGTGTCTGTCCAGGTCTGTTCTGTGTGGCTCATAACTTGTGGTGCCCAGTATACAATGCTCTGTCTCTACAGGTCTGTTCTGTGTGGCTCATAACTTGTGGTGCCCAGTATACAATGCTCTGTGTCTCTCCAGGTCTGTTCTGTGTGGCGTTATCCAACATGGCTGAGCCCAGCATCTACAAAAGCTGGGTGGTCAGCAACAGAGGATGCTTCATGCTGGTCATGTGAGTTACTGGTTGATGATATTGGTATTGTGTTGTATTGTATTGGGTTGTGTTGTATTGTATTGGGTTGTATTCTATTCTATTCGTGTTGTATTGTATTGTGTTACATTGTAGCGACTTGTATTTAGGACAATGGAACATCAGAGGCAGCAGTCCTCACACCAGAAACAGGGTGTTTCCTGCTCGTCCTGTGAGTTGTATTTCATGATCCATGAGGACATTGGGAACATCAGAGGCAGCAGTCTTCACACCAGAAACAGGATGTTTCCTGCTCGTCCTGTGAGTTGTATTTCATGATCCATGAGGACATTGGGAACATCAGAGGCAGCAGTCTTCACACCAGAAACAGGATGTTTCCTGCTCGTCCTGTGAGTTGTATTTCATGATCCATGAGGACAATGGAACATCAGAGGCAGCAGTCCTCACACCAGAAACAGGGTGTTTCCTGCTCGTCCTGTGAGTTGTATTTCATGATCCATGAGGACAATGGAACATCAGAGGCAGCAGTCTTCACACCAGAAACAGGATGTTTCCTGCTCGTCCTGTGAGTTGTGTTTGGTGATCCATGAGGACAATGGAACATCAGAGGCAGCAGTCTTCACACCAGAAACAGGGTGTTTCCTGCTCATCCTGTGAGTTGTGTTTGGTGATCCAGGAGGACATTGGGAACATCAGAGGCAGCAGTCTTCACACCAGAAACAGGGTGTTTCCTGCTCATCCTGTGAGTTGTGTTTGGTGATCCAGGAGGACAGAACATCAGAGGCAGCAGTCTTCACACCAGAAACAGGGTGTTTCCTGCTCGTCCTGTGAGTTGTGTTTGGTGATCCATGAGGACAATGGAACATCAGAGGCAGCAGTCTTCACACCAGAAACAGGGTGTTTCCTGCTCATCCTGTGAGTTGTGTTTGGTGATCCATGAGGACAATGGAACATCAGAGGCAGCAGTCTTCACACCAGAAACAGGGTGTTTCCTGCTCATCCTGTGAGTTGTGTTTGGTGATCCGGGAGGACAATGGTTTGGGTTTGGCTGGAGCTACATCAAGGTTTGCCTTTTTTAGATAGATAGAGAGAGATCTTTGAAGTATAATTTTGGGGGTCTGACTGTGTGTTGTGTAATGCTGTAATTTGTGGATATTGTAGTATTGTACGAGTAAGCAAATCACTCCTCTGAACAAATACTTGAAGATGATGGTAATGATGATGATGGTGATTGATGATGATGGTGGTGGTGATGATGATGATGGTGGTGATGATGGTGATGATGACAATGATCATGATAATGGTGCCAATGATGATGATAGTAACGATGATGGAGATGATGATGATTATGATGACATTGATAATGATGATGGTGGTAATGATGATGATAACGATGATGATGGCATTGATGATGGTGGTGATGATGATGATGACGATAGTAATGATGATGATGATAATGACGACGGTGATGATGATGGTGGTAATGATGATGATAACGATGATGGTGGTGGTGATGATGATGATAATGACGATGATGATAGTGGTGATGATAATGATGATGATGATGGTGATAATGATGATGATGACAATGATGATGACAATTATGATGACACAGGTTGCTAGAGGTGGAAAATGCGGCAGTGACCCACCGGCTGCTGTCTCAACTGACTCCTCTGAAGAAATACCTGAGGAAGATGACCTTCAAGGGAGCAGAGATCCTCCTCAACAAAATGGAACAGGTTCAGCCAGGGACGCACGGCAAGAGACCTGTGGAGATCAGTCTGTGAGATCATCATGGAGACTACTAGCAGAGATCATCATGGAGACTACTAGCAGAGATCCTTTTGAACAAAATGGACAATGCTCGGGGCTCTGGGGGCAAGAAACCCATGTAGATCAGTCTGTGAAATGGTGACCAAAAAATGGCTGAGAAAAAGACAGGCCAACCTGTTTGTTGCAGGATTTCTACGACATTTGAAGAGTCACCTTGTTAACAAACTTCTCCTCACACAACACAATCCTCGGAAATGGTTTGAGCCTTTCTCCAGGGCTTCAAAATCGGTTTGAATAAATAGCCCAGCCACCCCAAAGCTTCTAGAACAGTTGTCAAATTTTCTATTTCTGATTTTTTTAATTTTAAGTTTAACATTTTGTGGTGATTCTCTGAAGGAGAGAGACTGCATTCAGTTGTCTGTATATGGGAGGAGCAGCTGTGTTTGAATTGGTTGTTAGAGCTGTTATGTACACAACACCTTGGTTTATCATCTTGTGTGGCTGGTCACATCTCAAGAAATTGTCTGTACCCCTAGAGGTGTTGCATCAGTCATGCCGAGGAATTGAAAGAAGAAAGGGATTTTAGTTGATGACAGTTGAAATGTCTCCATTTTGTTTTCAGTTGAAGACAGTTGATGTCCTGGTTTGTAAAACAGCCAGGGACAGACTATTGACAAAACATCGTTTCTTTCACAGAGTTCGTTAGAATCGATGTTGCACCAATTTTGCCTTAGTTTTAACCGTAAGTTTATCAAGTGGTGCGAATGTGCGAGGGTTAGAAATGTTTTGATTTTAATTTATTCCTTTATGAGCTAAAAAAAAAAATAAAAATATTGTGTGTGCGTGTATATCGAGCGTTGCAAGTAGCTTTTGAGATTGCAGATGTGTGTTGGGCAGGTTTAGGATGAATTATTCCGAGCGACTGGTTTTATGAAACGGTTGATGCATATTTTGTTTATGGGTTTTTGTTCTCATCTTTTGGTTAGTTGTTTTTTCATGGGTGCCGGTGTAGCATCATGTCATGTCCTCTGTCCTGCAAACTGATGGACATTGGTGTCAGAAGTAGATCTGTTGATTGAGTGAGGCGTTTTAAGGTGTGTGCATATGTTCTTGATGACTATTTTATTGGCGGCTTTGTGTGCATTTTAAGACACTTGAATGAGACAGACTGAAAACAAGTGTAATGCGTATGCATTGTTTTTTGTGTCAATTAGCACCTCTGGCCTGTGTAGTACGTGTGGTTTCGCAATGGCTGTTGACTGTGGGTTTTTACAATGATCATAAGTGTGTGCATAAGTTAGTTGCTGTTTTTTTAAGATATGGAAGACAATGTTTTGTCCATGTGTTTGAATGATATCCCCAAAATGGTTTTACGAGTCTTTGCATGGCGAGCATGAATGTCCTCTGTCCTGTTTTCAAAAAAAAAAAAAACATATATTTTACCTTGATTCTCAATGTCTGCCTATGGTGACCTATCAACAAATGGGTCTGTGGGTATGTGCCTCTGGTTCTGATTTGGAACATATTTTAATGCTTTCTTTTATTCAGTAGTATTTCTTTTTTAAGATAAGTTTTCAGAAAAATAAAGTTTTGTTTTTACTTTATAGTGGGAGAATAGCTCTGCGGTCAGTGTTCAAATAAGTGATGCCAATTGACTGGCCATAAATACTGTTAGGAAATAATTAATTTTTTTCCACTTTGAATTTTTTTTAATTTTTTTTTTAAGGGGCACCCTGACGGAATGAGTTTTTCGTAAGAATACGTCGAAATCACCAGAAAACACCTTTACAAAGATTGCAACACTCCCTTTGCTCTGGTTTCCTAGAAATCAAACCGTCAAATCGGCGATTCCTCCTTGAGCGGAGGTGCTTGAAAGTCAAATTCTTTCACCCAAAGAGAAGGCCGTGTGCGTCCTTGTTTTCTAATGGCCGCAGGCGTTAACCAAATCGTTTGCACAACATTTTCGCAATGATAATCCTTTTATTTATTATTAAAAAAAATTATACAGTTCATCTAAAGGAGTTTCGCTCACACAAAGGAATACTCCCTTTTTTTTTTTACTGCACTACAAAAAAAGAAAACGCTTCAAACCCAAGGAATGATTCTCGCCCACCCCCATCCAATGGCTACTCTCTCCGGCATCTCCACCAAGGAGACTCCCGTTTTGATGTTTTTTAGTAACCAGACCAAAGTG
>CM065689.1:1447758-1479599 GCA_017654935.2 Phymorhynchus buccinoides
ACAGTCGCCCAGGAAAAAATCGTCCAAAAATCTCCTGGGGGACATTGCTGAAGAGGGGATGGAGGAGGAGAGGGGGAAGGTGAAGGAGGAGAAGGAGAATAGTACGATGATGGCGCAGAAGAAATGTATCAAGGTTTGTTGATTTTTAATTTGTTATAGTTTAGAAATGGTGAGTGAAACAAAGTGAAAGAGAAGGAGAATAGTACAGTGATTGGGCAGAAGAAATGTATCAAAGAAGTTTGTATTTAGCGCAATTGAATTATGTTTTTCTGCCTCATTTTTTAAAGGGAACCAGAAGAGAAGCTAGTACAGTGATGTGGGCAGAACCTATGAACTGTCCTAAGTTGTGTGTTTTCACTTAACAGATAACCTATGAACTGTCCTAAGTTGTGGCTTGTCACTTAACAGATAACCTAGGAACTATCCTAAGTTGTGGCTTTTCACTTAACAGATAACCTTGCACTGTCCTTAGTTGTGGCTTTTAATTTAACAGATAACCTATGAACTGTCCTAAGTTGTGGCTTAGTCACTTAACAGATAACCTAATGAACTGTCCTAAGTAAAAAGGCTTGTCACTTAACAGATAACATATGAACTGTCCTAAGTTGTGGCTTGTCACTTAACAGATAACCTAGAACTGTATAAAATTGTGGCTTTTCAGAAAGATGAATGAATGTCCTTTTCTGCCTTGTTTTTTAACAGGGAACCAATGAACTTCCTAAGCCTGGCTTGTCATCTAACGATAACCTATGAACTGTCCTTAGTTGTGGCTTTTCACTTAACAGATAACCTATGAACTGTCCTAAGTTGTGGCTTGTCACTTAACAGATAACCTATGAACTGTCCTAAGTTGTGGCTTGTCACTTAACAGATAACCTATGAACTGTCCTAAGTTGTGGCTTGTCACTTAACAGATAACAAGTCACAAGTCACACAACTGTCATGAACTTAAAGAGTATGGTGGTAACTTTTTTGTCTGGTGAATTTTGTTTTCATTTTATTTACTAAGTTGTCATCATTCGATGTTTATCATTTAATTTCTGTCCTAATTTGCTGTTCCTTTGATTGTGGCTTGTCACTTAACAGATAACTTATGAACTGTCCTAAGTTGTGGCTTGTCTTTTAACACATAACCATGAACTGTCCTAAGTTGTGGCTTGTCACTTAAGTGATAAAAACTTTGAAGTCACACTGCTTCATGAAACCATGGAGTATGGTTGTAACTTTTTTGTCTGGTGAATTTTGTTTTCATTTTATTTACTGTTTCATCATTCGTGTCCACCAAATTAAGAAAAACCTTTTCACCGAACACTGCCAATGAAACCATGGGTTGGTTGTTTGTAGCTCTAGTATTTCTATGTGTCCATTACTGTAGAAAAACAAAGTGTCCACCAAAGTGAAGAAAAACTTTGACCGAACACTGCCCAATGAAACCATGGGTTGGTTGTTTGTACTCTATGTTTCTATGTGTGTATTACTGTAGAAAAACAAAGTGTCCACCAAAGTGAAGAAAAACTTTGACCGAACACTGCCCAATGAAACCATGGGTTGGTTGTTTGTACTCTATATTTCTATGTGTATTACTGTAGAAAAACAAAGTGTCCACCAAATTAACCCTCTTGTGCCTGACGCTCTGTGCTCTCAATCACCTCTGAAATCCTAACCCAAGGGACGTCACTCCGTACAAAAAGGGGGGGTAGCGTCAGAAAAATAATAAAATAAAATATACCCTACCAGATTTTGTGGGTTTTTTTGTTTTGAATGTGTTGCCGAGATGTCTGTCTGATATGCAAAATGAATTTCAAGATGTTATGGGGATGCATGGCTCCACAAAGAAAATCTATTTGCCAAAGTGTAGTCGCAAACTGCATTCACTAGTCATTCACTGCCTACTTTTGCAGACTGTTGAAGCCTAACTCGCCCTAACTTGGGCTAAGACGACTGAAATGGAAATGTAGATCAAAATCATTCGCTTACCCTTTCACTTCACGATCTTATAATTTCTATCTTTCACAAAAAAAAGAATTTTCATCGCTGTCATCACTCGGTGGATGCAATAACGACTCATCATCCATTATGTAAAAGTCGGGAAAATGCCGATGTCAGTAACACGACTTCAAAAATTTGCATCGATCGAACCAAACACAAGCTCGCCGCCGAAATAGGTCAGAATACACTCCTTACTCATCACTTCGCGATCTCATAAGTCCCATATTTCACAAAAATAGGACTATTCATCGCTTTCCTCAGTCAATGGACGCCATAACTGTTCGTCATCCATATTGGAAAAATCGCGAAAATGCCGAAGTCGGTCACTAATTTTCAAAAATTCATATCTTTCAAACCAATCGGCCTAGAAGCCATTGCAAGCAACAGGACGGAAGTGTAATCCATAGTGAAAGCGAGGCTGAAGCGCTCACGTGACTGCCATGTGATAGAAACAAAATGGAAGCGCCCAAACCGGCCACGTGGAATCCGTACGTTCCCGAACGTTCTAGAGACGTTTCCGAATCCGATTTTTTTTTGAACGTTCACGACCGTTCACCGCACAAGAGAGTTAAGAAAAACTTTGACCGAACACTGCTCAATGAGTCCATGGGTTGGTGGTTTGTACGGTGTTCTAGTTAAATTTGTACAGTAATTTCATGTCGGTGTGTGTTGAAATATTGTCATATATTTGACCGAACATTTCCCAATGAGGCCATAGAATGATGGACTGCAGTGTAATAATGATGATTATCATGATCATAATCATGATGGCAATAATGATGGTGATAATGATCATGATGGTAATGGGGATTATCATGATGATGATGATAACGATGACGATGGTGTTTTCAGTCCCCAAGAAGCCCAAACAGTCGTGGGCAGACAAGCGCAAGGAACGTAGGATGGTGAAGAACAATTATCAGCTGATTCAGACCGCTAAGTCTGTGTGGGAAGACCTCAGAAGGTGTGTGTGTGTGTGTGTGTGTGTGTGTGTGTGTGTGTGTGAGAGTGAGGCAAAATAAGAGTTTTGTCTGTCTGCATTTGTTAACTGCACGTGTGTACGAGAATTGGATCTTTTGTGAATAAAAATTGTGTGGTTTAAGAATTGGAAGCTAATGATTAGGAAAAGTGGGTCTGTATGTGTGTGCATGTATCAGAATTTAGCAGTTGAAAAACAGGAAAATGTTAACTTACTGTTAGTCTCTGTTAGCTGTGATTGTAACGTTTATGACGTGTGGACACGACGCTTCGTGAGGAAGAGAGTGTCTTCACAACAACAAGAAAGTGTGCTTATGTTGGCCAAGGAACAGGGGGAAAGTTTATATGTTTATAAAAACAATTGAACAAACTGAAAGTGGACTGAATGAAGAAATAGAAGCACATTGTCCAAAGATTAATTAATGCGTTGTGATGGACTTTGTTTCATTTCTCCAGACACGATCAGACGGAGGGTAGTAATTAATGCGTTATGATGGACTTTGTTTAATTTCTCCAGACACGATCAGACGGAGGAGCAGCGATCAGACCTTTGTCAGAATCTGTTCACCCAGGTGGAGGGCAAGGTGAAACAGGTGAGATCTCTGTGATATTGTAATCATATAGTAAAAAGCCAAGTGTCCATTCCGTGTGTGTGTGTGTGTGTGTCTGAAGCACAAAACGGGCCTTATAACTCCGCCGTTTTTTTGACCGAATCGCTTCAAATTTGCTGTGAGCCCTAACTGTGAAATTTGCTGTGAGCCCTGTGATGGCAACGGCAACCGAGGCGGCCGTGTCATTTGCGCGGTTCGGCAAATGCGCGAAACGCGCATCCGCCGGCCTCTCGGCGCCCGTATCTCCGGTGTTTCTGGGCCCATTGCCTTCGAATTTGGAAGGTAGATTACCGGGGACGGTGACTATCCGGAAGCGAATCGGTTAAGAAACGCACGCGCTATACGCCGCTTCACCTTGTCACGAATAACTCCGCCGTTTGTTAACCGAATCGCTTCAAATTTTCTGTCAGGCTTGCTATGGCTTGGGCAAAGCCTGGCAGCAAATGTGAAGAGAATCGGGAGAGCGCGTCACTCTCAGAGCAGCGCCAACGGGAAACGGGGCCTTATAACTCAGCCGTTTCTGAACCGAATCGTTGCCGGTTTCTAGGCGTTGCCGGTACTCGGGCGTTGCGCTAGTAATCATAATAATAATAATCATAATCATAATAATAATAATAGTAACTAGATATAACACTAATGCTCACCCAGGTGAAGGGCAAGGTGAAACAGGTGAGATCTCTGTGATATTGTAATAATAATAATAATAACTAGATATAACAGTAATGTTCACCCAGGTGAAGGTGAAACAGGTGAGATTTCTCTAATATTGTAATAATAATAATAACTACATATAACACTGTAATGTTCACCCAGGTGAAGGTGAAACAGGTGAGATCTCTGTGATATTGTAATAATAATAATAATAATAACTAGATATAACACTAATGTTCACCCAGGTGAAGGTGAAACAGGTGAGATTTCTCTGATATTGTAATAATAATAATAATAATAATAACTTACTCAACAGTGCGAAAATGCATTGTAGGCAATCCGAGCACACACACAACGGCGTCCCAAAAGATCACCGGTCATCACACAAAGACACGGTGCCAAAAAAATCACCGGTCATCACACAAAGACCACGGTGCCAAAGAAAATACACCGGTCATCTCGCACAAAAAACAACAGCGCCACTTCTAAGCGCTGGTATGATGTGCTATAGGCCCAAAGAGCGGAATCCAAGAAAGACTATTAGGCCTAGCGGGTTCAGATCAGCGTCTGTCTTGTGCAGCGATAACGCCCAGACTGAAGCGGGAATGTCTGGCAGCGTGGCATCCAGATACTCAAACTGTCCTTACCACTAAATACGTTACTAACCGAATAATAACTGTATATAACACTAATGTTCACCCAGGTGAAGGGCAAGGTGAAACAGGTGAGATCTCTGTGATACTGTAATAATAATAATAATAATAAATAACAACTAGATATAGCTCTAATGTTCACCCAGGTGAAGGGGAAAGTGAAACAGGTGAGGGTGTGATCATTTACATTATCATCGTTGTAGCGTTTCAAAGTGTTGATGATGAGGATGACAGGTGTGCCTGTATGTACCTATATATTCACTGACTGTTGCTGTGGCGTTTCAAAGTGTTGATGAGGATGACAGGTGTGTCTGTATGTACCTATATATTCACTGACTTTTGCTGTGGCGTTTCAAAGTGTTGATGAGGATGACAGGTGTGTCTGTATGTACCTATATATTCACTGACTGTTGCTGTGGTGTTTGTAAGAAGCATTTTTTTTCTGTAAACCTCCGTAGTCCTTGACTTTGCCGGTATTGTTCCGTGTCAGGTGTCTGTAACGCATCTGTCATGTTTTGTTGTTGTTGTGCTGGTTATTGTTCTGTGTCAGGTGTCTCTAACGCATCTGTCATGTTTTGTTGTTGTTGTGCTGGTTATTGTTCTGTGTCAGGTGTCTCTAGCGCATCTGTCATGTTTTGTTGTTGTTGTGCTGGTTATTGTTCCGTGTCGGGTGTCTCTAGCGCATCTGTCATGTTTTGTTGTTGTTGTTGTTGTACTGGTTATTGTTCTGTGTCAGGTGTCTCTAGCGCATCTGTCATGTTTTGTTGTTGTTGTTATGCTTGTTATTTCTGCTGTTTCCTTACTGTTGAATATCATTATTTGTTCTGCTGCAGATTTCTATGGTGCATGACTGCCCGAATCATTCAGTGTTTGTAATGTACAGGTCTATCATGTTTTGTTATTGTTAATATTGTTTTGTTACAGCTATGTATGGTCCACGACTGCCTGAATCATTTAGTGTTTGTAATGTACAGGTCTATCATGTTTTGTTATTGTTAATATTGTTATTATTGTTTTGTTATAGCTATGTGTGGTCCATGACTGCCTGAATCATTCAGTGTTTGTTATGAACAGTGCTAATATTGTTATTGTTGTTTTGTTACAGCTATGTGTGGTTCATGACTCTGCCCGAATCATTCAGTGTTTGTTATGAACAGTGCTAATATTGTTGTTGTTTTGTTACAGCTATGCATGGTCCATGACTCTGCCTGAATCATTCAGTGTTTGTTATGAACAGTGCTAATATTGTTGTTGTTTTGTTACAGCTATGTGTGGTTCATGACTCTGCCCGAATCATTCAGTGTTTGTTATGAACAGTGCTAATATTGTTGTTGTTTTGTTACAGCTATGCATGGTCCATGACTCTGCCTGAATCATTCAGTGTTTGTTATGAACAGTGCTAATATTGTTGTTGTTTTGTTACAGCTATGTGTGGTTCATGACTCTGCCCGAATCATTCAGTGTTTGTTATGAACAGTGCTAATATTGTTATTATTGTTTTGTTACAGCTATGTGTGGTTCATGACTCTGCCCGAATCATTCAGTGTTTGTTATGAACAGTGCTAATATTGTTATTATTGTTTTGTTACAGCTATGTGTGGTTCATGACTCTGCCCGAATCATTCAGTGTTTGTTATGAACAGTGCTAATATTGTTATTATTGTTTTGTTACAGCTATCTGTGGTTCATGACTCTGCCCGAATCATTCAGTGTTTGTTATGAACAGTGCTAATATTGTTATTATTGTTTTGTTACAGCTATCTGTGGTCCATGACTCTGCCCGAATCATTCAGTGTCTGGTACAGTACGGAGGACCTCACTACAGATCATGTGTGCTGGACGAAATCCAAGGTAATACATGTGTTAACATTGACATTCACAATACAGTGTTGTTATGTCACAGTACATATCATACAGTATGGAGGACCTCACTACAGATCATGTGTGCTGGATTAAATCCAAGGTGATCAATACAGTGTAAAGTTATATATATAGTCCGTAAAATAGGGTAACTCATTTGTTCAGTAACGTTGGTTGACAACATGCACGCACACACACAACACACACACACACACACACACACACACACACACACACAACACACACACACACACACACACACACACGCTCAACACACACACACAGACACACGCACACACACACACACACACACACAAACACAACACACACACACACACACACACACACGCATGCACATACACACACACACACACACATGCACATCCTGTCGGCTGTCTACATATTCCTTTTCTTTGGACGACAAACGTTAGACCTGATTTGTTTTTCTGTTGTTTTCCTGCAGACGTTGTGGCCGACTTCAGCAAGAGCAAGTACGCCAAGTTCATCATCCGCAAACTGCTCAAATACGGGTCAGTGGATGTCAGGGATTTCTATCTACATTTACAACAATCATTGTACAATGATTATACATCCGCAAACTGCTGAAATACGGGTCAGTGGATGTCAGGGATTTCTGTCTACATTTACAACAATCATTGTACAATGATTATACATCCGCAAACTGCTGAAATACGGGTCAGTGGATGTCAGGGATTTCTATCTACATTTACAACAATCATTGTACAATGATTATACATCCGCAAACTGCTGAAATATGGGTCAGTGGATGTCAGGGATTTCTATCTGTCTACATTTACAACAATCATTGTACAATGATTATACATCCGCAAACTGCTGAAATACGGGTCAGTGGATGTCAGGGATTTCTATCTGTCTACATTTACAACAATCATTGTACAATGATTATACATCCGCAAACTGCTGAAATACGGGTCAGGGGATTTCTATCTACATTTACAACAATCATTGTACAATGATTATACATCCGCAAACTGCTAAAATACGGGTCAGTGGATGTCAGGGATTTCTGTCTACATTTACAACAATCATTGTGCAATGATTATTTGAGCATGCTTACGTTTGATGAGAGTCTTTAAGTCTTTTATTTTCCTAGTAAAACAAAATATTCAAAGATTTTCATTTCACTGCATGAAAGCTCCGTGAGTGGTAGTGATTGAAAGTTGTCCAAGGCTGTTTGGCCAGGCATACATCTGATGGACGCTGTTTTGTGTGTGTGTGTGTTTAATTTTCACAGCGCCAAAATCAAGGCAGTGTGTGTAAGCTGATTCGCCACAAACAGGCCACAAAAATCTTGGAGTACATTAGGTTTCAGTTTACTGAATATTGGATGTATTAAGTAGATATTTCATAGATGTTGTTTTCTTTATTCCCAGGACCAAAGCCCAGAGAGCGACCATTATCCAAGGGTTTCAAGGCAGTGTGCGAAAGCTGATTCGCCACAAGCAGGCCGCAGAAATCGTAGAGTACGCCTACAACGAATTTGCTACGGCTTCACAGAGACTGTGTCTGGTGGAGGAATTCTATGGGCCTGCCTTCTCCATGTTTAAGGTAAAGAGAGACAGAGAGGGACGTAGAGAGAGAGACAAAGACTGTGTCTGTTAGAGGAGTTCTATGGGCCCGCCTTCTCAATGTTTAAGGTAGAGACAGATAGAGAGACAGAGACTGTGTCTGTTAGAGGAGTTCTATGGGCCCGCCTTCTCAATGTTTAAGGTAGAGACAGATAGAGAGACAGAGACTGTGTCTGTTAGAGGAGTTCTATGGGCCCGCCTTCTCAATGTTTAAGGTAGAGACAGATAGAGAGACTGTGTCTGTTAGAGGAGTTCTATGGGCCCGCCTTCTCAATGTTTAAGGTAGAGACAGATAGAGAGAGGGAGAGACAGAGACTGTCTGTTAGAGGAGTTCTATGGGCCCACCTTCTTCATGTTTAAGGTAGAGAGAGAGAAGCAGAGAGAGAGACACACACACACAGAAAATACAGAGAGTGAGAGAGAGACAGAGACTGTCTGTTAGAGGAGTTCTATGGGCCCGCCTTCTCCGTGTCTAAGGTAGAGAGAGAGACTGAGAGAGACGCACAGAAAAATACAGAGAGAGACAGAGACTGTGTCTGGTGGAGGAGTTCTATGGACCCGCCTTCTCCATGTTTAAGGTAGAGACAGAGAGAGAGAGAGACAGAGACTGTCTGCTAGAGGAGTTCTATGGACCCGCTTTCTCCATGTTTAAGGTATAGACACAGACACAGAGAGAGAGAGAGACAGAGACTGTCTAGTGTCTGCTAGAGGAGTTCTATGGGCCCGCTTTCTCCATGTTTAAGGCAAAGAGAGAGCAGAGAGAGGGGGGTGGGGGTTGATGGGAATGAGAGGGTCAGATATGCACTTGAAGTTCTGGTTTGATCCTTGATCCGCATGCTGAATGTTTGTGCTTTATTTAAAACTGCTTCCCTCCTCACTGCAGGGAGAGCTGACAGATCTATGTCCTGTGTGTTTCTCTGTTGGTTTCGTTGTGTTTTATTGTAAACCTCACTGCTCTTTTATCTTAGATGTTACTTCCATCTTTCTTAAATCTTTCTGTTTGATATCTGAAACGTTGATTTCCAATGTTAACCAATGCAATGTTTGTTGGTTGGTTTCATTGTGTGTGTTCTGATGATCCTGGAACAAGAAGGAAACAGCAATGATAATGAAAATATTGATAATAATGTTGGTATTATTCCAGACACACGCAGCTCAGAGTTTGAATGTCGTATTGAAGGAACATTGGAACAAGAAGGAAACAGCAATGATAATGAAAATATTGATAATAATGTTGGTATTATTCCAGACACACGCAGCTCAGAGTTTGAATGTCGTATTGAAGGAACATTGGAACAAGAAGGAAACAGCAATGATAATGAAAATATTGATAATAATGTTGGTATTATTCCAGACACACGCAGCTCAGAGTTTGAATGTTGTATTGAGGGAACATTGGAACAAGAAGGAAACAGCAATGATAATGAATATATTGATAATAATGTTGGTATTATTCCAGACACACGCGGCTCAGAGTTTGAATGTCGTATTGAGGGAACATTGGAACAAAAGGAAACAGCAAACTTCCGTTTTCCCCCTCACGCCTCTGTGCCAGGGGGGGGCAACCCACTTTGGGGTCAGACATGGGTTTGATGCGCTAGGCGGCGAACCCCCCCTCTATTTCTATTTCCATCCCCCCCCCCGCCTTCTCTCTCTGTCCTTTTCATTTTTCAATTGAAATGTAATGTCAGCTTTTGCTACATGTGTTCACTTTAGCACGAGATTTGTTCTCTTCACCAAACCTCCCCCTCCCCACCCCTTACACACAACTGACCCTTGTTTCCAACTTCTACCATCTGTGATTGCGTACTCACTGTCCCCAACCTCTCTCACTTCAATTTCTCCTCCGCCCCCCCCCCCCCCCCCCCCCCCCTCCCCCCTTGATTGTGTTCACAGCCTTGCTCTTTGGTTTCAACTTTGTTGTATCATTTACGCGTTGGACTGTAGAGGGGAAGTATTGTTTTTTATTTTGATCTTGATGGTTTTTTGCTCCTTCTGTTGCCTACTTTTTGCTCCTTTTGCTCCTTTTGCTGTTTGCTGTTTGCTGTTTGATTGTTTGTCTGTGTTGATAAAGGCGCATTCGCCGAAATATCCAGTAGTTTTGTTTTGTCTCTTGTGAATAAAATAACGTCACTTTGCACTTGTCGTAGTTGTTTGTTTGTTGTATGTTCCAGTGACGTTGCAGTCTGTTTCATTCATTTTTTTTAATGAAAACATTGATAATAATGTTGATTTCAGACACATACAGCTCAGAGTTTGGACGACGTGTTGAAGGAACAGTGGGACAAAAAAGACATGATTATGAGCAACTTGAAGGAATCACTGCTACCATTGATTGACAAGTAAGACTGAGAGAGACAGAGAGAGAGAGATGATTATGAGCAACTTGAAAGAATAACTGCTACTATTGATTGACAAGTAAGACTGAGAGAGACAGAGAGAGAGAGATGATTATGAGCAACTTGAAAGAATAACTGCTACTATTGATTGACAAGTAAGACTGAGAGAGACACAGAGAGAGAGATGATTATGAGCAACTTGAAGGAATCACTGCTACCATTGATCGACAAGTAAGACTGAGAGAGACAGAGAGAGAGAGATGATTATGAGCAACTTGAAAGAATAACTGCTACTATTGATTGACAAGTAAGACTGAGAGAGACACAGAGAGAGAGATGATTATGAGCAACTTGAAGGAATCACTGCTACCATTGATCGACAAGTAAGACTGAGAGAGACTGAGAGAGAGAGATGATTATGAGCAACCTGAAGGAATCACTGCTGCCATTGATTGACAAATAAGACACAGAGAGAGAGAGAGACAGACAAAGAGAGAGAGAGAGACAGACAGAGAGAGAGAGAGACAAAGAGAGAGAGAGAGATGATTATGAGCAACTTGAAGGAATCACTGCTACCATTGATTGACAAGTAAGACTGAGAGAGAGAGAGACAGACAGACAAAGAGAGAGAGAGACAGACAGAGAGAGAGAGAGACAAAGAGAGAGAGACAGACAGACAGAGAGATGATCATGAGCAACCTGAAGGAATCACTGCTGCCTCTGATCGAAAAGTAAGACTCAGAGAGAGAGAGAGAGAGAGAAGACAAAGAGAGAGACAGAGAGACTGACAGAGAGACAGACAGACAGAGAGAGACAGACAAAGAGAGAGACAGACAGACATGATTATGAGCAACTTGAAAGAATCACTGCTACCATTGATTGACATGACAAGTAAGACAGAGAGAGAGAGAGACAGACAGACAGTGAGAGAGAGAGAGAGAGACATCATTATGAGCAACTTGAAAGAATCACTGCTACCATTGATTGACATGACAAGTAAGACAGAGAGAGAGAGAGACAGACAGACAGTGAGAGAGAGAGAGAGAGACATCATTATGAGCAACTTGAAAGAGTCACTGCTACGTCTGATCGACGAGTAAGACTGAGAGAGAGACGGGGGGGGGGGGAGAAAACGGGGGGAATTATAGGCGAACGGATGTTGATGTTGAAAAAGAAAGAATGAGAGTGAGGAAGAGAGAAAGTATGGGGACATTAGAAAGGAAGGGCAACAGCAAAGCATTTTAGGCGTAACATTATGTTGTATTCTACAGACAGATCCTCTCTCTGTCCATCGTGCACAAGATCTTCTCCGACTTCTTCAAATACGCCGACCCAAAACTGCAGAAGGTATTTGTTTATTTATCTGTCTGTCTGTGTATTTTTTGGACAGTTTCTCTCCATAAATTGCGATCAAGTTTTCATGAAATTTTGTTGAGCAACTTGAGGGTTTAAGATGTCGGCAACAAACTATGGAATTGACTCCTTTAAAGTTTGCACATTTTATCTCTATTGTCTTTAACTCTGTTGGATGTTGGAACTGCTTGACTCACTGACGTCAGTAGAATGAGTCTGTGTTCTCAGGTTCTGTTGGATGTTGGAACTGCTTGACTGGCTGACGTCAGTAGAATGAGTCTGTGTTCTCAGGTTCTGTTGGATGTTGGAACTGCTTGACTCACTGACGTCAGTAGAATGAGTCTGTGTTCTCAGGTTCTGTTGGATGTTGGAACTGCTTGACTGGCTGACGTCAGTAGAATGAGTCTGTGTTCTCAGGTTCTGTTGGATGTTGGAACTGCTTGACTCACTGACGTCATTAGAATGAGTCTGTGTTCTCAGGTTCTGTTGGATGTTGGAATTGCTTGACTCACTGACGTCAGTAGAATGAGTCTGTGTTCTCAGGTTCTGTTGGATGTTGGAACTGCTTGACTCGCTGACGTCAACAGAATGACTCAATGAGTCTGTGTTCTCAGGTTCTGTTGGATGTTGGAATTGCTTGACTCGCTGATGTCAACAGAATGAGTCTGTGTTCTCAGGTTCTGTTTGCTGTCTGTCTGTCTGTGTGTGTGCTACATTGCTGTTGTTTTCTCATGATCTAAAAGATATTCAATGATCAAGCTTTGCATTGTTAAAGCTATCTGTGCAACCCTTCCAGAATAATGGTGGACACCATTTTATGTTCCCAGGACATGATAGAAGCTCATAGGGAATCCCTGATCCACGTGTTTGGTAATCAGATTATTCAGACTTTTTATCTTTTGAGAGGTATTCATTTTTTCATAATTTATTAAGATTTTCCATAGTTTTATTTCTCCAGGACATGATAGAGGCCCTGAGGGAATCCCTGATCCACATGTTGTTTGTTTGATATCTTGTTTGTTGTATGCATATCAATAGTGATCTATCTTTCTGTATTTTATTTCTCCAGGACATGATAGAGGCCCTGAGGGAATCCCTGATCCACATGTTGTTTGTTTGATATCTTGTTTGTTGTATGCATATCAACAGTGATCTATCTTTCTGTATTTTATTTCTCCCGGACATGATAGAGGCCCTGAGGGAATCCCTGATCCACATGTTGTTTGTTTGTTATCTTGTTTGTTGTATACATATCAACAGTGATCTATCTTTCTGTATTGTATTTCTCCAGGACATGATAGAGGCCCTGAGGGAATCTCTGATCCACATGTTGCACACCAAGGAAGGCACTCGAACCGCCATGGCCTGTGTGTGGGCAGGCTCCGCTAAGGTAGTTATGATAATACATGGTGTATTAGATAATGATGTCATACAGTAATGATCTGTGTGTGGGCAGGCTCCGCTAAGGTAGTTATGATAATACATGGTGTATTAGATAATGATGTCATACAGTAATGGCCTGTGTGTGGGCAGGCTCCGCTAAGGTAGTTATGATAATACATGGTGTATTAGATAATGATGTCATACAGTAATGATCTGTGTGTGGGCAGGCTCCGCTAAGGTAGTTATGATAATACATGGTGTATTAGATAATGATGTCATACAGTAATGGCCTGTGTGTGGGCAGGCTCCGCTAAGGTAGTTATGATAATACATGGTGTATTAGATAATGATGTCATACAGTAATGATCTGTGTGTGGGCAGGCTCCGCTAAGGTAGTTATGATAATACATGGTGTATTAGATAATGATGTCATACAGTAATGATCTGTGTGTGGGCAGGCTAAGGTAGTTATGATAATACATGGTGTATTAGATAATGATGTCATACAGTAATGATCTGTGTGTGGGCAGGCTCCGCTAAGGTAGTTATGATAATACATGGTGTATTAGATAATGATGTCATACAGTAATGATCTGTGTGTGGGCAGGCTCCGCTAAGGTAGTTATGATAATACATGGTGTATTAGATAATGATGTCATACAGTAATGATCTGTGTGTGGGCAGGCTAAGGTAGTTATGATAATACATGGTGTATTAGATAATGATGTCATACAGTAATGATCTGTGTGTGGGCAGGCTCCGCTAAGGTAGTTATGATAATACATGGTGTATTAGATAATGATGTCATACAGTAATGGTCTGTGTGTGGGCAGGCTCCGCTAAGGTAGTTATGATAATACATGGTGTATTAGATAATGATGTCATACAGTAATGATCTGTGTGTGGGCAGGCTCCGCTAAGGTAGTTATGATAATACATGGTGTATTAGATAATGATGTCATACAGTAATGATCTGTGTGTGGGCAGGCTCCGCTAAGGTAGTTATGATAATACATGGTGTATTAGATAATGATGTCATACAGTAATGATCTGTGTGTGGGCAGGCTCCGCTAAGGTAGTTATGATAATACATGGTGTATTAGATAATGATGTCATACAGTAATGATCTGTGTGTGGGCAGGCTCCGCTAAGGTAGTTATGATAATACATGGTGTATTAGATAATGATGTCATACAGTAATGGTCTGTGTGTGGGCAGGCTCCGCTAAGGTAGTTATGATAATACATGGTGTATTAGATAATGATGTCATACAGTAATGATCTGTGTGTGGGCAGGCTCCGCTAAGGTAGTTATGATAATACATGGTGTATTAGATAATGATGTCATACAGTAATGATCTGTGTGTGGGCAGGCTCCGCTAGGTAGTTATGATAATACATGGTGTATTAGATAATGATGTCATACAGTAATGATCTGTGTGTGGGCAGGCTCCGCTAAGGTAGTTATGATAATACATGGTGTATTAGATAATGATGTCATACAGTAATGGTCTGTGTATGGGCAGGCTAAGGTAGTTATGATAATACATGGTGTATTAGATAATGTCATACAGTAATGATCTGTGTGTGGGCAGGCTAAGGTAGTTATGATAATACATGGTGTATTAGATAATGATGTCATACAGTAATGATCTGTGTGTGGGCAGGCTAAGGTAGTTATGATAATACATGGTGTATTAGATAATGATGTCATACAGTAATGGTCTGTGTGTGGGCAGGCTCTGCTAAGTAATACATGGTGTATTAGATAATGATGTCATACAGTAATGATCTGTGTGTGGGCAGGCTCTGCTAAGTAATACATGGTGTATTAGATAATGATGTCATACAGTAATGGTCTGTGTGTGGGCAGGCTCTGCTAAGTAATACATGGTGTATTAGATAATGATGTCATACAGTAATGGTCTGTGTGTGGGCAGGCTCCGCTAAGTAATACATGGTGTATTAGATAATGATGTCATACAGTAATGGTCTGTGTGTGGGCAGGCTCGCTGCTAAGTAATACATGGTGTATTAGATAATGATGTCATACAGTAATCATCTGTGTGGGCAGGCTCCGCTATGTTCTATGTAATGACGAGAAAGTTGAATCCAAGCGTGAAATAACTTTTGGACACACATTTGTTTTAGTACCAATGCCCCCATTTTCACCCAAGTATTTATCTGTTTTCCTTGGCTTTAATTCCTCAAAAAATGTAAATGGTGTGTTTAAAATCTGAAAATAATGTTATTTCGAAACTTTATCAAAATGAATAGAAATAACAATTCATTTATTTATATCTTTATAAAATACCTGTGAACATTGCTGATCCTATAGATGTACATTCAGTAAATGTTGAAATTTGTCGTGGTACGGCAAGACGATCATCAGAAGCCTGACGGGTCATGTGACCCCTACTGCTGTATGAGAGATGGCATCCCTACTGCTGTTAAAGCGCTTTGTGCTGTTTTTATAGCAGTGCATTATGTGAATTATTTTTACAGTGACATATGATCAATGATTTATTAATGTTTATCATTTCAGGATGGCAAGACGATCGTCAAAACCTGAAGGGTCATGTGACTTCTATAATCTAGTATGATGAATGAGTGGAACTGGAAGCACGAGTTATGTCCCTTCAAGTCGCAAACGGTCATGTGACTTCTATAATCTTAATATGATGAATGGGTGGAAGCATGAGTTATGTCCCTTTAAGTCTGAAAGCATCATGTGACTTCACTATAATCTAATATGATGACATCGGGTGCTGGAACGAACATGAGTTATGTCCCTTCAAGTTACTTGAAAGGTCACTGTCGACTTCTTTCTTCATCTAGATATGACCCGAATGGTGTGGAAGCACATGAGTATACACGTCCCTTCAAGTCTGAAGGGTTACAGTGACTTCTATAATCTAGTAATGAATGAATGGGCAGGTGAAGCATGAGTTATGTCCCCTTCAAGTCAGAAGGGTCATGTGACTCATATAAATTTAGTACTGATGAATGGGTGGAAGCCACGAGTTATGTCCCTTCAAGTCTGAAGGCACGGTAATTCGTGACACTTACTATAATCTATAATAAGTGATGTTACTGTTTCCTTCAAGCGTTTCGCGATAAAGACGTATCACACTGTGCTACATATGATCGACAATTTCTTCATCTTGACATTATGTCACCAGGATGGCACAGACGATCATCAAAAGCCTGAAGGGTCATGTGACTTACCATTGAAGATTAGTGACTCCGACGAGTGCTGGGCAAAGATTAATTCCATACAGTGCGACATTGTGACTTACTTGTTCCTTTGCACAGCACTCAGGGTACAAGATTACAGTTCATCAATCTATTTGCTGTACCATGACTCGAGCGATTATTCGTGTCATTCTGTACATTACTGTCCACACGGATGGGCAAGACATGTTATCATCAAAAAGCCTGATGGGTCATTTGAACGACACTTGAGTTGATCGATCGAAGAGGTGGCTCTAGTGGGAGGGGGGGGGGGGGGCGGGGGTGGGGTAAAGATTATTTATTACAGTGCTACATTGAGTTATGTTCCCTTCAAGCAATCAGTAAAGATTATTCATACAGTGCTACATGGATCGAACAATTTCTTAATTCTGAACATTTAGGTGGAAGGATCGAAAAGATGATGATCATAAGCTTCAAGGGTCATGTGGACTCAGATCTGCAAAGAGGAGGTCCCGGTCACATGATGTTGTTGGCCATCTTTGATTGTGTGGACGATACTGTGTTGGTCCAGAAAGCCTTGCTGGATGTGAGTATGATAATAATAATAATGATAAATATGATGGTCACATGATGATGGTGGCCATCTTTGATTGTGTGGACGATACCGTGTTGGTCCAGAAAGCCTTGCTGGATGTGAGTATGATAATAATTGAATGATGATAAATGACTGTGTGCCAAAAGGTGTGCATAAAAAGTGGACATAGAGGGTAAAAAATGAAACTATTTAATACCATTAAAATACATGCATATTTAGGAAAGGATATAAATGAGGCAAAACAGGTGCAAAGTGGCAGGAAAATTTTTCAACAGATTTCTGAGAAAATGGTGATAATGTGGTGTCCCCCACCTGATGACAAACATCATTGATTACATCACAACCATGGTGTTATGTCACATTATTTTCTCATAGCTCCAGCAAATCTTATTGTGTTAAGTTGTTTTTATTGTTTGCTACTAGTCTGTGACATTTCTTGTTGAAATTTGCTGTTAATATGATTATTATTATGCGGTCTGTTGAGGGTAACAAATGAACTACACGTCATCACTTTACAGTTGAAAAGTTGTACTTAAAATACACACTTAAGTCTGCTCATTTAAGTACTTTAAGATGCCAAAAACAAACACAATTACAAATTAGTTGAATATTTTCTACCCAAAACTATTAATTTATTCTATGTCAACAGAGTGTTTGTTACACATTACCACAATGTTCGAAAAAAATGTCTATGACGAAACACAAAAGGTTGCCTAACATACATCACTATTTCAGTTTCTGGACAAAATGTCTCACGAATAACTGTTATTTTTGCTCAACACCACAGTAAGCAAGGAATGCTTTATAGAAAATAATAACTTGCACATGAATAAAAAAAATTTATCCACAAAAACTGCTTTTTCGAATTACTTATACATAATCCACTATTTCACACCATAGGACATGTATCATTGTATGACGAACACTCATTAGTTCACATTGATAATTTTCATTAAGCACTATTTTTTCACATTCTTATATTTCTATGCAAGGCTGCAAAGTGCTCTAGAGAACACGAATGGACTAAACCCATTGAAGTGGCGTTTAGATTTGACTTAGTAGATGGTTCACTATTGCCAATAAAAACAGCTAAATTTGATAATGTAAACATTTTCTTGATGATGAAAACATCAAGTCCAGTAAAATGCTTTACCATTGAAGTTGAACATTTGGATTACGTGCAGAAAGAACGATAACTTAACATGCTAGGTGTTTAACACGTAGGGTACGAGGTCAACTGTATATGACAGTTACTCCCAGATATATGTACAAATAAAAGACGAGCCAAGTTTAAATAAATACATATCTTTGAGAGATTTTATTGAGCACATGGATAACTTATGTATGACGGATGTCAAGGTCATTAGACACTAAGCAGAACGAACCTTTAAGAGAAGTACAATATTAATTTAAAATAATATATTTTGTAAAAAAACTTTACTACTCCTATGCACTAAAAGTCAATACCTGCTCCAACAAAGCACTGTACATTCTTTCATCGCTATTTTGGAATTTTACCATATATAAGGGAAAAGTTGTTCGGGAAGTTTTGTTCATTTTGGGTGTGAATGATTTAAGCACCCAATCACAAAAATGATGTTTGTCCTCCACCATTGGTTTTAGAGCCTAATAACGAACGGAACTCTTCCTTTTTGAAATGGTACAATCTTTAACGTTACTACATAACGGTACTTTGTGTGCTCATATGACCTCGTCCAACTATTTTTCAAGTACATTTTAGCGGACGCAGTTGGCGTGTTTCTAGCACTCTGTTGAAATCATGAACTATTTCGCAATGTGTCCAGCTTATTTGAAAAGACCAGATGCTGGTGGGCTGTGATTTGACGATTCACATTGTTCACCTAACCTAAACCAGCATACTGATCTTAATAAAGTCTGCTTAGTAGTCTCGGTAGTGTCTTTTCAAGAGCATTTGTCTGTCTGTGTTATATAACATAAGCACAAACAGACAGAAGAGTAATGTGAACAATTGTCTTGTATGATGTAAAATTACCTGACCCTCTCTGTCGCTCACCTTTTTTTGGCACAAGACGCTCAAATATGATGTGTCCACATGATGATGTTGGCCATCTTTGATTGTGTGGATGATACCGCGTGTTGGTCCAGAAAGCCTTGCTGGCAATACGTGAGTAGAATAATAATAATGATCAGATAAGTATAATGGATCGCATCGTGTTGTTGGCCAGCTTTGATTGCGTGCGACGATACACGTTGTTGGTCCAGAAAGCCTTGCTGGATGTGAGTATGAGAATAATAATAATGATAAATATAATGGTCACATGATGTTGTTGGCCATCTTTGATTGTGTGGACGATACTGTGTTGGTCCAGAAAGCCTTGCTGGATGTGAGTATGATAATAATAATGATGATAAATATGATGGTCACATGATGCTGTTGGCCATCTGTGTGTGGATGATACTGTGTTGGTCCAGACAGCCTTGCTGGATGTGAGTATGATAATAATAATAATAAGTATAATGGCTAATACGTCAAATAGTCACATGGTTGTTAATAGCCACGCTTGTGGTGTGCGCATGATGCAGTGTGTTAACTTTTATTAACTATCCTTGATGCACTTGCTTGACACAGGAGATAGTTGCCGAACCTAGGGTGATGGTAATCTCGGCCAGATCAAGCGTCATATAAGTGCTGCTGAGCCTTAGCCTGTTGTTTTGACTGTGCTTATGCTGGGTTGATGTGACGCGATTGTGATGGAATGATTGACACAGGAGATACACGAAGAGATCTACAGGGGCGAGATAATCGCAAGACAACCACGCACGTCACGGATCCGTAAAGTGCGGGTCGCCATACTGTGTGTGTGAGTTGATTTAATGCATTTACTTGATTGATTGACAAAGGAGAGATATGTGTGAAGAACCCACAGGGGAGATAGATCACGGCAGGACAGGTCACGGTCGTTTAAAGTGCTCGATCCTAGCTCCTGTTGATATGCACTTGGGGGGGGGGATTGATTGATTGGATTGATGGCACTGTGATTGTAGTTGGACTGACCTGCATTTCACTGATTGATTGATTACAGGATGACTACTGAAGAAACCTAGGAGAAAACTAATCCTCGCGACAGTCAACGGTCGATAAAGTGCCCTGGACACCTAGCGCTGATGGACTGATTCGATTGATTGATTACCTGACTGTGTACACAACAAGGACGATAAATGAAGAACTACTAGGTGAAGAATAGCTGCGCGGGACATGTTCTACGGTCGTTAAAGTAGCTGACCCTACCCTGTTCGATTGATGATACTGATTGAATTGACCGATTGACACAGGAGATAATGAAGAACCTAGGGAAAAAATAATCGCGGACCCAGCGGACAGCTCACGGTCGTAAAGTGCTGACCTACCTGTTGGTTGATTGATTGATTGATTGATTGAACTGGATTAGGACACAGGACCGATATGAAGAACCAGTAGGCGAAAACAGCACAATCGCGGACAGTCACGGTTCCGTAAAGTGCTGACCTACCTGCGAGCATTACGTCGCGACCATTCCTCTCTTCGTTCCCACGGCACGTCATCACCGAATCCTGGAAACAAAGGGGACAGCACTCCCCACCAGGTCGGACAACCAACGCAGTTGCTGGTCTTGGACCAAAGACAATGTTTTCCGCTTTTGCTTTTAAGATTTGTCTCTCACCATAGCTGACTGTGAATTTTGTATAATAATAACCAAGATAACATTAACTTTCAGCTGACACATACAAGGGCATCGCCGAGGGGCAGATATGTCATTTGCCCGTTATGCCCTGGTACATGCCACGCCCTGTACATCCCTTCTCCCTTCACATCTTCGGTCCACGTCCTCCTTGTGACCTTTGGGTGATACACCTACACACCCATGACTGGGTGCAAATCCTTTTCCGGGAAGCACACCCTTAATTGGTGGGGTGCACAAACTTAACTCGGAGACATGTCTGCCGCTAGGCGACATTTAAGCCCCACGTGGCACATTTTGTGCTAGGATGTATTCTACATTTAGTACTTAGACCCTCTTCTTTACACGGGATGTACACCCCTAATCATATGGGGGCGTACTACACTTACACTCTGGGTGACCATGTTCTGCCGCTCCCTCGGACATGGACAAATCCCACGTGGCAGTAATTGTGTTACTCGACAATGTGCTTCAACTCTTCATCTTTTTACACACCCCACACAAAATTTGGAGTGGTTCTAGTGTTCAGTAATTTCACTGATAAATAGCAGGGTGAATAAAAACAGAAACGTGGTATGATAGCCGTGCTCGGAGCAGACGACAGTTTTAATACGCTTAGTGTCCACATCCTGACACAGAATTGGAAGGGAGTGTGCCTGTCTTCTAGTTTCTCGAGATGACAGCTTGAACAAGAAATATTTAGCGCCAAGAAGGAAATTTCAGTGTTTTTCAAGGGTCAAACGTCCAAGGTCAAGGTGTCAGCATGCCAATAATTTATGATCGGGATTGTCTTCTACTCAAGGTGTATACCTACAGTACACACCCTAATCTGTGAAGCGTCTTGCTGTCAAGTACAAATGTGGGGGAAATTATCATGCTTAAAACCCAATTTTGTAGACCCCTACCGTGCTTTCAAGTGGCGTGCACCAATATCCATGACCTGTGACCTTGTCCTTTGGCTTATGGCAATCATTGGAGAACTGGCAATAAGCCAAACGTACCTCCATATCCAAACATTAGAAAACTCTAAGACGCAACGACGTTGAATGTGGATGGCGGCATCCTTTAAGATTTGTTCGGTGTGTTTCAATGGTCATACGTCAAGGGGGGATAATGGAGATGATTAACTTATGCCACGTGATGCCTCCTCTTCATGGCTGACACACCCCCACACAACATTGTGAGAGCGATTCGGGCAAGCCGCGTCACAGGGAAGAGATACACCCTTGGGACAGTACAGGAGTGTACCCCAATTAAAGCAAAAAATGTAACCGTTACACGAACGACAATACATACTCCTTTGCGATCGTCAGCTACGGAACAGCCATAACAGGACAATGAGGATCGACCATCATTAATTGTCGGACCATGACTGATGTCAGTAAGAAGCAGCCGGAAATGCGAACTGAAGCAATTCGATGATAACGATGATGGTGATGACAATGATGATGGTGACGGTGACAGTGACTATGATGATTGGTGATGTTTCAGTAAAAAAGACCACAGAAGTGAGGGCTCATAGAAGTGATGATAATGATACCGATGATGGTGATGACATGATGATGGATGACCGTGAACCATGTTGATCGATGATGATCGGGATGATGTTTCAGTAACAAAAGACCCACGCCAAGTGAGGGCTCACTGAGATTGACGATGAACGATGATGGTAGATGACAATGATGATGGTTCTGATCGGTGACAGTGACGATGATGATGGTGATGTTTGTCAGTAAAAAAGACCCCAAAGGTGAGGTGCTCATGAATTGATGATAACCTATAATGATGATGATGACAATAAAGATGACATGACGTGACGATGGTGATAACGATGAATGATGATGACTATGTCAATGTTTCAGTAAAAAAGACCCCGAAGTGAGGGCTGAAGAATTGAGGAGTTATGTGTCAGAACCTCTGCTGTCCTTTCTGACTGACAACGCCGCTCTGCTTCTGACCAACAGCCATAGCTCTCTGATGGTGCCGCTGATTCTAGCACATGCCAAGGGTACGTCCTCACTCCATGTGTGATTAGTTCTGACCCTCAGCCATAGCTCTCTGATGGTGCCCCTGATGTTTAGGCATATGCCAGGTACATCCCCCTCTGCCCATGTGGTGGTGTGTTGTGGTGTACTTTAGGGTGAGTCACAGTGACGCATCTGTGAGTGTTCGTGACTCGTCTCCGCGACGTCTTGAGAGAACGGATTGTGTGTAGGGGGGGGCGTGCGAGGGTGTGAGTCGCAGCCTGTAGAGGCGCCAACCACCCGCGCCCCACCCGGTTTTAAATTTATGTTGCATGCAAAATGTGTGTGTGCTCTGCTGATGTGTTGTGGGATAAGGGGAATGTGGAGGTAACTGTTGACCAATTGACGACTTTTTCGTTGCCACTGGGTTGGAAAAGGGAACATCAGCTGCGGATGGTCCAACAGACACCCTAATGATGCGGACGCCTTGTCAGTCAGAACATTAGTGCTGTCTCTCTCTCTTTTATGTGTTAATATATTTCGTAGAGTCTCCAGCATAACAGCCGTCTCACAATATAATGGACAATTTGTGCTGGCTGGCGACAATACTGAGGTTCCACTGTACAAAAGGGGTGACATGTCTTCACAAAATACTTACCATTATCAGTATTATTATTATTATCTGTCAGTTATTAATTTTTTTTTTCGTGCCAGGAGATACGATGCATCGGCATGTGGGGAAGCATTTTGGCTGTTGTGGTGGTGTACGACCTCTGACCCCGCCCATTTCAGGGTGAGAGCACTGTGGCGGTGACAAAGTTCGAACAATGAGCTTGGTGAGGAGTGCCGAGCAGGATCACATGGACGCCTGTGCAGAAATCCTCCTGAACCGTACTCGACAGAATGATGCACCAAGGAAAAGACGGGTGTGTGTGTGTCACTGTGTGTATCACTGTGTGTGTATGTTTGTCACTGTGTGTGTGTGTGTGTCGGTGTGTGTATGCCTATCATATGTGTGTCTGTGTGTGTAAGACTGTGAGTATGTACAGGGTTTTTTCATTTGATGGTTGACTATTTTCCCCTGTCTCTACAGGTCTGTTCTGTGTGGCTCATAACTTGTGTGGCTCCATACTGTGGTGCCCAGTATACAATGCTCTGTGTCTCTACAGGTCTGTTCTGTGTGGCTCATAACTTGTGGTGCCCAGTATACAATGCTCTATGTCTCTACATGTCTGTTCTGTGTGGCTCATAACTTGTGGTACCCAGTATACAATGCTCTGTGTCTACAGGTCTGTTCTGTGTGGCTCATAACTTGTGGTGCCCAGTATGCAATGCTCTGTATCTCTACAGGTCTGTTCTGTGTGGCTCATAACTTGTGGTGCCCAATATACAGTCTGCTCTGTATGGCTCATAACTTGTGGTGCCCAGTATGTGTGTGGCTCATAACTTGTGGTGCCCAGTATACAATGCTCTGTATCTATACAGGTCTGTTCTGTGTGGCTCATAATTTGTGGTGCCCAGTATGCAATGCTCTGTATCTGTACCAGGTCTGTTCTGTGTGGCGCATAACTTGTGGTGCGCCATTATCCACTGCTCTCTATGTTCTCTACACGTCTGTTTCTGTGTGGCTCATAACGTGTGGTGCCCAGTATACAATGCTCTATGTCTCTGCAGGTCTGTTCTGTGTGGCTCATAACTTGTGGTGCCCAGTATGCAATGCTCTGTATGTATACAGGTCTGTTCTGTGTGGCTCATAACTTGTGGTGCCCAGTATACAATGCTCTGTATCTATACAGGTCTGTTCTGTGTGGCTCATAAGTTGTGGTGCCCAGTATACAATGCTCTATGTCTCTCCAGGTCTGTTCATAACTTGTGGTGCCCAGTATGCAATGCTCTATGTCCAGGTCTGTTCTGTGTGGCTCATAACTTGTGGTGCCCAGTATGCAATGCTCTATGGGTGCCCAGTATACAATGCGCTGTGTCTGCCAGGATCTGTTCTGTGTGGCTCATAACTTGTGGTGCCCCAGTATACAATGCTCTATGTCTGTCAGGTCCTGTTCTGTGGGATCATAACTTGTGGTGCCCAGTAACAAGCTCTAGGTATCTACAGGTCTGTTCGTGTGGCTTCATAACTTTGGGTGCCCAGTATACAATGCCTCTGTGTCTGTCCAGTCCTGTTCTTTGTGGCTATAACTTGTGGTGCCCAGTATACAATGCTCTGTGTGTTACTCTACAGGTCTGTTATGTGTGGGCTCATAACTTGTGGTGCACAGTATACAATGCGTCTGGTTCTACAGTTCTGTTCCTGTGTGGCCCATAATTTGTACAGTATACAAGGGCTATAGGTCGTTTTGTGTGGCATAACTTCGTGGTGCCAGTATACAATGCTCTATGTCTGTCCAGGTCTGTTCGATGTGTGGCTCATAACTTGTGGTGCCCAGTATACAATGCTCTGTGTCTGCTACAGGTCTGTTCTGTGTGCTCATAATTGTGGTGCCCAGTATACAATGTCTGATCTATACAGGTCTGTCTGTGGACATAACTTGTGTGTGCCCCGTATACAAGCCTCTAGGTCTCTACAGGTCTGTTCTGTGGGATCTAATTCGTGGTGCCAGTATGCAATGCTCGGTATCTCTACATGTCTGTTCTTGTTGGCTCATAACTTGTGGTGCCTCACTATACAATGCTTCTGTATCTCTACAGGTCTGTTCTGTGTGGCTCATAACTTTGGTTGCCCAGTATACAATGACTCTGTGTCTCTTACAGGTCTGTTCGTGTGGCTCATACCTTGTGGTGGCCCAGTATACAATGCTCTGATGTCTGTCCAGGTCTGGTCTGTTGGCATAACTTGTGGTGCCCGTTATATAATGCTCTGTGTCTGTCCAGGTCTGTTCTGTGTGGCTCATAACTTGGTGTGCCCCAGTATACAAGCTCTATGTCTCTCCAGGTCTGTTCTGTGTGGCTCATAACTTTTGGTGCCCAGTATACAATGCTCTGTGTCTGTCAGGTCTGTTTCTGTGTGGCTCTAAAACTTGTGGTGCCCAGTTACACATGCTCTATGTCTCTGCAGGTCTGTTAGTGTGGCTCATAACTTGTGCGTGCCCAGTATACAATGCTCTAGTTGTTCTGTGGGTCATACTGTGGCTGCCCAGTATACAATGCTCTGTGTCTGTCCAGGTCTGTTCTGTGTGCTCAAACTTGTGGTGACCAGATACAATGCTCTGTCTCTACAAGGTCTTGTCTGTGGAGGACCATAATTGTGGTGCCAGTATACAATGCTCTGTGTCTCTACAGGTCTGTTCTGTGTGGCGTTATCCAACATGGCTGAGCCCAGATCTACAAAGTGGGTGGTCAGCAACAGAGGATGCTTATGCTGGTCATGGGAGGTACTGGTTCGATGATATTGCGTATTGTGTTGTATTGTATGGGTGTGTTGTATGGTATTGGGTTGTATTCTATTCTATTCGTGTTGTAATTGTCTTGTGTTACATTGTAGCGACTTGTATTAGGGACAAGGAAATCAGAGGCAAGCAGTCATCACAACCAGAAACAGGGTGTTTCCGGCTCGTCTGTGCAGTTGGTATTTCAGGATCCATAGGACATTGTGAACACAGAGGGCAGCAGTCTTCACACCAGAAAAAGGATGTGTCCTGCTCGTCCTGTGAGCTTATGTCAGATCCATGAGGACATTGGGAACATCGAGCCAGCAGTCTTCACACCAGAAAACAGGATGTTTCCTCGCTAGTCATGTGAGTGTATTTCATGATCAATGAGGACAATGAACATCAGAGGGGGGGGGGTTGGGGTACAGCAGTCCTCACACCAGAAACCAGGGTGTTTACTGCTCGTCCTGTGAGTTGTATTCATGATCCATGAGGACATTGGGAACACGAGGCACCAGTCTTCACAACAGAAACAGGATGTTTCCTGCTCTACGTCCTGTGAGTTGTGTTTGGTTGATCAGTGCGAGGACAATGGAACATCAGAGGCTAGCAGCTTACACCAGAAAACAGGGTGTTTCCTGCTCATCCTGTGAGTTGTTTGTTTGGGTGATCCAGGAAGGACATGGGGAACATCAGAGGCAGGCAGTCTTCACACCAGAAACAGGGTGTTCTCCTGTCATACTGTGAGTTGTATGTTTGGGGATCCAGGAGGGACAGAAATCAGAGGCAGCAGTCTTCACACCAGAAACGGGGGGTCCTGCGCGTCCTGTGCGTTGTGTTTGTGATCCATGAGGGACAATGGAACATCAGAGGCAGCATTTTCACACAAGAAACAGGTGTTTCCTGCTCCATCCTTAGGGGGGGGGGGGGGGGAGTTTGTGTTGGTGATCCATGAGGAACCAATGGAACATCAGAGGAGCAGGTTCTCACACCAGAAACAGGGTGTTTCCCTGCTCATCCCTGTGAAGTTGTGTTTGGTGTATCCGGGAGGACAATGGTTGGGTTTGCGGGAGCTACATCAAGGTTGCCTTTTTTAGATAGAGAGAGGAGAGATCTTTGAAGTATAATTTTTGGGCGTCTGACTGGTGTTGTGTAATGCGTAATTGTGGATATTGTAGTATGTACGAGTAAGCAAATCATCCTCTGAAACAAATACTTGAGATGATGGTAACGAGGATGATGGTGATGATGATGATGGTGGTGGTGATGATGATGATGGTGGTGGATGATGGTGATGACTGACAATGATCATGATATGGTGCAATGATGATGATAGAACGCTGATGAGATGATGATGATTATCGATGACATTGGATAATGATGATGGTTGTGAATGAGATGAGAACGAGGACTGATGGCATGAGATAGTTGGTGTGATGTATGATGATGACGATAGTAATGATCGATGATTGATAATGACGGACGTGATTGGTGGGTAATGATGATGGATAACGATGATGGTGGTGGTGATGATGATAATGACGATGAAGATAGTGGTGATTGATAATGATGATGATGATGGTGTAATGATGATGGCAAATGGATGATGACAAATTATGATGACACAGTTGTAGAGGTGGAAAATGCTGCAGTGACACGGCTGCGTCTCAACTGACTCCTCTGAAGGAAAATACTGAGGAAGATGACCTTAAAGGGAGCAGAGACCTCCTCAACAAAATGGATAAAGGTTCAGCCAGGGACGCACGGCAAGAGACCTGTGCGAGATCAGGTCTGTGAGATCATCATGGAGACTACTAGCAGAGATCATCATTGGAGCTACTAGCAGAGATCTTTGAACAAAACGGACAAAGCTCGGGGATCGGGGGGCAAGGAAACCCATTGTAGGATCAGTCTGTGGAAATGGTGACCAAAAAATGGCTGAGAAAAAAGACAGGCAACCTGTTGTTGCAGGATTTCTAAACATTTGAAGAGTACCTTGTTAACAAAGTTCTCCTCACACAACACAATCCTCGGAAATGGTTTTTGAGCCTTTCTCCAGCGGCTCTCAAAAATCGGTTTGAATAAATAGCCCAGCCACCCCAAAGCTTCTAGAACAGTTGTCAAATTTTTATTTCTGATTTTTTTAATTTAAGTTACATTTGTGGGATTCTCTGAAGTAGAGAGACTGCATTCAGTTTGTCTGTATATGGGAGGAGCAGAGCTCGTGTTGAAATTGGTTTGTTAGAGCTGTTATGTACACAAACCTGGTTATCATCTTGTGTGGGCTGGTCCATCTCAAGAAATTGTCTGTACCCATAGAGGTGCTTGCATCAGTCATGCCGAGGAAATTGAAAGAAGAAAGGGATTTAGTTGATGACAGTTGAATGTCTCCATTTTGTTTTCAGTTGAAGACAGTTGCTGTCCTGTTTGTAAAACAGCCAGGACAGACTATGACAAAACATCGGTTCTTTCAACAGGTTCGTTAGAATCGAGTGCACCAATTTTGCCTAGTTTCAACGTTAAGTTTACAAGTGTGCGGATATGTGCGAGGGGTAGATAGAAAAGGTTGTTGATTTTTATTTATTCCTTTTTGAGTGAAAAAAATATTGTGTGAAAGGTCTGCGTGCAAGTAGCTTTTGAGATGCAGATGTGTGGTGGGCAAGTTAGGATGAATTATCTGAGCGGACTGGTTATGAAACGGTTGATGCATATTTTGTTTAGGGGGTTTTTGTTTTCTCATCATTTTGTAGTTGTTTCAAGGGTGACGGTGTATTTGTAGCATCATGTCATCTGTCTGCAAACTGAGGACATTGGTGTCAGAAAGTTAGATCTTGTGAGTGAGTGAGGCGTTTTAAGGGTGATGCATTATTGGTCTCATCGATGACTATTTTATGGCGCTTGTTGTTGCCTTTAAGAAACTTGGAGTGACGACAGAGTGAAACAAAGTGTAGTGGTATGCATTGTTTTATTTGCAATTAGCAACCTCGCCTGTGTAGGACATGTGTGGTGCGCAATGCTGTTGACTGTGTGTTTTTAAAATGATCAATAAAGTATGCTAAATTTAGCTGCTGTTTTAAGATTATGGAAGACAATGTTTGTCATGTGTTGAATGATATCCCAATGGATTTACGAGTCTTGCATGCAGGCATGAAGTTCTGTCCTGTTTTTCAAACATATATTTTAAATGATCTCAATGTCTTGCCTATGGTGAATATCAACAAATCGGGTGGTGGGTCTGGGCTCTGAAGTCTGAGTTGACATATTTTAATGCTTTTATTTATTAAGTAGTATGCTTTTTAAGATAATGTTTCAGAAATAAAGTTTGTTTTAACTTGATAGTGGAGAATAGCTCTTTGCGGTTCCAGTTCAAATAAGTGATGCCAAGTGACTGGCCATAAATACTGTTAGGAAAATAATTAATTCTTTTCACTTATGAATTTTTTTAATTTTTTTCTTAACGGGGGCACCCTGGGACGGAGAGTTTGTAAGAAAATACGTCGAAACACCAGGAAAAACACCATTAAAAGATTGCAACACTCCTTTGCTCTGCGTTCCTAGAAATCAAAAAACCGTTCAAATCGCGATTCCTCCTTGGCGGAGTGCGAAAGTCAAATTCTTTCACCCATAAGAGAAGGCGTTGTGCCGTCTGTTTAAATGGCCCCGCATGCGTTTAAACAAATTCGTTTGCACAACATGGTCGCAATATAAGCCTTTTATTTCTTCATAAAAAAAATTATACCACAGTTCATCTAAAAGAAGTTTCGCTCACAACAAAGGAAAATAGCTCCATTCTTTTTTTACTGCACTAAAAAAAAGAAAACGCTTCACACAAGGATGATTCCACCCACCCCATCCAAAATGGATACTCTCTACCGGCATCTCACCAAGGAGGGACTACGTTTTTGATGTTTTTTTAGGTAACCAGAACCAAAGTGAGTGTTACTATCCTCATGAAAAGGCTGGCTTTCTGGTGATCTCGACGTTTGTTTCTTGCAAAATCACCGTAAGGGTCCACCTTTACGAACTACCATCGCCAACAACTGTTGCACAAGCATACAACTGACAACGTCAGGGTAATTCAGGGGGGAGTTTTTCATATAGGTAGAAATTCCCTGCAGCAATTCTGTCTGGCGTAAAACCTCAGCCAGTAGGTTTTTTGATATCCCTCTCTTCCCTGCAGCCCTATGCCATCCGTTTCTGTACCAGTTCCTCCCTTTGTTCCGCCCTCAACTGTCCTTGCTGTTCGAACCATTTCACTGAGAGAAAGGTTGACGGGGGGGGGGAGCCTGTAGAATATCCATCATTCTTTCCTGAGGAGAGTAGCTAGACAAAGTGAGATGCTAAATGTGGGGTTTATACGTTTAGCTTTAGTCTTTTGTGCTTTTAGTGGGGCTGGATCTTCCTTAAGGTAAGACATAATTTTCTACCATTTCAACGCCTTAGAGTCAAAATGGACATTCCGATTAATCAATCGAATTAATATAGGACTTATGTGAATGAAACAATAACTTGTATTAAAAAAGACTGGAAATATGTAAAAGGGGATTGTGCTATTATGGCCTTAGTAGTGTTAAATAAAAGTTAATAGTTTCGTATCAAGTCCAATAATATTATTACATTTACATTGGTGCAAATACACAAAATGAAAACCCTGCAGCTGAAAGCAAACATGAGTTATGAAGGTATTTGGTTTGCTTTTTCCATAATTTATACACATGCTTGTTTTAAAGGTTTGAAAAATACAGTAGACACACAAAAAGATCTAGTTTTACAAAACAAAAAAAAGGAACTCCCTTTTCTGGTAACATTCAAAACAGCAAATCCTTGGTATAGAAGGGCAAAGTATCCAACCATGTTATTAAGTCAATGGACTATCGAGGAGAGCTGTATTGACTCTAGGCATCGCATTGATCTTGGCGTTAGTATTGTAACGTTGCTGTAACCTCTGCAAAGCGGTAATGTTTTCACCGCTGGTCTGTTCCCCTGACGACTGTATGATGTAATGTTACCTCATAGCATTTGAACGGGAGGCTCAAATTTTGATGCGGATAGGATGCGCAAGAGAAGGCTACGTCTCGAAGATGCAGGTCATGGTCAAAGGTCAAGGTCACTGGATCAAAGAAAAATACGCGTACTGCTGGAGATTCTAGGTTTCACTCTACAGTGGGTCCAAAATATAAACGAACTCGCTTAACCAAATTCCGCGATTTCACGAAACTGACTTCACTTTCCGGCAAATGCACTTCTATTGTCACTTGGCAAAAAATGGGTATAACGACCAAAAAAATCCTTTGAAATAACGAACACCCGATTTTTACGAACACATGTCTACGACCCAGGCTAATTTTATTTACTTTGAAAAATAGCCTCATAACGAAATCAGCCTGTGCGATGCGCTGCAAAAACTAGAGCATTCAAAACTCAAGCTAGAATGTGTCAAGAGGAAGGAATGTGGAAAATATGAACTGCGCATCGTGAACTCATTTAGATTCACAGGGTGTATCGCTAGGCCTATGCCTACGAATTCGGTTCTCAAGGTCAGCTTACAATCGCGCTCAAAATAAAGATAGAAAAGTC
>CM065689.1:1480099-1557599 GCA_017654935.2 Phymorhynchus buccinoides
TAGGTTCTCAGTGCTGTTGGAACAGTGGACGTGACTGTAGGATGTGGTCACTTGTTTTGTTCTCAGTGCTGTTGGAACAGTGGACGTGACTGTAGGATGTGGTCACTTGTTTTGTTCTCAGTGCTGTTGGAACAGTGGACGTGACTGTAGGATGTGGTCACTTGTTTTGTTCTCAGTGCTGTTGGAACAGGTAGTGGACGTGACTGTAGGATGTGGTCACTTGTTTTGTTCTCAGTGCTGTTGGAACAGTGGACGTGACTGTAGGATGCGGTCACTCGTTTTGTTCTCAGTGCTGTTGGAACAGTGGGCGTGACTGTAGGGTGTGGTCACTTGTTTTGTTCTCAGTGCTGTTGGAACAGTGGACGTGACTGTAGAATGTGGTCACTCGTTTTGTTCTCAGTGCTGTTGGAACAGTGGACGTGACTGTAGGATGTGGTCACTTGTTTGGTTCTCAGTGCTGTTGGAACAGTGGACATGACTGTAGGATGTGGTCACTTGTTTTGTTCTCAGTGCTGTTGGAACAGTGGACGTGACTGTAGGATGTGGTCACTTGTTTTGGTTCTCAGTGCTGTTGGAACAGTGGTCATGACTGTAGGGTGTGGTCACTCGTTTGGTTCTCAGTGCTGTTGGAACAGTGGACATGACTGTAGGATGCGGTCACTTGTTTGGTTCTCAGTTCATGTTGAACGAGTGGACATGACTGTAGGGTCTGGTCACTTGTTTGGTTGTCAGTGCTGTTGGAACAGTGGACATGACTGTGAGGCATGTGGGCACTTGTTTGTGTTCTCAGTGCTGTTGGTAACAGTGGACAATGACTGTAGGATGTGGTCCACGTGTTTGGCTTCTCAGTGCTGTTGTAATAGTGGACATGACTGTAGGATGTGGTCACTTTGGTTTTGGTTCTCATGTGCTGCTGGAACAGTGGAGATGACTGTAGGATGTGGTCACTTGTTTGGTTCTCAGTGCTGTTGGAACAGTGGACATGACTGTAGGGTGTGGTCACTTCCTTGGTTCTCAGTGCTGTTGGAACAGTGGACAAATGACTGTAGGATGTGGTCACTTGTTTGGTTCTCAGTGCTGTTGGAACAGTGGACATGACTGTAGGATGTGGTCACTTGTTTTGGTTCTCAGTGCTGTTGGAACAGTGGACATGACTGTAGGATGTGGTCACTTGTTTGGTTCTCAGTGCTGTTGGAACAGTGGACGTGACTGTAGGATGTGGTCACTTGTTTTGTTCTCAGTGCTGTTGGAACAGTGGACGTGACTGTAGGATGTGGTCACTTGTTTGGTTCTCAGTGCTGTTGGTAACAGTGGACATGACTGTAGGATGTGGTTTCACGTGTTTGGTTCTCAGTGCTGTTGGAACAGTGGACATGACTGTAGGATGTGGTCACTTGTTTGGTTCTCAGCTGCCTGTTGGAACAGTGGACATGACTGTAGGATGTGGTCACTTGTTTGGTTCTCAGTGCTGTTGGAACAGTGGTGACTGTAGGGTGTGGTCACTTGTTTGGTTCTCAGTGCTGTTGGAACAGTGGACGTGACTGTAGGGTGTGGTCACTTGGTTTGGTTCTCAGTGGTTGGAACAGTGGACATGACTGTAGGATGTGGTCACTTGTTTGGTTCTCAGTGCTGTTGGAACAGTGGACATGACTGTAGGATGTGGTCACTTGAGAAAGCTGATACCACCTTCAGGCACTGAAATATCCTTCAAATTTCACCATCTTCATCAACGAAAATCAGAGCAGCGCTCTTGTCCATGGCTAACACTCTAACGCTAGGTATCATTGCATCAGTTTCTACAGCTGCCATCTTGGGGGGAGGTTGTCTTTTTTACACTGTGACTCTCACAGCAGGGTCATGGCATCAGTTTTTACAGCTGCCATCTTGGGGGGTGGTGGGGTTGTCGTTTTTACACTGTGACTCTCACAGCAGGGTCATGGCATCAGTTTTTACAGCTGCCATCTTGGGGGATGGTGGGGTTGTCTTTTTTACACTGTGACTCTCACAGCAGGGTCATGGCGTCAGTTTTTACAGCTGCCATCTTGGGGGGTGGTGGGGTTGTCTTTTTTACACTGTGACTCTCACAGCAGGGTCATGGCATCAGTTTTTACAGCTGCCATCTTGGGGGATGGTGGGGTTGTCTTTTTTACACTGTGACTCTCACAGCAGGGTCATGGCATCAGTTTTTACAGCTGCCATCTTGGGGGGTGGTGGGGTTGTCTTTTTTACACTGTGACTCTCACAGCAGGGTCATGGCGTCAGTTTTTACAGCTGCCATCTTGGGGGGTGGGGGGGTTGTCTTTTTTACACTGTGACTCTCACAGCAGGGTCATGGCGTCAGTTTTTACAGCTGCCATCTTGGGGGGTGGGGGGGTTGTCTTTTTTACACTGTGACTCTCACAGCAGGGTCATGGCATCAGTTTCTACAGCTGCCATCTTGCTGGGGGGTTAGTGGGTTGTCTTTTTTACACTGTGACTCTCACAGCAGGGTCATGGCATCAGCTTTAACAGCAGCGGTTAATCTTGGCATTCATTTTTTTGTGCCCTCTAGGGCCTCATCTTTATCAAACTGTCCCTTCAATCCTAGGGACGCTAAGTATAAACTCAAGCCTTTTTGCCCATTTTTTTCAGAGTCTGCGACTGATTGGACGCTAACCTACTCTTCAATCAAACCCATTTTAGGTGATTGCCCAGAACAGTTGTCTTTCTTAATAACGAGAAGTGATCTTGTAACTGTCTCATTCAACCATTTAAACAAAAAAATACTTTAAAAAAACCAGAATGAAGGTTGGTTTACTGTCTGCTCGGCTACAAAAAAGCACATGTGAGACGAACCATCAACCAATCGCCATTACTTTCATCCACGGAGTTGTTCTTACTGTGTTTGGTGATGGGATCTTTTACTGTTGCTGCGTAGTAGACTACGTTTCTGCTAATCAAAGACATGTCCATAGTGACAGGACTCCACCATTATGTCTAGTTTTACTAAACAAAAATCTGATGACAACCACTCAGTAATTGAAAGTAGGATCTCTCGAGAAAAAAAATGTGTGTGAATAATCTTGAATATTCGGTGCGTGCCATTTTGTTTCAAAGAGTGGTGAGAGGAAAAAAGTGGTGTGCCTCTAGCTGCGACGCGCTCTCCAGGTGGGAGCAACCCGGATTTCTCAGAGACGTGTCTGTGACTATAAAGTACGAAATACCAAATCATTATTGTCACGTATTAAAACAGCATATGCTCATCATCTATAACATTTTATTCTGACAAATGCCTAAAAAAGTATGGTTACAAAAACAACTATGTATGGTGCATTCCATGACGTATATCTCAGTTCTTTATTGGAAAACGTTTTTTATATTTGTTGTTTAATCATTGATTACTCTATTCCAACAAAGGATAATTATGTAAACTCCATCGTCTAACTATGCCTGTTGACTTAAATTGCTTACATTTACTTTTGATTGTGTTTTTTACTGTGTGGTCAAACAATAAAAGTAAATATCAGTATTGTTTGTTTTCTATGTATATTATTGGCACACTCGTTTATTTGAGAGGGACGCTTGTCTGCGTGATTTTCTGTTTTTCTCTCTTTTCTGTCTGTCCGTTTCTGTGTATGTCTCTCTCTCTCTCTGTCAAAATGTGTGTTTGTACGCGTATGCATGAGTGTGTGTGTGTATGTGTGTATGTATGTGTGTGTATATGTGTGTGTGTGTGTGTAGTGTGTGTGTGTGTGTGTGTGTGTGTGTGTGTGTGTGTGTGTGTAGTGTGTGTGTGTGTGTGTGTGTATGTAGTGTTGCGTGTGTGTGTGTGTGTGTGTGTGTGTGTGTGTACGTGTGTGTGTGTTGCATGCATACACGCTCTCGCAAAACTTAGCAAACAAACACCACACAAAAATGTGTGTGTGTCTTTGTGTGTGCGTGCGTGCATGTGTGTGTGTGCGTGTGTGTGTGTGTGTGTCAGTGGGTGTGCATGTGTGTGTGTGTGTGTGTGTGTGTGTGTGTGTGTGTGTGTGTGTGTGTGTGTGTGTGTGTGTGTGTGTGTGTGCGTGCGCGTGCGTGCGTATACTGTGTGTGTGTGTGGTGTGTGTGGTGTGTGTGGTCCTTCGGGTGAGACCTAAAACCGAGGTCCGTGTGCGAACGCACGCACAAGATCTTGCGCGCACGTTAAAGCCCATACTGAATCCACTATTCGGTACGATTAGGCCGTGTGTGCCGGTGGAATGGATGACACGAACTCACATAGCATGCATCCTGTGCGCCAATAGCAGTTTAAGCAAAGACTGGGCCTGGGGCAGGATAAACATCCCTAATCGAAGAAAATTATCTACCGACGATAGTAATAAAAAATCATTGTACAGTTTAGTCTTTTGTGGAACACTGTGACTCTCAAACGAAGGGGCATTGGCACCGGCTCTGGAGCTGCAGCCAAAGGGATGGGTTGGTCTTTGGGGACCTTCCCCAACGCCAGCGGTCTTCAAATCCTTTTGGCAGAGATCATGGGGATATACCCTGGGCAAGCATCTCCTCTATGAACAAATTATAAATTTAAGTTATAGTCCAGCCCGCCGGCCATCTGCCCGCTCTGCTATCTGGCAGTCATGGTCGGAAACGCGACTGACCGGCATACATACAATATACAGGTGTGTGTGTGTGTGTGTGTGTGTGTGTGTGTGTGTGTGTGTGTGTGTGTGTGTGTGTGTGTGTTGTGTGTGTGTGTGTTGTGTGTGTGCGTGTGTGCGTGCGTGCGAACGAGCGTGCGTGCGTGCGAAAGTGTGATGATCTGTCACTTGATGGGACAAATCATTTACAGTAATAGTCATCAATTAAGTGTACATGCTGCACAAACAGCTAAGCAAAGCAGTTCACTGATCACAGACGGACAGATTATTAGAGGAAAGCAAACAACGCAAACCATATAAACACTCATGAAAATTAAAGAGGTTTGAAAATAGTTGTTTCTTTTGATTTCCCATGATTTTACAGAATTTGCAGTGAAAAGAAACACCATCATGGAGAGCCGGAGAAGACTTCTTTGAAGAAGAAGCCCCCCTGTATCAAGTGTTTCGGCTCTGAACTCCATACACATCATATGGCTGGAGGGAAAGAAAAACAACAACAAACAAAGAAGAAGCCCCCCTGTATCAAGTGTTTCGGCCCTGAACTCCATACACATCATATGGCTGGAGGGAAAGAAGAAAACAACAACAAACAAAGAAGAAGCCCCCCCTGTATCAAGTGTTTCGGCCCTGAACTCCATACACATCATATGGCTGGAGGGAAAGAAAAACAACAACAAACAAAGAAGAAGCCCCCCCTGTATCAAGTGTTTCGGCCCTGAACTCCATACACATCATATGGCTGGAGGGAAAGAAGAAAACAACAACAAACAAAGAAGAAGCCCCCCCTGTATCAAGTGTTTCGGCCCTGAACTCCATACACATCATATGGCTGGAGGGAAAGAAGAAAATAACAACAAACAAAGAAGAAGCAAAAACAAACAACCAAACAACAAAAAGATACATGGACCTAATTTGTATCTGTAGACTGCAACTTCTTTCATGTCATGTTGACAACCACTTGTCGTAATTTACATGATTAATTTTTTTTTAAAGCATTAGAATTATAACATTTATGATTTAATAATTATGCTTTGATCATATATTCAGACAAAAGTCAAAACTGTTAAATAAAAGAACGCTATAAGACCAAAGCTTTCATTTACGACTACCATAAACTAGACATCCCCACATGGTGTTGAGCTGTTTCAAAAGACATTTTCAAAAGTGGAACTTAGGTGAGTGTTGACTTCAAGTCTTCAAATTTGTTACGCCGTCTCAGTAGACATTCCAGTGACTTAAGAGTTTGCGCAATGCGGAAAATAAAATAATTAGAAAACTATCTTTGGGCAAAGTGTGTGTGGAAAAAAACGATGATCAGTAACTTTTTAAAAGAAAGATCACAACATTTTATTTTTAGAGTAGGTGTGGATATAATTATAAACCAGTAGACTGTAGAGAGTACTGAGTTAGTGAGTAGTGTCCTCAGTGTAATTCCCCAAGGAAGTATACTTGGTCCTAGTCTATTTACTGTATTTATTAATGATGTGCCAGGTATCGGACCAATCCTGTTAATTAATAATCTTTTTACTTTTTACAGGGTGCCAGCATGGTTTTAGAAAGCATAGATCTTGTGCAAGTGATGGAAGACTTTACAAAACTATTAGATAAAGGTGAAAATATTGATGTAATTTACTTGGATTTCAAAAAAAGCATTTGATACTGTACCGCATAACAGATTATTTATTAAATTACAATATTACGGAATAACAGGTAAAGTTTTAGCATGGATTGAAGATTTTTTAAAAGAAACTTTACTTAGAAAGACAACAAACTGTAAGGGTGGGAAATGCATACTCTCAAAAAACAAATGTGTTAAGTGGAATACCTCAAGGGAGCATTCTTGGCCCAGTTCTTTTTACAATTTTTATAAATGACTTACCTGAAGAAATAAAAAGCTATTGTAAAATTTTTGCAGATGATACGAAAATGTATAATATAACGAAAAATCAAGATGTATTACAAAAAGACTTAGATTCATTGGTTAGGTGGTCAGAAACATGGTGTCTGTTTTTTAATGCTTCAAAATGTATTATTAGGTACTTTATAGTCACAGAGGTGTCTCTGTGAAATTCGGGTTGCTCCCACCTGGAGAGCGCGTCGCAGCCAGAGGCGCGCCACCCAATTTTTTTTTTTTTTTTTTTTTTTTTTTTTTGCATGCGATTTATGTGTGACTGGTGAGGAAGGAAAGGGGGGGGGGGGGGGGGGTAAATTTTGACCAAATGACAACTTTTTCGTTGCCACTGGGTTTAACGTATGCTAAGTGCATGGGCACACGGGACCTCGGTTTATCGTCTCATCCGAAAGACTCCACGTTCAGACCGTAAGGCCTAGTGCAAAGTGAGAGGACAAAATCCCCTGTACCCAGGTTCGAACTCGGGTTTACTTGACACGAAGCGAACACGCTACCACTGTGCCACTCTACACCACGGTAAAATCATGCATTTGGCAAAAAGTAATCCACGGACAGACTACAAAATGCATAACAATGGTGTAGAAAACGTTATTATGAAATGCTCTGAGGAAAAGGACTTGGGAGTAATATTTGATGATAAACTGAAATTTGATGAACACATTCACAGTGCTGTAACAGTGTAAGTAAAGCTAATCAGAAAATTGGTATAATTAAACGAACGTTTTCTTTCTTCGACAAGGACACTTTTTTATGCTTGTACAAAGGTTTAGTAAGACCTCATTTAGAATATATGGAAATTGTATTTGGTATCCAGGTTTAAAGAGACAGTCAGCTTTGATAGAAAAAGTACAGAGACGAGCAACTAAGTTAGTACAAGGTCTTCAAAATGTTTCTTATTCAGACAGGTTGAAAGAATTAAATTTACCTACATTAAAGGCAAGGAGATTTACATCATTTAGGGGTGACCTAATTCAAACTTATAAAATATTTAATAGTGTAGATGACCTAAATGTACATGACTTATTCACAATATCAGATTTTGACAAAACAAGGAACAGTACCGATAAAATATTTATTCAACATTGCAGGACTAATAATAGAAAATTTTATTTTACTAACAGAGTTGCACCTGTATGGAATAAATTACCACCTAACATGAAAAGAGCACAGAATACTAACATTTTTAAAAACCTTCTCGACGAATGGAATGACTATAAGGCAGTTATGTATGATTACGATGAATAATATTAATAAAAACTGAGTGTGCGACAGACCGAGACAAACAACTAAATAAAAAAAGATGGGACAGGAAAGCCTTACGGCTATGTTTTGAGTCCCTAAATCCTAATCCTAATCCTAAGTAGAAAATACTTGAGAATATAAATGACCACTGGGACACCTGTTATTAGTAGTGAGTCGTATTAGTACTTGTAAAATCTTTGCAGATGACACAAAAATCTATAATAGCTCATCTTGCAGTACCACTTTACAAAATGACATTTACTGTTTGCAGGATTGGTCCGATACCTGGAATTTGTATCAAAATTTGGTGTGTTACATATTGCCAAATTGGTAAAAACAATCAGAATGTTGAATATGAAATGACACTCAATGATGGAATTCAGCAGATGAATGCTGTCAGTGTCACAGAAGAGAAAGATTTGGGTGTTAGTCTGTTACCTTTGATAACAAATTATCATTTGATCCTCACATTTAGAGAATGGTGGGTAAGGCAAACCAGATGTTAGGAATTATTAAAAGAAGTTTCACTTATCTTGATAAAGACACTTTTCTAAAACTATATAAATCTTTTGTAAGGCCACACCTGGAATATGCTAATGCTAATACTATATGGTGTCCTTTTTTGAAAAGGCAGTCTAATCTGTAATCAGATAGAAAAAGTTCAAAGACGGGCCACAAAACTGCTAAAAGAATGTAAAAACATGTCATATATATATTGAAAGGTTAACCTAAACTTACACTCGATCTCTTAAGGGTAGGAGGTTGAGATGCAGCCTTATACAAACCTAAAAAATAACATCTTCCATGGTATTGATCATTTGATATCAATTTTGAAACTTTCTTTTCTGTTGGTGTTCCACAATTTAACATCACTAGAAAGTCAGAAGGCAAAATCTTTATTATTAGACATTGTCAAAGTAATAGAAGGAAATTTTCATTTTCTTATACTAGTTATAGAGTTGCTATTCATTCAATCATTGGAATGAACTAAGTACTAACATCAAGTTTGCAACTAATATTATCACCTTTAAAAATCTTCTGGATTCCAGTCAGAAATTTCAATCTTTTTAATGATTTTGACTGATTGTCCTTCAAAAACTTGCTCAGAGTCAGACCCAAAATAATTATGCAACGTCATTGCCAAAGAGGGGACGTTTTATAGGCCGCGAGGCCTAGGCTTAAGAGCCTGTCCCTAACTACTTTAAAAATAAAATAAAAAAGCAAATCGTGTAGCCTGCCGATAAATAACCCCCCAAACTTCATTCAATTTTTTATTTTTGTTTTTAGTTTTTGTGTAGATCATAGTGCTCTCCCCAGTTTTTCCCAGTTTTTCCCCCGCTGGCGTTTATATTATATCCAAGTTGGATTCTACCAGCGTCGACCGATCAAGATCAAGATCAAGATAAAAAACAGTCTTCTTCTTCTTCTTCTTTTTTCTTTCTCATCCCAACCACCATCATGATCATCAAGTTGATGGTTCTGTTGATATAGAACTTCGTAGGTTATACTTATACTAGTTATAGGTAAGGTAGGTTATTTCTGTTTCTATGGAATAGTCGAAAGGGCCACTTTTGTGGCAATTTATCGACGAAAAACCTTTATGATGCTAGCTTCACTAAAACCTTATTAACACTTTCAGAAGACGATAGAACTCGAGGGCATAATTTCAAACTTACAAAGAAAATAAACGATACTCGTTCCACTCAAAAAAAATTAACGAATAGAATTACAACTGCATGGAATAACCTTTCAAATGAGACTGTTAATGCATCGTCACTGAACATATTCAAAAACAATATTGACCAAAAATATAAAAGCGTGATCATTGATGTACTCCTCACATTTAGAGGAACATTATTATTATTAAGATTCATTCAAATCAATACACAAAAGCCTATTAGTTCACGGGTAAAAAAAAGTATATGATATCACTTGAAACGATATCTAGAGGGAAAAAGGCTTAAAAAATAAGCCTATACTATAGTGCCAAAATTGCTATGCTATGTATTTTCTGGTAATTTTTCCTTTCGGTCAAGATTGTTTAAGGTAGGTAGGTAGGGACCAAACAAGCTGTGAAGCTTTTTTATAAACAGTCCCATCTTTTATGTATTTTCTGGTAATTTTTCCTTTCGGTCAAGATTGTTTAAGGTAGGTAGGTAGGGACCAAACAAGCTGTGAAGCTTTTTTATAAACAGTCCCATCTTTTATGTATTTTCTGGTAATTTTTCCTTTCGGTCAAGATTGTTTAAGGTAGGTAGGTAGGGACCAAACAAGCTGTGAAGCTTTTTTTATAAACAGTCCCATCTTTTATGTATTTTCTGGTAATTTTTTCCTTTCGGTCAAGATTGTTTAAGGTAGGTAGGTAGGGACCAAACAAGCTGTGAAGCTTTTTTATAAACAGTCCCATCTTTTATGTATTTTCTGGTAATTTTTCCTTTCGGTCAAGGTTGATGCAGCATAAATTTTCCTAATAAAGCATTATTTATAGCTTCTAGAAACTTCCTCTTCTTCTTTTTCTTCTTCTTCTTCCGATTGGGGATGTTTATCCTGCCCCATGCCCGAAGTCTTCGTTTAGACTTATATTGGCGCACAGGATGCATGCTTTGTGAGTTTGTGTCATCCATTCCACCGGCACACACGGCCTACTCGTACCGAATAGTGGAATGGGCTTTAACGTGCGCGCAAGATCTTGTGTGTGCGTTTGCACACGGGACCTCGGTTTTAGATCTCATCCGAAGGACCAGGAAATGGGAGTAAAGTATCTTTCCCAAGGATATAAGTATAACACCGTGACCAGCCGGGTTCGAACCCACCGCACCCGCAAACCTGTTGGATTACCACTCTACGAGCGGCGTACCAACCGGCCAAGGCGCCTCCACGTTCGCACACGGGACCTCGATTTTAAGTCTCATCCGAAGGACTTTTTCTCCAACTGATGTCAGTTACCCATTTACACCTGGGTGGAGTGAGGAAAATAGGAGTAAAGTGCCTTTCCCAAGGACACACCACTGCGACCCGAGCTGGATTCAAACCCACACACTCGCAAACCTGACGGATTACGAGCCAGTGACTTGTGGGGGTGGGTGGGTGGTTGGGCCATAGAGCATTGTTTCACAGTATCCACTGATCCAGGCAAGACCCATCCGGCTACTGTAGCGGTCCCAGGGGCCAAACCCCGACGAGTGTGGCATTCTCAAAATGGATTTGTTCATAACATGTATGTCTGCACATGTGCGAAATTGATCATAAAATGTTATCTTTTGTGTATTTAACACTAAATTGACCCTAAACCTATCCCTAACACTAACCTTAAACCTATCGCTAACCATAGCCCTATACCTATCCCTAACTCTTTGCACTGTATGCGCAGACATGTTGAGAACAAATCCATTTGGAGAATGTCACACCGGCACAGCTCCTGCCCTTCTTTTACTGATCAATACTTTGAACCACAAATGTTTTTGAGCGAGTAAAATTTTGAACTTACCCTATTTTTCTGACTATAAGGCCATACTTTTTTTTCAATACTTGACTGAGACCCCTTCGCCTTATATTATATATAATCATATAATGTGACTAATAAAAATTTAAATAATAACAAAATATAATAACAAAATCTGAAATTTGTGTAACATTTGGAGGGGGGGGGGGGGGGGGGCTTATGCAAAGGTGCACCTTATAGACATAGTCCTGAAAATACGGTGCTCGCCCGGAGGGCTACTGAAATGTTTAACGCTTGGCCAGCCCTGATTAGAAAGTAAAATAAACATGATGCTTGCACACAACATTCTTTCTTCTCTCAAGTCTCTCTCTCTCTCTCTCTCTCTCTCTCTCTCTCTCTCTCTCTCTCTCTCTCTCTCTCTCTCTCTCTCTCTCTCTCTCTCTCTCTCTCTCTCTCTCTCTCTCTCTCTCTCTCTCTCTCTCTCTCTCTCTCTCTCTCTCTCTCTCTCTCTCTCTCTCTCTCTCTCTCTCTCTCTTCTCACACGCACACACACACACACACACACACACACACACACACATGCATGCATGCACGCAGGCACACACACTCTCTCTCTCTCTCTTGATTTTCTTGCATGTTTGTTTGAGGGCAAGATGTAAAAAAGCCCATTGTGTGCTTACTCTTTTTCCCTCAATAAAAATTTTTTGTTCGTTCGTTCTCTCTCTCTCTCTCTCTCTCTCTCTCTCTCTCTCTCTCTCTCTCTCTCTCTCTCTCTCTCTCTCTCTCTCTCTCTCTCTCTCTCTCTCTCTCTCTCTCTCTCTCTCTCTCTCTCTCTCTCTCTCTCTCTCTCTCTCTCTCTCTCTCTCTCTCTCTCAAAAGGGCTGGATGTAAAAAAGCATGTTATTGCTTACTCTATTACCCTCTATAAATAAAAGTCAATCAATCTCTCTCTCTCTCTCTCTCTCTCTCTCTCTCTCTCGCACACACACACACACACACACGCATGCATGCATGCACGCAGGCACACATACACACACTGTACTAGTGACACACACACACACATGGTGGGGTAATAAAAAAAATGGTCACACACGTAAAAATAATGGCTTGGAGTCAAAACGGACTATCTTTAGATAGTCCATTGATGAATTATTGAACTTATTGTGAAAACTAATAACTTGTATACAAAAAAGTCTGTAGAAATATAAAAAGCATAATCCCCTTTATATGTTTCTGCAGTCATTGTTTGATGCAAGTTATTAGTTTTTGTGATAATAATAGGTTCAATAATACATCAATGGACTATCTAAAGATAGTCCGTTTTGACTCCAAGCTATCGTAATGTTCTCATCCCTAGCTGGTGCATTTGTGCTTCAGCTGTTGGGATAATCCCTGGAGTGTTTAAGCCAGGGAACAAAAACAACAACAACCTTTCTATCATCAAAATGAATGTTTTTTTTCTTGTCTGAAGGAAAACCCACACAGCACAATGCCTCGACACAGCGATCGGGAAAACCCAGAGGGCGTCAGCATCTCCAAGAAAATCGCAGGTGGAGGCGGTGTCTCCAAACCCACACCGCCCAGCCCACCACCGGGACCCGCTCGAAAACCGCCCACCTCGACAGTGAAGACGCGAAAAAGCCGGCGCGGGGCGTGGGCAGGGGGGGAGGAGGGGGGAGGTTCTCCGCTGAAGCGCAAAGATCAGTCAGGGGACAGCAGCGGGTTCTACGACCTGACGCCACAGTCGCTCAGTCAGATCAGCGCCATCGCCCCGCCCGAAGACTCCACCATGCGCTCTCCGCACAAGAAGTCACGAATGGCGCCAGGCAGCGCCATGGAAATGGGCCTGCACTCTCCGCCCAAGAAGTCCCGAATGGCGCTAGACGTCACCATGGAGATGGCGGTGCGGCGTGCTAGGGGGCAGCCTGACGGGGCCGACCAATCGGGACAACAGTCGCCCAGGAAAAAATCGTCGAAAAAACTCCTGGGGGACATTGCTGAAGAGGGGATGGAGGAGGAGAGGGGGACGGTGAAAGAGGAGAAGGAGAATAGTACGATGATGGCGCAGAAGAAATGTATCAAGGTTGGTAGACTTATGTATATTGTTTACAATGTTATTTAATTTTGAAATATTGAGTGAAAGTGAAGGAGAATAGTACGATGATGGCGCAGAAGAAATGCATCAAGGTGGGTAGACTTTGTGTTTTATATATTGTTATTTGGAAATGGTGAGTGAAAGTGAAAGTGAAGGAGAATAGTACGATGATGGCGCAGAAGAAATGCATCAAGGTGGGTAGACTTTGTGTTTTAGATATTGTTATTTGGAAATGGTGAGTGAAAGTGAAAGTGAAGGAGAATAGTATGAAGATTGTTCAGAAGAAATGCATCAAGGTGGGTAGACTTTGTGTTTTAGATATTGTTATTTGGAAATGGTGAGTGAAAGTGAAAGTGAAGGAGAATAGTATGAAGATTGTTCAGAAGAAATGCATCAAGGTGGGTAGACTTTGTGTTTTAGATATTGTTATTTGGAAATGGTGAGTGAAAGTGAAAGTGAAGGAGAATAGTACGATGATGGCGCAGAAGAAATGCATCAAGGTGGGTAGACTTTGTGTTTTAGATATTGTTATTTGGAAATGGTGAGTGAAAGTGAAAGAGGAGGAGAATAGTATGAAGATTGTTCAGAAGAAATGCATCAAGGTTGGTTGTTATGTGCATTCTATATATTAGGATTAGGATTATAATATGAAATAGGGACAAAATAATATAGCCGTTAGGCTTTCAAAGTCCCATCTTTGTGTTTTTATTTTTATTTTTACATACTCAAGGTATATCGTACACTCAGGTTTTTGCGATGAATTAATCATCGTATTCGTACATTATGTCATTATAAAATTGTAATTGGTCGAGCTGATTTTTAAAGCTGTTAGTATTAGGTGCTCTCTTAATGTTAGTTGGTAGTTGATTCCATAAAGGTGCAACTCTGTGAGTTTAGTAAAAGAATATTTTCTTGTGTTTTACAATATTCAATAAATACTTTATCAGTGTTATTTCTTGTTCTGTAATAATTTGTTAGTTTGAAAAATTGTATTGCATTTAAGTCATCAATATTATTAAATATTTTATAACTTTGTATTATATCTCCTTATTCTTCTAGCTTTCAAACTTGGAAGATTTAGGCGTTCCATTCTTTCTATATATGAATAGTTATTAAAACAATAATTGACTTATTGTTGACATATAATTGGTAAGTGAAAGAAGAGAAGGAAAGTAGTACAGTGATTGGGCAGAACAAATGAATTCAGGTGAGTTGACATTTTTGGTGTGTGTTTTCTGCTGAAGGTTTCAGTCCAAGGCAAGAGAAAGGCAGTAGGAAAGATGGTAAATTGCCAATCTATTCTAACCATACTGACCAACACTGGTAAACACTTCAATTTGGAAACCAATGCCCTAGTTTATGATTTGTAAAGATTCTCTTAGTCTTCAAGGTAAAAAATAGAAATAGAAAAAATACAAAAGTGCATAAATATATATATAACAAAGAAGTTTGTATATTAGAGAAATTGAATAATTGGTAAAGGTCAAGATGTGCCACACCCCCCCCCGTACATTTCTCGGTTAATTGTATTTTTCCGTTTTTGCCTTTCTTACCATACATAAAGCTGTATTTTAGGAACATTTGTAGCTAATAACCTTTTTGGAATACTAACCCTATCCCTAAATATTCCTAACCCTACCCCCACCCTATAAGACGGAAAAACTGTCAACGAACCACAACTGTGACAAATCGCGGTGTACTGCAGTACATAGTGGGGGGTAGGGTTAGGTTTGTATTATATCTCCTTAGGGTTAGTATTCCAAAAAGGTTATTAGCTAAAAATGTTCCTAAAATACAGCTTTATGTATGGTAAGAAAGGCAAAAACGGAAAAAGTACAATTAACCGAGAAATGCATGGGGGGTAGCACATCTTTACCTTTACCGAATAATGCTTTTAGGCCTCATTTTTCAAAGGGAAGCAAACCGCTTCGCCTGATGTCATCTAACGACCTATGAACTGTCCTAAGTTGTGGCTTTTCACTTAATAGATAACAAGTCACAAGTCACACAACTTCATGGTGTGAACTTTTTTGTCTGGTCAATTTTATTTTCATTTTATTTACTTTTTCATCATTCGTGTTTATCATTTAATTTCTTTCCTTTTCATTGCAGATTCCTTTGAAGCAGGTGGGGAAGAAGCTGAAGTCTTTCAAAACATCCAGCGCCAAAAACAAAGTGTCCACCAAAGTGAAGAAAAACTTTGACCGAACACTGCCCAATGAAACCATGGGTTGGTTGTTTGTACTCTATATTTCTATGTGTGTATTACTGTAGAAAAACAAAGTGTCCACCAAATTAAGAAAAACTTTGACCGAACACTGCCCAATGAAACCATGGGTTGGTTGTTTGTACTCTATATTTCTATGTGTGTATTACTGTAGAAAAACAAAGTGACCACCAAAGTGAAGAAAAACTTTGACCGAACACTGCCTAATGAAACCATGGGTTGGTTGTTTGTACTCTATATTTCTATGTGTGTATTACTGTAGAAAAACAAAGTGTCCACCAAATTAAGAAAAACTTTGACCGAACACTGCCTAATGAAACCATGGGTTGGTTGTTTGTACTCTATGTTTCTATGTGTGTATTACTGTAGAAAAACAAAGTGACCACCAAAGTGAAGAAAAACTTTGACCGAACACTGCCCAATGAAACCATGGGTTGGTTGTTTGTACTCTATATTTCTATGTGTATTACTGTAGAAAAACAAAGTGTCCACCAAATTAAGAAAAACTTTGACCGAACACTGCCCAATGAATCCATGGGTTGGTAGTTTGTACACTATATTTCTATGTGTATTACTGTAGAAAAACAAAGTGTCCACCAAAGTGAAGAAAAACTTTGACCGAACACTGCCCAATGAATTCATGTGTTGGTAGTGTGTACTGTATTTCTATGTGTATTACTGTAGAATAACAAAGTGTCCACCAAATTAAGAAAAACTTTGACAGAACACTGCCCAATGAGTCCATGGGTTGGTAGTTTGTACGGTGTTGTAGTTAAATTTGTACAGTAATTTCATGTCGGTGTGTGTTGAAATATTGTCATATATTTGACCGAACATTTCCCAATGAGGCCATAGAATGATGGACTGCAGTGTAATAATCATGATGGCAATAATGATGGTGATAATGATCATGATGATGGTAATTGTGATTATCATGATGATGATGATGATAACGATGACGATGGTGTTTTCAGTCCCCAAGAAGCCCAAACAGTCGTGGGCAGACAAGCGCAAGGAACGTAGGATGGTGAAGAACAATTATCAGCTGATTCAGACCGCTAAGTCTGTGTGGGAAGACCTCAGAAGGTGTGTGTGTGTGTGTGTGTGTGTGTGTGTGTGTGTGTGTGTGTGTGTGCATGAAGCAAGGAACGTAGGATGGTGAAGAACAATTATCAGCTGATTCAGACCGCTAAGTCTGTGTGGGAAGACCTCAGAAGGTGTGTGTGTGTGTGTGTGTTGTGTGTGTGTGTGTGTGTGCATGAAGCAAGGAACGTAGGATGGTGAAGAACAATTATCAGCTGATTCAGACCGCTAAGTCTGTGTGGGAAGACCTCAGAAGGTGTGTGTGTGTGTGTGTGTTGTGTGTGTGTGTGTGTGTGCAGAAAAGGAACGTAGGATGGTGAAGAACAATTATCAGCTGATTCAGACCGCTAAGTCTGTGTGGGAAGACCTCAGAAGGTGTGTGTGTGTTGTGTGTTTTGTGTGTGTGTGTGTGTGTGCATGAAGCAAGGAACGTAGGATGGTGAAGAACAATTATCAGCTGATTCAGACCGCTAAGTCTGTGTGGGAAGACCTCAGAAGGTGTGTGTGTGTTGTGTGTTGTGTGTGTGTGTGTGTGTGCATGAAGCAAGGAACGTAGGATGGTGAAGAACAATTATCAGCTGATTCAGACCGCTAAGTCTGTGTGGGAAGACCTCAGAAGGTGTGTGTGTGTTGTGTGTTGTGTGTGTGTGTGTGTGTGTGCATGAAGCAAGGAACGTAGGATGGTGAAGAACAATTATCAGCTGATTCAGACCGCTAAGTCTGTGTGGGAAGACCTCAGAAGGTGTGTGTGTGTGTGTGTGTGTGAGAGTGAGGCAAAATAAGAGAGTTTTGTCTGTCTGCATTTGTTAACTGCACGTGTGTACAAGAATCAGATCTTTTGTGAATAAAAATTGTGTGGTTTAAGAATTGGAAGCTAATGATTAGGAAAAGTAGGTCTGTGTGTGTGTGCATGTACCAGAATCTAGCAGTTGAAAAACAGGAAAATGTTAACTTACTGTTAGTCTCTGTTAGCTGTGATTGTAACGTTTATGACGTGTGGACACGACGCTTCGTGAGGAAAAGAGTGTCTTCACAACAACAAGAAAGTGTGCTTATGTTTGCCAAGGAACAGGGGAAAAGTTTATATGTTTATAAAAACAATTGAACAAACTGAATGTGGGCTGAATGAAGAAATAGAAGCACAATGTCCAAAGAGTAATTAATGCGTTGTGATGGACTTTGTTTCATTTCTCCAGACACGATCAGACGGAGGATAGTAATTAATGCGTTGTGATGGACTTTGTTTAATTTCTCCAGACACGATCAGACGGAGGATAGTAATTAATGCGTTATGATGGACTTTGTTTAATTTCTCCAGACACGATCAGACGGAGGGTAGTAATTAATGCGTTATGATGGACTTTGTTTAATTTCTCCAGACACGATCAGACGGAGTAATTAATGCGTTGTGATGGACTTTGTTTCATTTCTCCAGACACGATCAGACGGAGGAGCAGCGATCAGACCTGTGTCAGAATCTGTTCACCCAGGTGGAGGGCAAGGTGAAACCGGTGAGATCTCTGTGATATTGTAATAATAATAATAATAATTAGATATAACACTAATGTTCACCCAGGTGAAGGGGAAACAGGTGAGATCTCTGTGATATTGTAATAATAATAATAATAATTAGATATAACACTAATGTTCACCCAGGTGAAGGGGAAACAGGTGAGATCTCTGTGATATTGTAATAATAATAATAATAATTAGATATAACACTAATGTTCACCCAGGTGAAGGTGAAACAGGTGAGATTATTGTAATAATAATAATAATAACTAGATATAACACTAATGTTCACCCAGGTGAAGGGGAAACAGGTGAGATTTCTGTGATGTATAATCAGATAATAATATTAATAACTAGATATAACACTAATGTTCACCCAGGTAAAGGTGAAACAGGTGAGATTTCTCTGATATTGTAATAATAATAATAATAACTAGATATAACAGTAATGTTCACCCAGGTGAAGGTGAAACAGGTGAGATTTCTCTAATATTGTAATAATAATAATAATAACTATATATAACACTAATGTTCACCCAGGTGAAGGGGAAAGTGAACCAGGTGAGGGTGTGATAATTTATGTTATCATCATTGTAGCGTTTCAAAATGTTGATGATGAGGATGACAGGTGTGTCTATATGTACCTATATATTCACTGACTGTTGCTGTGGCGTTTCAAAGTGTTGAGGATGACAGGTGTGCCTGTATGTACCTATATATTCACTGACTTGCTGTAGCGTTTCAAAATGTTGAGGATGACAGGTGTGCCTGTATGTACCTATATATTCACTGACTGTTGTGGCGTTTCAAAGTGTTGATGATGAGGATGACAGGTGTGCCTGTATGTACCTATATATTCACTGACTGTTGCTGTAGCGTTTCAAAATGTTGATGATGAGGATGACAGGTGTGCCTGTATGTATCTATATATTCACTGACTGTTGCTGTAGCGTTTCAAAATGTTGATGATGAGGATGACAGGTGTGTCTGTATGTACCTATATATTCACTGACTGTTGCTGTAGCGTTTCAAAATGTTGATGATGAGGATGACAGGTGTGCCTGTATGTACCTATATATTCACTGACTGTTGTGGCGTTTCAAAGTGTTGATGATGAGGATGACAGGTGTGCCTGTATGTACCTATATATTCACTGACTGTTGCTGTAGCGTTTCAAAATGTTGATGATGAGGATGACAGGTGTGCCTGTATGTACCTATATATTCACTGACTGTTGCTGTGGCGTTTCAAAATGTTGATGATGAGGATGACAGGTGTGCCTGTATCATACATGTACCTATATATTCACTGACTGTTGCTGTAGCGTTTCAAAATGTTGATGATGAGGATGACAGGTGTGTCTGTATGTACCTATATATTCACTGACTGTTGCTGTGGTGTTTGTAAGAAGCATTTTTTTTCTGTAAACCTCCGTAGTCCTTGACTTTGCCGGTATTGTTCTGTGTCAGGTGTCTCTAACGCATCTGTCATGTTTTGTTGTTGTTGTTGTGCTGGTTATTGTTCTGTGTCAGGTGTCTAACGCATCTGTCATGTTTTGTTGTTGTTGTACAAGAACTTGTTATTTCTGCTGTTTCTTTACTGTTGAATATCATTATTTGTTCTGCTGCAGATTTCTATGGTGCATGACTGCCCAAATCATTCAGTGTTTGTAATGTACCTATCATGTTTTGTTATTGCTAATATTGTTTTGTTACAGCTATGTATGGTCCACGACTGCCCAAATCATTCAGTGTTTGTAATGTACAGGTCTATCATGTTTTGTTATTGTTAATATTGTTTTGTTACAGCTATGTATGGTCCACGACTGCCTGAATCATTCAGTGTTTGTAATGTACAGGTCTATCATGTTTTGTTATTGTTAATATTGTTTTGTTACAGTTGTGTGTGGTCCGTGACTGCCCGAATCATTCAGTGTTTGTAATGGACCTATCATGTTTTGTTGTTGCTAATATTGTTATTGTTGTTTTGTTACAGCTATGCAAGGGTCATGACTCTGCCCGAATCATTCAGTGTTTGTTATGAACAGTGCTAATATTGTTATTGTTGTTTTGTTACAGCTATCTGTGGTCCATGACTCTGCCCGAATCATTCAGTGCCTGGTACAGTACGGAGGACCTCACTACAGATCATGTGTGCTGGACGAAATCCAAGGTAATCAATACATGTGTTAACATTGACATTAACAATACAGTGTTGTTATGTCACAGTACATATCATTCACTATGGAGGACCTCACTACAGATCATGTGTGCTAGATGAAATCCAAGGTAATACATGTGTTAACATTGACATTAACAATACAGTGTTGTTATAGTCCGTAAAATACGGTAAATTATTTGTTCAGTAACATTAGTTGACACGCAAGCATGCACGTACGCACGCACACGCACACGCACACACACACACACACACACACACACACACACACACACACACACACACACACACACACACACACACACACACACACACACACACTGTCTACATAGTTCCTTCTCTTTGGACGACAAACGTTGGACCTGATTTGTTTTTCTGTTGTTTCCCTGCAGACGTTGTGGCCGACTTCAGCAAGAACAAGTACGCCAAGTTCATCATCCGCAAACTGCTGAAATACGGGTCAGTGGATGTTAGCGGATTTCTGTCTACATTTACAACAATAATTGTAGAATGATTATACATCCGCAAACTGCTGAAATATGGGTCAGTGGATGTCAGGGATTTCTATCTACATTTACAACAATCATTGTACAATGATTATACATCCGCAAACTGCTGAAATACGGGTCAGTGGATGTTAGTGGATTTCTGTCTACATTTACAACAATCATTGTACAATGATTATACATCCGCAAACTGCTGAAATACGGATCAGTGGATGTCAGGGGATTTCTATCTGCATTTACAACAATCATTGTGCAATGATTATACATCCACAAACTGCTGAAATACGGATCAGTGGATGTCAGGGGATTTCTATCTACATTTACAACAATCATTGTGCAATGATTATACATCCACAAACTGCTGAAATACGGGTCAGTGGATGTCAGGGGATTTCTATCTATCTACATTTACAACAATCGTAGAATGATTTACATCCGCAAACTGCTGAAATACGGGTCAGTGGATGTCAGGGATTTCTATCTACATTTCCAACAATCATTGTAGAATGATTATACATCCGCAAACTGCTGAAATACGGATCAGTGGATGTCAGGGGATTTCTATCTACATTTACAACAATCATTGTGCAATGATTATACATCCACAAACTGCTGAAATACGGGTCAGGGGATTTCTATCTATCTACATTTACAACAATCGTAGAATGATTTATATCCGCAAACTGCTGAAATACGGGTCAGTGGATGTCAGGGATTTCTATCTACATTTCCAACAATCATTGTAGAATGATTATACATCCGCAAACTGCTGAAATACGGGTCAGGGGATTTCTGTCTACATTTACAACAATCATTGTGCAATGATTATTTGAGCATGCTTACGTTTGATGAGAGTCTTCAAGTCTCTTATTTTCCTAGTAAAACAAAATATTAAAAAATATGATTTAATTTTTATTTCATTTCACTGCATGAAAGCTCCGTGAGTGGTAGTGATTGAAAGTTGTCCAAGGCTGTTTGGCCAGGCATACATCTGATGGACACTGTTTTGTGTGTGTGTGTTTAATTTTCACAGCGCCAAAATCAAGGCAGTGTGCGAAAGCTGATTCGCCACAAACAGGCCACAAAAATCTTGGAGTACATTAGGTTTCAGTTTACTGAATATTGGATGTATTAAGTAGATATTTCATAGATGTTGTGTTCTTTATTCCCAGGACCAAAGCCCAGAGAGCGACCATTATCCAAGGGTTTCAAGGCAGTGTGCGAAAGCTGATTCGCCACAAGCAGGCCGCAGAAATCGTAGAGTACGCCTACAACGAATTTGCTACGGCTTCACAGAGACTGTGTCTGGTGGAGGAGTTCTATGGGCCTGCCTTCTCCATGTTTAAGGTAAAGAGAGACAGAGAGGGAAAGAGAGACAGAGAGGGAGAGACAAAGACTGTGTCTGGTGGAGGAGTTCTATGGGCCTGCCTTCTCCATGTTTAAGGTAGAGAGAGACAGAGAGGGAGAGAGAGACAGAGAGGGAGAGACAAAGACTGTGTCTGGTGGAGGAATTCTATGGGCCTGCCTTCTCCATGTTTAAGGTAGAGAGAGAGACAGAGAGGGATAGACAAAGACTGTCTGGTAGAGGAATTCTATGGGCCCGCCTTCTCCATGTTTAAGGTAGAGACAGATAGAGATAAAGAAAGAGAGAGACAGAGAGGGACACAGAGAGAGAGAGAGAGAGAGAGACTGTGTCTGGTGGAGGAGTTCTATGGGCCTGCCTTCTCCATTTTAAGGTAGAGAGAGAGAGAGAGACACAGAGAGGGAGAGACAGAGACTGTGTCTGGTAGAGGAGTTCTATGGGCCTGCCTTCTCCATGTTTAAGGTAGAGACAGATAGAGATAAAGAAAGAGAGAGACAGAGAGGGAGAGAGAGAGAGACTGTGTCTGGTGGAGGAATTCTATGGGCCTGCCTTCTCCATGTTTAAGGTAGAGAGAGAGACAGAGAGACACACACAGAGAGAAAATACACAGAGAGAGAGACACACACACAGAGAGAGAAAATACAGAGTGAGACAGAGAGAAAATACAGAGAGTGAATACAGAGAGTGAGAGAGAGACAGAGACTGTCTGCTAGAGGAGTTCTATGGGCCCGCCTTCTCCATGTTTAAGGCAAAGAGAGAGCAGAGAGAGGGGGGTGGGGGTTGATGGGAATGAGAGGGTCAGATATGCACTTGAAGTTCTGGTTTGATCCTTGCTTCGCATGCTGAATGTTTGATTGTGCTTTATTGTAAGCCTTGCTTCCCTCCTCACTGCAGGGAGAGCTGACAGATCTGTGTCCTGTGTGTTTCTCTGTTGGTTTGTTGTGCTTTGCTTCATTCCGTTTAGCATGACAGGGAGAGCTGACAGATCTGTGTCCTGTGTGTTTCTCTGTTGGTTTCGTTGTGCTTTGCTTCATTCCGTTTAGCATGACAGGGAGAGCTGACAGATCTGTGTCCTGTGTGTTTCTCTGTTGGTTTCGTTGTGCTTTGCTTCATTCCGTTTAGCATAACACTTATTATATATTAACAGGGACGTACGCTTTGCTCTTTTATCTTTAATCTCACTTTCAACGTTTTTTTGAGATCTGAAACATTGATTTCCAATGTTAACCAATGCAATGTTTGTTGGTTAGTTTCTTTGTTTACATGTGTTCTGATGATACTGTGTGATGTTGATATTATTCCAGACACACGCGGCTCAGAGTTTGAATGTCATATTGAGGGAACATTGGAACAAGAAGGAAACAGCAATGATGATAAAAATATTGATAATAATGTTGATTTCAGACACACACGGCTCAGAGTTTGGACGATGTGTTGAAGGAACAGTGGGACAAAAAAGACATGATTATGAGCAACCTGAAGGAATCACTGCTGCCTCTGATCGACAAGTAAGACTGAGAGAGACAGAGAGAGAGAGAGAGATGATTATGAGCAACTTGAAAGAATACCTGCTACTATTGATCGACAAGTAAGACTGAGAGAGACAGAGAGAGAGAGATGATTATGAGCAACCTGAAGGAATAACTGCTACCATTGATCGACAAGTAAGACTGAGAGAGAGAGAGAGAGAGAGAGATGATCATGAGCAACCTGAAGGAATAACTGCTACTATTGATCGACAAGTAAGACTGAGAGAGACAGAGAGAGAGAGATGATTATGAGCAACCTGAAGGAATAACTGCTACCATTGATCGACAAGTAAGACTGAGAGAGACAGAGAGAGAGAGATGATCATGAGCAACCTGAAGGAATAACTGCTACCATTGATCGACAAGTAAGACTGAGAGAGAGAGAGAGACACACAGAGAGAGAGAGAGATGATCATGAGCAACCTGAAGGAATCACTGCTACCATTGATCGACAAGTAAGACTGAGAGAGACAGAGAGAGAGATGATCATGAGCAACTTGAAGGAATCACTGCTACCATTGATTGACAAGTAAGACTGAGAGAGACAGAGAGAGAGATGATCATGAGCAACTTGAAGGAATCACTGCTACCATTGATTGACAAGTAAGACTGAGAGAGACAGAGAGAGAGATGATCATGAGCAACTTGAAGGAATCACTGCTACCATTGATTGACAAGTAAGACTGAGAGAGACAGAGAGAGAGATGATCATGAGCAACTTGAAGGAATCACTGCTACCATTGATTGACAAGTAAGACTGAGAGAGAGAGAGAGATGATTATGAGCAACTTGAAGGAATGACTGCTACTATTGATTGACAAGTAAGACTGAGAGAGAGACAGAGAGAGATGATTATGAGCAACTTGAAGGAATCACTGTTACCATTGATTGACAAGTAAGACTGAGAGAGAGACAGAGAGAGATGATTATGAGCAACTTGAAAGAATAGATGCTACTATTGAGATTTATCACTGAGATTGACAGAGAGAGAGACAGAGAGAGAGAGAGAGAGAGAGATGATTATGAGCAACCTGAAGGAATCACTGCTACCATTGATTGACAAGTATGACTGAGAGAGAGAGCGACAGACAGAGAGAGAGAGAGAGACAGACAGAGAGGGAGAGAGAGATGATTATGAGTAACCTGAAAGAGACTGCTACGTCTGATTGACAAGTAAGACTGAGAGAGAGACAGACAGACAAACAGAGAGAGGGGGGGGGGGGGGGAGAGGGAGAGAGAGAAAACAGTGGGAATTATAGGTGAATGGATGTTGATGTAGAAAAAGAGAGTGATGAAGAGAGGAAGAGAGAAAGTATGGGGACATTAGAAAGGAAGGGCAACAGCGAAGCATTTTAGGCGTAACATTATGTTGTATTCTACAGACAGATCCTCTCTCTGTCCATCGTGCACAAGATCTTCTCCGACTTCTTCAAATACGCCGACCCAAAACTGCAGAAGGTATTTGTTTATTTATCTGTCTGTCTGTATTTTTTGGACAGTTTCTCTCCATAAATTGCGATCAAGTTTTCATGAAGTTTTGTTGAGCAACTTGAGGGTTTAAAAAGTCGGCAACAAACTATGGAATTGACTCCTTTAAAGTTTGCACATTTTATCTCACTTTAACTCTGTTGGATGTTGGAACTGCTTGACTCACTGACGTCAACAGAATGAGTCTGTGTTCTCAGGTTCTGTTGGCTGTCTGTCTGTCTGTCTATGTATGTCTGTGTCTGTCTGTGTGTGTGCTACATTGTTGTTGTTTTCTCATGATCTAAAAGATATTCAATGATCAAGCTTTGCATTGTTAAAGCTATCTGTGCAACCTTTCCAGAATAATGGTGGACACAATTTTATGTTCCCAGGACAAGATAAAAGCTCATAGGGAATCCCTGATCAATGTGTTTGGTAATCAGATTATTCAGACTTTTCATGTTTTGACTTTGAGAGGTATTAATTTTTTCATAATATATTAAGATTTTCCATAATCTTATTTCTCCAGGACATGATAGAGGCCCTGAGGGAATCTGTGATCCACATGTTGTTTGTTTGATATCTTGTTTGTTGTATGCATATCAACAGTGATCTATCTTTCTGTATTTTATTTCTCCAGGACATGATAGAGGCCCTGAGGGAATCCCTGATCCACATGTTTTTGATATCTTGTTTGTTGTATGCATATCAACAGTGATCTATCTTTCTGTATTTATTTCTCCAGGACATGATAGAGGCCCTGAGGGAATCCCTGATTCACATGTTTGTTTGTTTGATATCTTGTTTGTTGTATACATATTAACAGTGATCTATCTTTCTGTATCTTATTTCTCCAGGACATGATAGAGGCCCTGAGGGAATCCCTGATCCACATGTTGTTTGTTTGATATCTTGTTTGTTGTATACATATCAACAGTGATCTATCTTTCTGTATTTTATTTCTCCAGGACATGATAGAGGCCCTGAGGGAATCCCTGATCCACATGTTTGTTTGATATCTTGTTTGTTGTATACATATCAACAGTGATCTATCTTTCTGTATTTTATTTCTCCAGGACATGATAGAGAATCCCTGATCCATATGTTGTTTGTTTGATATCTTGTTTGTTGTATACATATCAATAGTGATCTATCTTTCTGTATTTTATTTTTTCAGGACATGATAGAGGCCCTGAGGGAATCTCTGATCCACATGTTGCACACCAAGGAAGGCACTCGAACCGCCATGGCCTGTGTGTGGGCAGGCTCCGCTAAGGTAGTTATGATAATTATGTAATGAACTGTATTGTATTGACAATGAACTGTATTGTATTGATAATGAACTGTATTGTATTGACAATGAACTGTATTGTATTGACAATGAACTGTACTGTATTGATGATTAACTGTATTGTATTGATAATGAACTGTATTGTATCGGCAATGAACTGTATTGTATTGACAATGAACTGTACTGTATTGATGATTAACTGTATTGTATTGATAATGAACTGTATTGTATTGATAATGAACTGTATCTAATATAATCATACTGTACCAACACTCAAAACAATAGCATAACATACCAATTGGCTGGAAAAACCTAAAGCGTAAACGCTTAGTTACCAAATAACAAAGAGTAAGTCACTCTAGTGACCGTGGGGTTATGCCCCTTTCCCCACTTCCGGTCACGTACATCACTTCCGTTCCCAACTCATTCTCTATTTACCATGCTTCAAAGGCTGTTGATGTTTAAACCTACTCCCTTTACGAATTCATTTCAAGCGTTCTTGGTGGGTTTGTTCTGGTTTGATAGTTACCCTTGTTGCTAGTCTGTTCTTAGCAACAAGTCTTTGCTTTCTTAAGCTTCTATTTTGTGTATTTTTGGAGTTAGGAATTTAATTTTTTGAGGTTGACCTAGCCGGTGTTCTTCTGGTTAGGTCGCCATTTTTTGGGTTTCTTCTTGGTACTGCGGTTTCTTCAGTTTGACTCCGCAGTCCTTCTACTCTTGTTGTTGGCTTTGCTTAGTAGCTCAGGTACTTTGCTAGCTTTGTAGTGTTTGTTTATTTCGAAAGTTTTTTCGTTTGGATTTTTTCTAGTCGTCATGGAAGATAGTTTGGGGGACCCTCCCTCGGAGGTCCCAAGAGTTCATTCTTCGAAAAATTCGAAGCCTTCTCATCTTCCTCGCGATAGTGTCGGGCGCCTTGTTTCGCCCAGGTCAGCGTCTTCTAGGTCTTCCAAGAAATCTTCTCGGAAGTCATCGAAATCGGACTCTAAAATTTCTCACACGAAATCTCCGTCGGCCGTTTCGGCCAAGCCGGTTCAGAGTTCGGTTACCTCTTCACCTAAGACAGAGGCCACGGCCTCTGTGAGTGTTCAGTCGCAGTCTGATCAAATTTCTGCCGCTCAGACACCTGAAAATTTTGACGCGTTCATTCGGCACCTGCAGAATAGCGGGCTTGTTGTCTCCTTGCCAGCTTTTTCATCTGTCACCTCCCCGGCTGGGGAGGGTTCTGGTTTTTGTCAGTCTGTACAGGTCTCCAGGTCCCCTCCTACGCTGTCCCTCCAGGAAGCTTTTCAGACTTCTACAGACGAGGATGTTCGTAGACGGCCTGTCTATCGTTCCGACCAGGAGGTCGTTCCCGGCCAGGAGGTCGAAGGCACCACGGACCGTGGTGCAAGTAGACGGTCGGTCTGCTCGGTCACAAGGGCGAAGCATCCTCTCTCGCAGAGTTCGGAGAGGTGTCATAGCCTAGGCAAGAGCGACAACCCCCACGGCGGGTTGTCGGCTGGCTTTGGCTCTACAGGTCGACACCCGGACCGGGTTGTCAGACCACGCCATGTTAGCCCAGCCAGCTCAAGGCCTATAGAGAGGGTCGGTCGACGGGATGGCTCTACACCCGACCCTCTCTATGACCGCCGGGGGAGATATCCATCCGTGGATATTCTCCTTCCGGATTATCAGCGTCGGGCCGCACTGTCTGCCTCTACGACCAGCCGTCCACGGCACGGCTGGTCAACAGTGCCCGGTGAGGGTTCTGGGTCTGCGCGATCCCGTCCCTCCCGCCGGAGGGAACGCTCCCCGTCACGTTCTCCACGTTTCCGTGGCAGGCGTGCGCGGGTCGACTCGTCTCGATCCCCCGGTTCCCGCGGCCGCCGGTCCCCGGCCCCGCTTCCCCGTGTGAGGGATTTCTCCCCGGTTCCAGGCCGGTACGTGCAGAGGGTCTCCCTCGAGGCTCCCTCTTCGGATGAGGAGCACTCCCGATTGGCCTACCCCGTTGCCGGGTCACCCCCGCCGGAGGACGCCACTCGTGCACAGTCTTTCCAGTCCCAGTCTACGGAGTCCTCCAGAGAAGATTCTCCTGTCTCTGCCCGTGAGCGCAGGGCAGGTCACTCCTCTCCTCTACGCCCTCCTCATCTGTCTAAGTTGGACCTGCTGAAGCTCATCCAGCCGGTGTGCGTCGACGTCGTCTCTAGGCCTTCGTCTCACCCACGGTCCTCTTCTTCAAGGGTTGTCGACTCCTTCAAGCCTCAGAAAGAGTCCCTCAGGTTCAAGTGCCCTCAGTCCACGTTGCTTGCCCTGGATAAGGCAGAGGTCTCGCTTCTAACGGGCAAGTTCCCTGCGGAGCAACGCTCGGACTCAGAGCCAGACGAGGAGCAGGATGTCTCTACTCCCGTGGGCTCCTTCAGGGTTCCTCGTTTTCAGCCCCCCTTCACCTTGGGCGCGTCTATGCTCCCCTTCGGAGACTACTCGCTCCTCTCCAAAGCGGAGATGGCAAAGCTCTCCCTTCCAACTCAGAACCTGGGATCTCTCCTTTTCACGCCACCGGCAGCGAAAACTCTGGAAGTATCTCTGTCCGACACTCTCAGGTCATGCGGTGTGGTTGCCTCTCTACACTCGTCACTGTCTCGTCTCATCGGGCGTTCTCCGTCCCTCAAGCCGGACGAGTTTCAACTCTATGAGGAGATAGACGGCGCTGCGGTAGGATCGCTCATCTCCCTCCTCGACGACACCCTCACCAGTCAGGCTAACGTCGTCGCTGCCCTCAAGGTTCAGGTCTCCGCTCTTCGCCGCGACCAGATCCTCTCTTCGTCTTCGAGGTTCTCCAGGGAGGAGAAGGAGAAACTGCGTTCCCTTCCCCTTCCCCATAAGGGTGTTTTTGGCACTAGCCTGCTCGAGAAATCCTTGGACTCAGCGTCGAAGCGCAAGGCGGAGGTCTCCCAGGTTGCTCTGATCGACGCGGTTACCAAGCGTTTCCGCATGGACACACAGGGCACCCAGCAGAGTCGCGGACCGTTCAGACCTTCACGCCCCTACCAGGTTTTTAGGTCCTCCCACAGACGTCCTTCTTCGTTTCGCGGGGCTTTTAAGCCCCCCTTCTCTCAACCTCGCGTTACTCAGTCCTCCAGAGGGAAACTCTCCTCTTCTCGTGGAGGGAGGTCTTCTGGGCCTCCCAGGCTGCAGTCGAGGCAGCCTTTTCGGTAGAGCCCGCACCCTCCCAAAGTCCTCCAACCGCCCCTGCTTCCTGCGTAGGCGCTCTGAGCGCAGCGCTACCTGCATGGAAGACCCTAGTAGGCGACGGTTGGGTTCTTCGGGTGGTGCGGGCAGGGTTTCGGTTCATGTTCCTCCAAGAGCCACCCCTCTCGCGTTCTCCCATTTCTTTTCCTCCACCGTCGGACCCGGAGAGACTTTTAATCCTCCAAGCAGAGGTCGAGTCTCTGCATCTCAAGGGTGCGGTCGATCTGATCCCGCACCCAGGTCCAGGATTCTACTCCCGTCTCTTCACGGTCCCCAAGAAGACGGGAGGGTTCAGACCGGTCCTGGATCTCTCTCCCCTCAACAAATTTCTTCGCCCCGTCCGTTTCAAGATGGAGACGGCGGCTTCCATTCGGTCTTTCATTCAGCCCGGGGACTAGGCCACCTCAATAGACCTGAGAGATGCATATTTTCACATCCTCATACACCCGTCGAGACGGAAATTCCTTCGCTTCGTGTGGAACGCAGATGTTTTCCAGTTCAGGGCCCTGCCCTTCGGTTTGTCCCCCGCCCCTTGGATCTTCACAAAAGTGACTCGGCAATTCGCTGCCCTAGCAAGGGCAAGAGGGGTGCGTCTTCGCGTGTACCTGGACGATTGGCTCGTCCTCGGTTCCAGTCAACTGATAGGCGAAGCACACACTTCTCAGATCGTGTCCTTGGCAAAGACTCTAGGGTTCCAGCTCAACCTCAAGAAGTCGGACCTCACTCCCAAACAGAATTTCTGCTACCTCGGGATGCATGTGGACACTGTGAAGTTTTCGGTTTCCCCTTCTCTAGAGAGAATTCAGACTCTGTCAGAAACCTTGGACTTGGTGATCGTCTCGCCAGTGATTACGCTTCGTCAGTGCCTGCGCGTCTTAGGGTTGATGGAGTCGATGGCGGAGCTGCTCCCCCTGGGCAGACTCCACAAGCGTGCCTTACAGAGACAAGTGACGGCCCTCTTTCCAGATCTATCGCTGCTGGAGAGTGTGGTCCCAGTCGGCCCTTGGTTTCGTCAGTCAGTGCGTCAGTGGCTCGATCTGTCTTGGCTGAACAGTTCGGTCCCCATTCGTGTGCTGAGAACACAGTTCTTCCTCTTCACGGACGCCTCAAGAACGGGCTGGGGGGCCCACATCGACCACAGCGAGATCTCGGGTCTCTGGTCTTCGGAGCACGCCCTCCTGCACATCAACCTCCTGGAAATGGAGGCTGTTCGTCTCGCCCTCCTCCACTTCGCACCTCTCCTTCGTCGCCAGTGGGCAACCGTCGCAAGCGACAACACAGCCTGCCTCTCCTACCTGCGTCGTCAAGGTGGGACGAGATCGACGTCGCTCTCTCTCGCCGCCGAGGACATTCTGTTGTGGGCTCACAGCCAGGATATCTCCCTGTCAGTAGAGTTTGTGCCCGGCAAGCTGAACGTCATCGCGGATCAGTTGAGCAGATCTTCCCAGATCCTTCCAACGGAGTGGACCATCGCTCATCAGGCCCTTCGTCCAGTGTGGGATCTCTGGGGAAAGCCCTGGCTGGATCTGTTTGCGACTCGTCACAACTCTCGCTTGCCCATGTACGTCTCGCCGGTCAAGGACCCTCAGGCGTACGCACGCAACGCGTTCACGTTCCGCTGGACCAACCTCGACGCGTACGCTTTTCCTTCGACACCCCTGATCCCGAAGGTGTTGGAGAAAGCGGCAAGGGACTCCCCGCAGCTGATCCTGATCACCCCCTTCTGGCCCACCAGTCCTTGGTTTCCGGAGGTTCTGGCCCTGGCAAAGGCTCCTCCTCTGCATCTCCATCTGACCCCAAAAACTCTGGTGCAGCCTCGGACAGGTGTCGGACACACAAACCCAGACGTGCTCAAATTGACCGCCTGGAGACTATAAGATTAGGCCTTTTGCGTCAAGGCTTCGCCAGGAGGTCAGTTGATCTCCTACTAGCTTCCAGAAGACAGAGTACGAACACCCTGTACAACCTTCGCTGGCGTTCGTGGTTTTTGTACTGTAGTGGAGTTTGTTCATTTTTTGTCACACCTGTATTGTATTGATAATGAACTGTAGTGTATTGATGATTAACTGTACTGTATTGATAATGAACTGTATTATATTGATAATGAACTGTAGTGTATTGATGATTACCTGTAGTGTATTGATAATTAACTGTATTGTATTGACAATGAACTGTCTGTATTGATAATGAACTGTATTGTATCGACAATGAACTGTATTGTATTGATAATGAACTGTATTTGTATCGACATTGAACTGTATTGTATTGATAATGAACTGTATTGTATCGACAATGAACTATTGTATTGATAATTAACTGTATTGTATCGACAATGAACTGTAGTGTATTGATAATTAACTGTATTGTATTGACAATGAACTGTATTGTATTGACAATGAACTGTAGGGTAAAGATATACAGTAATGATCTGTGTGGGCAGGCTCCGCTATGTTCTATGTAATGACAAGAAGTTTAATCCAAGGGAAATAACTTGGGAACACATTTTCTGTTACCAAATGCCCCCATTTTCACTCAAGATATTTCTATTCCTCAGCTTTAATTCCTCAAAAAATGTAAACGATGTGTTTAAAATCTGAAAATAATGTTATTTCGAAACTTTATCAAAATGAATAGAAATAACAATTCATTTATTTATATCTTTAGAAAATACCTGTGAACATTGTTGATCCTATGAATTTATATACATTATATATTTTGTTAAATGTAACCGTCATTTTTAATAACATAGATGTATATAGGCTCCAATTTTGTACATAAAAACAAAACATATATTTACTGTAAATAACAAATCTATATCTGTAAATATAATTTTAAACAAATATTTAACGGCCAAAATTGGTTTTTATTAATAAATATAAAAATGGATATTTTTAACATAGTAGCCTTGAAATTTTAATACAACAGGGAGGGTTGTACTCGGGCCAGATAACAAATGAATTTTAACTTAATTTTTATACATAAATAGTTATTTAACAGGCATCTTTAGATATCACTAACTAATTTTATAATTTTTAACAGGATATCCCTCACCTCACACGAAAAACTTGCGCTTTTAGAATCCTTCCCCAAAACCTTTTTATGTTTTGTCTTTGTTTTTGTACACGTCTTTTACGTTTTTGTATTGTCTTTTGTTTATTTACAACTAACAAATGTCCCATATGTGCCTTCCCAGGTCGAGAGGACGTAAAATTCCAAACAACTCCAACTTAAATGTAACCGTCTTTGTCTGGGGGTGCGAGCTTACCCAAGGATCGTGTAGAGAGGGTGAGACTGCTGACACCTGTCGGTCAACTAGACTTCGCATCGTCTCCCCTTGTGGGAGATTGGGTGCAATTTTTACAGCCCTTGGGGAAACCAGGGAAAAATAAAGAAATTATTGAATTAATCTTAGTTGAAAAACATCAGTCAAACTAGACTTCGCATCGTCTCCCCTTGTGGGAGATTGGGTGCCATTTTTACTGCCCTCGGGGAAACCAGGGAAAAATAAAGAAATCATTGAATTACTAGGGGTCGAATCTTAGTTGAAAAAGATCATTCATAAACACCTTGTTGGCCCGTCACGGCATCAGTCAAACTACGCCTCACATGGTCTCCCTTTGTTGGGTGCAGTTATCATTATTGATGAATTCATAAACACCTTGTTGACCCGTCACGGCATCAGTCAAACTACGCCTCACATGGTCTCCCTTTGTTGGGTGCAGTTATCATTATTGATGAATTCATAAACACCTTGTTGACCCGTCACGGCATCAGTCAAACTACGCCTCACATGGTCTCCCTTTGTTGGGTGCAGTTATCATTATTGATGAATTCATAAACACCTTGTTGACCCGTCACGGCATCAGTCAAACTACGCCTCACATGGTCTCCCTTTGTTGGGTGCAGTTATCATTATTGATGAATTCATAAACACCTTGTTGGCCCGTCACGGCATCAGTCAAACTACGCCTCACATGGTCTCCCTTTGTTGGGTGCAGTTATCATTATTGATGAATTCATAAACACCTTGTTGGCCCGTCACGGCATCAGTCAAACTACGCCTCACATGGTCTCCCTTTGTTGGGTGCAGTTATCATTATTGATGAATTCATAAACACCTTGTTGACCCGTCACGGCATCAGTCAAACTACGCCTCACATGGTCTCCCTTTTGTCACGGGTCAAACTACGCCTCATTGGGTGCAGTTATCATCCTTGGAGTAACGGGGGGGGGGGAATAATTTTCTAATGATTACATTTGTTTTTATTGTTGACATACTCTGTGTTATAAGTGATTTTTAACATTTTTATTGTTGACTGATCATTTATTTGTTATTGATATTTCACTGTAAATGTGACATATTTGATAAAAGTGATAGTATTAATTTTTTGGTTTACATGCTCTATGATTATTTTTTATCGTGGGACGTCAAGACGATCATCAGAAGCCTGAAGGGTCATGTGACCCCTACTGCTGTGTGATCAGTGCGTGAAAGCGTTCTGAGCTCTTTTTCTAGCAGTGCATTATGTGAATTATTTTTACAGTGACATATCATCAATGATTTATTAATATTTATGATTATTTCAGGATGGCAAGTTGATCATCAAAAACCTGAAGGGTCATGTGACTTCTATAATCTAGTATGATGAATGGGTGGAAGCATGAGTTATGTCCCTTCAAGTCTGAAAGGTCATGTGACTTCTATAATCTAGTATGATGAATGGGTGGAAGCATGAGTTATGTCCCTTCAAGTCTGAAGGGTCATGTGACTTCTATAATCTAGTATGATGAATGGGTGGAAGCATGAGTTATGTCCCTTCAAGTCTGAAAGGTCATGTGACTTCTATAATCTAGTATGATGAATGGGTGGAAGCATGAGTTATGTCCCTTCAAGTCTGAAGGGTCATGTGACTTCTATAATCTAGTATGATGAATGGGTGGAAGCATGAGTTATGTCCCTTCAAGTCTGAAGGGTCATGTGACTTCTATAATCTAGTATGATGAATGGGTGGAAGCACGAGTTATGTCCCTTCAAGTCTGAAGGGTCATGTGACTTCTATAATCTAGTATGATGAATGGGTGGAAGCATGAGTTATGTCCCTTCAAGTCTGAAGGGTCATGTGACTTCTATAATCTAGTATGATGAATGGGTGGAAGCATGAGTTATGTCCCTTCAAGTCTGAAGGGTCATGTGACTTCTATAATCTAGTATGATGAATGAGTGGAAGCATGAGTTATGTCCCTTCAAGTCTGAAGGGTCATGTGACTTCTATAATCTAGTATGATGAATGGGTGGAAGCACGAGTTATGTCCCTTCAAGTCTGAAGGGTCATGTGACTTCTATAATCTAGTATGATGAATGGGTGGAAGCATGAGTTATGTCCCTTCAAGTCTGAAGGGTCATGTGACTTCTATAATCTAGTATGATGAATGGGTGGAAGCATGAGTTATGTCCCTTCAAGTCTGAAGGGTCATGTGACTTCTATAATCTAGTATGATGAATGGGTGGAAGCATGAGTTATGTCCCTTCAAGTCTGAAAGGTCATGTGACTTCTATAATCTAGTATGATGAATGGGTGGAAGCATGAGTTATGTCCCTTCAAGTCTGAAGGGTCATGTGACTTCTATAATCTAGTATGATGAATGGGTGGAAGCATGAGTTATGTCCCTTCAAGTCTGAAAGGTCATGTGACTTCTATAATCTAGTATGATGAATGAGTGGAAGCATGAGTTATGTCCCTTCAAGTCTGAAGGGTCATGTGACTTCTATAATCTAGTATGATGAATGGGTGGAAGCACGAGTTATGTCCCTTCAAGTCTGAAGGGTCATGTGACTTCTATAATCTAGTATGATGAATGGGTGGAACTGGAAGCACGAGTTATGTCCCTTCAAGCGTTTGGTAAAGATTATTCACACTGTGCTACATGATCGACAATTTCTTCATTCTGACTTTATGTCACAGGATGGCAAGATGATCATCAAAAGCCTGAAGGGTCATGTGACTTACATTGAGTTATGATCGACGAGTGCTTGGTAAAGATTATTCATACAGTGCTACATTGAGTTATGTCCCTTCAAGCACTCGGTAAAGATTATTCACACTGTGCTACATGATCGACAATTTCTTCATTCTGACATTTATGTGACAGGATCGCAAGATGATCATCAAAAGCTCACAGGGTCATGTGACTCAGATCTGCAAAGAGGAGGCCGGTCACATGATGCTGTTGGCCATCTTTGATTGTGTGGACGATACTGTGTTGGTCCAGAAAGCCTTGCTGGATGTGAGTATGATAATAATAATGATGATAAATATGATGGTCACATGATGATGGTCATCTGTGTGTGGACGATACCGTGTTGGTCCAGACAGCCTTGCTGGATGTGAGTATGATAATAATAATAATGATAAATAATGGTCATATGATGGTCACATGATGATACCGTGTTGGCCATCTTTGATTGTGTGGACGATACCGTGTTGGTCCAGACAGCCTTGCTGGATGTGAGTATGATAATAATAATGATGATAATGATATATGTAATAGTCACATGTTATTAATAGCCATCTGTGTGTGGATGATGCAGTGTGTTAACTTTATAACTATCCTTGATGATTGATTGGTTGGTTGATTGACTGATTGATTCAAATGATTGACACAGGAGATCGTGAAGAACCTAGGGGAGATAATCTCAAACAGCCACGGTCGTAAAGTGCTGACCTACCTGTTGATCAACTGATTGATTGGTTGACTGATTGATTGATTGACACAGGAGATCGTGAAGAACCTAGGGGAGATAATCGCGGACAGTCACGGTCGTAAAGTGCTGACCTACCTGTTGATTGACTGATTGATTGATTGACTAATTGATTGATTGACTGACTGATTGGTGGATTTTGATTGATCCTACTATCTATTTAATTTAATACTTACCAACACTCAAAACAACTGCATTAGCCTAAAACAACCTGGAACCTTACCCTAGCACATAGCTAAAACGAAACTGGCCCCATGGGACTGCACCCATACCGCAGGGAGTAGCGGGAGTGACTCCCCTTACTTCCGGGTATGACGCGCACCCTTGGGGCACCGGATATGTCATTCATGAAATTTTACAGCCCCGCATCAGGAGGGAGGCTGGGAGGGAACATTTTTTGTTTTGAGTGTTGGTAAGTATTAAATTAAATAGATAGTAGGATTAATCAAAATCCACCAATCTAATTTAATCATACTGTACCAACACTCAAAACAACTGCAGATTACCACCGTGGTGGAGGGTGATGCGTGCCAACTGACACACCAATAACCCGAAAAGGCATTTTACAAACAGAGAGGGTAACACTCATACATGAAGAAAACCCCCTGAAAGATGCAAAACATCCATCAAATATGTCAATAAATACCCCCAAATAATCATATACATGATATACCAAAGAACACAGAAAGACAAAACGCAGGGACTCACACTACAAGGAGACCGGAACCTGCGAAACGACAACCTTCTTAAAGGAAAAGGAGACGTCTTCAACCTGAGCGGTGATGTCCCTCAGATAATAACAATTTCACGAGAGGGACGCCCTTCACTATCGCCAGGGAAGAGCTGAAGGCCCGCAACTTATGGGCGCGAATGGGGTTATCAGGCAACCAAACCAGAGAGCCAGCGTAAGCCAACTTAATGGGGTTGAGGATGCAACGAAACACAGTACCTTTAGCCACATCGCTACAATACTTGGTATTGATGGAGACAAACAACCGACGCTTAGACCCTCTGAAGGACTTGGTACGAGGAAGTAAAAACGTAGAGCTCCAACTCGAAAAGGAGACTAGAGGAGAGGACATGTCGCCAGACTGATTCTTTGCCCGGAACTCCGGGAGAAAAGAAAGGAAGACGGACGAGAAAACCTCCTCGAACTGGACGTCCTTGGTCAGGCCACTCAGAGCATGCACACCGCTGATGCGCCGAGAGTGGCGAGCGAGATCAGAAAAAACTGTCTTAAGAGTCAGAAGCTTAAGGGACGACTTCAGAGGTTCATACTTGTCCCTGAGAAAAGAAAGAAAGAACAAAAAAGATGTCCCACTGGGGACACTGGAACGTCCTGGACAGAGCCTGGAGGCACACAGTGTCGAGAAAGTGAGAAACAGGCAAGGCTGAGAGATTCTCCGTAAACTTGGAACCAAAGGCCAACAAAATTGTGCTAATCAAAGCCGCCCTATAACCGGATAAGGTTTGAGAAGACAAATTCCTGGTTCTAAGCAAGTGAGAGAGGAATTCTAAAAACTGGACCAGGGGGACGAATCGGGTCAAACTTTCTAACCTGACAGAAGGAAAACCAGGTGGTCCAACGAAAATCATACAGATCGTGAGTCGACTTACGCCTAGAGGCGACCAACAGGTCCACAGTGAGTGTGGAGAATCCCTGGCTACGAAGCCCTAGTCGAATAGTCGCCATGCGACCAAGATTAGCCTTGAAGGGCAAGGGTGTCCGACCCAGCCTCTTGGCTGAATTAGAGTGGCGTGAGTGAGATTGAGAGGAAGAGGACCGTCCTTCGCCATGTAGAGAACTTCTGGAAACCAATGGCTCGTGGGCCACATTGGTGTGACGAGAATCAAGTCCGGGTGCTCCCGGAGGACTTCTTCAACACCCGGGGGATTAGTGCCATCAGAGGGAAGGAATACAACGGCATGCACTTCAGCAAGAAGTGCGAGACAGTGGTGGCGTACAGCTTAGCGGTACGGTAGCACCTAAGGCCATGGAACTCATACTGAAGATGGCTGCTCTGTACCCAGAAAGGGTATGGGCAGAGATTTCTAGACCTGAGAAGAAAAGCTAAGAATTCGACGAATGAACCGAAGAAGGTCTTAACGGATCGAACTTCCTGTAACCACAGAAGGCGAACCAAGAGAAAGAGTCCTGAAAAAGTCCGGGAAGGCATCTCTGGAAAGCACATGGCTGACTATCAAAGCAGTCAGGAGAAGACAAACTCCGCATCGAGTCACCTAGAGCAGCCAAGGCCTGATACATTACGGACTATGAGTGGCCGGACCGGGCCACTACACACTGCTACGCCCTTTCGAACTGGAAAATATCGATCGAAGGGGCGAGTCTGGGTCAGAAAACAAACTGGACAAGACTAGTTCAGAATGTCGGGCAAGCAAAGGACCGATGGCGGGATAGAGACAGCTAGTACTAGGATGAGAATCCGCAAGAGCAGCAGATTCAGCCTCTGACCTAGCAAACTGAGAAACCACGGTACGAATGTGCGACTGCACTTCGTAACCAACTCTACATGCTAAGACCGACGAAAGGGACCCCCGTTGACTGGGTGAAAAACCAGCGGAGACAATTCGATCGGTTGGGAGGTAAAATAAAAATAAAAAACTGCCTATGAAGTAGGAACAGACAGCAACAGCAACATAGTTGCTATCGCATGACGACAAATCGAACCAGATGACGCGGAAATGTCCCCACCGAAAAGGAAAACATGTAGACAAAAAGCGAAACAGTGTGCAAACGTGACGATGACACACCTCGACCTAAACCATAAAAAACGGTCGGAACGAGACGCCGAAGACCAAAAGGGGGGGGGCCTGAAGGAAGGCAAAAATCACCCCGTAGAACAACTTTAGGTTGAAAGCTGTGCCGTTCGGTGATCTGACGGCTGAGCAGGGAAGATCATGCTAGCCGGACAGTTAAAGCCAGATCGGGACGGAACCAGTCCGAAACAGGATGACTGGAACGGCCGAACGAGTCAACAGGTTGAACAACTCATGGTTGAAACCGTGAAAGAAGGAGTGCGCACTCTGACTTCTCTCTGCAAGGGCCTTTGTATACCCAGGCCAGAGGAAGGAGCTCCGAAATCGACCCCATCAGACTAAGAAAAACGAGGGGACAGCGAAGTGTGACCGCCTTCGTTACTGAGAGGTCGGACACCACCTGTGTCCTCCGAGACTGAGACTGTGAACACGACCGTGTCGAACCTCATAACCAGACAGTCCCTAAAGTGCCCCTAAAAAGAGTCTCTGGCCAGAAGAATCACCAAGGGAAGCTAGAGCCACTCCAATGGCTGGTCCATTCACGGACTCAAAGAGCCTGAAAAACGCAATACAGCAAAAAACCGAACCAACAACGTCACAAAAGCACAGCCCTTGAGGGCTTTGGACAAAGATGCTTCCAACAGTATAACGTAGGAAGGCTAAAACTTGACCGGGCAAGATTTGTCACAATGGAGTTTCTCTGCAACAGCCTTAGAAGGCTTGGAGAAAGAGGGAAAAGGGAGGTAGTCCTCATGGACACCTAGTACCAACTTGAAAGGATGAACAACAAAAAGAGCCTAAGGAAACTGAATCTTCCTTGGGCCTCGTAGACCCGCCCAAAGTGAAACGGTTAGTTACTGCGAGAAGCGTAACAGAGTATCCAAGTGACGTCAGGATAACCGTGGAAAAAACCCATTTCAACGGTACTGACTTGGAAACGGTAGAGAACAGAAGAACAAAAAACCCTTTAAACGGCCTAAGAGATCGCCGGCCAATTAGAGTCAGAATGGGCCGAAAACGGTCGGAAATTTTTTTGATAAAACCGGTTGACAGGACCGGTTGAAAAAGTCATCAGGTTGAACAACACTGTTGTAACCAGAAAGGCATGAATCTAAAAAGAGCAAGGAAATCCATGCTCGTCAGAATCGAAGAAAACGGACCAACAGGCGCCGTTGCAACGGACAAGAATGAAACAAAGAAAACGATGGAGCATTCCCAAAAGCCCCATGTCAAACGGCGAAATTGGCGGAAGAGCACTGGAGGCCAAAATCACCACGAGGTTCTTGAACCGGAACGGAATCGGACGGTCCGTTGCCCATACCGGTTAAATGGATAGGTGAGAGCGATCGATCAGAAGAACAAGAGCTCAAGACCAGAAGATCGAAGCAGATCTAACCAGATGAGAAAACTTTACCAGTCCTCAACGTGAATTCAGTTTTAACCACCGAATCCTCCATGAAGGAGGGAGCTTGGAAAGTCAAAGAGCTCTTAGACTGCTGAAGAGAGCCAACTGAGCGATCAGTGGCGGACTCCTGATGGGTGGATCGAACAGGGACCACGTAAGGGCACGATCGAGACAAAATCTTGAGAAGATTCTGAACAGAAGACTCTGTTAGAGAGTGAGGGACCTCCAACTGAGGGTCCAGCACCATGTCAGACTCAAAGTCAGAATGATCCACACAGAATTCCTTGGAGGGGTCTAGTCGCTGAAGCTTCTGATAAGCACGGCCCATAGAATCAAACACCACTGGAGGACCATGCTTGGAAGAGGGTTCTGCCGGTTGGGAGTGTGTAGATCTAAGAACACCGGCAGGAACCGGGAGACCCCGACGTCCACCGTGAAAACGGGACATTTCCGGTTGACCCAAACCGGAGGAACGAACCGGAAATTCATCATCCGAATTTTCCGGTTCCAGACGAACCCTTTCCCGGTATGTCCGCGTTGGCCAAGCAACCGGGAGACAACCGGATGATTACCGGGTAAACACCGGGAGAACCGGAGGAAACGGTCTCGCAACCGGGAGAAGCAAATATCCGGTTGCGGTGGGAATGCCATGAGGCTCCAACCGTGCCATCCCCCGGTATGTCCGCGTTGGCCAAGCAACCGGGAGACAACCGGGAGAAACCGGATGAATACCGGGTGAAACCGGGTAAGCACCGGGAGAACCGGAGGAAACCGTCTCACAACCGGGAGAAGCGAATTTCCGGTTGCGGTGGGACTGCCAAGAGGCCCCAACCGCGCCAGTGCCAGGATCACTGGAGAGCCATCCCCCGGGAGGGGGGTATGGACTCTTATCGGTATGAAGGTGCCCCGCACCGACCGATTTGACTGTCCTGGTAACCTCTCCCTCGAACTGAGTGGAGGATTTGAGCCCGGACTCAGGAAAGGGAACAGGCCGTTCCCGATCCTGGAGGTACCTCCCAGGTACCACCGGATGATTGCCTGACAGACTGGCCAGTCTGGTGACAGAGGAGTCACCTCTGTCACTAGGCAAGCTCCCCGGAGGGGAGCCTCTCTGTTCCGTAAACATCAAGCCCACAGGACGGAAACCAGAGGTGGAAAGGGATTTCCTATCCCTGTTGAGGTCGACGCTGGCCTTAGTGGACAAGGGCCTCCTGGAGGCAAGCCTGTGAACAGAAGAAGGAGAGAGGGTTGCGCCAGTGACAGTCTCACGAGAAGAGACAACTGGCGGCACCCTCTCTGGCCTAATCATAGAACCGAAATAGGAGGAAGATTCTGTCGATGCGAAAGGGAGAACCCTGAAACCCGAAGAGTCCAAGTGACGAAAGAAAGACAGCGTAGTACAAAGCCTGCGAGTCCAACGGAAAAGGAGAAGGAGCAGAAACCTCCGAAGGGAGAGAAACTGGAATGGGCTCCGAAACCGGTTAGGCCGGTGTAACCGAAACGGACTGTGACTGGACGAGACGTAGGATTTGTGAGAGGATTTAGACGAAACTTCTTGAGAAGATTAAGAGAACCTGCCCAAAGGGTCCCTAGTGAGAGAAGAAGAGTCAACTGACTTGGAAACAGAAAAACAACCGAAGCAGAAACTGCTTTGCCCGAAGTGGAAACCGCAGGGGTGCAAGAAGCCATAATGGCTGACGCCACCCCGAAAACGAACAAGAGAGTGAACGAAATAATTTTTCAACTAAAACGAACACCAAGAAATGACAATGAAATAATATCGATAGGATGACTAACAGCCTTCCCAAGAAACTGAATAGAACAAAGCTATGCACGGAACGAACCCACCAGATAGACAAGAGTCAGAAAAGGCGGAGCAGGGTAGGCCCAGGTGTGGTTGAAAGGCTGGAAAATTTAAGAATGACATATCCGGTGCCCCAGGGGTGCGCGTCATACCCGGAAGTAAGGGGAGTCACTCCCGCTACTCCCTGCGGTATGGGTGCAGTCCCATGGGGCCAGTTTCGTTTTAGCTATGTGCTAGGGTAAGGTTCCAGGTTGTTTTAGGCTAATGCAGTTGTTTTGAGTGTTGGTACAGTATGATTAAATTAGATTGATTGATTTACTGATTGATTGACACAGGAGATAGTGAAGAACCTAGGGAAAATAATCGCGGACAGTCACGGTCGTAAAGTGCTGACCTACCTGTTGATTGATTGATTGACTGACTGATTGATTGATGCACTGATTGATTGACTGATTGATTGACTGATTGATTGACACAGGAGATAGTGAAGAACCTAGGGAAAATAATCGCGGACAGTCACGGTCGTAAAGTGCTGACCTACCTGTTGATTGACTGATTGATTGATTGACTGATTGACACAGGAGATAATGAAGAACCTAGGGGAGATAATCGCGGACAGTCACGGTCGTAAAGTGCTGACCTACCTGTTGATTGATTGATTGACTGACTGATTGATTTACTTATTGATTGATTTACTGATTGATTGACACAGGAGATAATGAAGAACCTAGGGAAAATAATCGCGGACAGTCACGGTCGTAAAGTGCTGACCTACCTGTTGATTGATTGATTGACTGACTGATTGATTTACTTATTGATTGATTTACTGATTGATTGACACAGGAGATAATGAAGAACCTAGGGAAAATAATCGCGGACAGTCACGGTCGTAAAGTGCTGACCTACCTGTTGGTTGATTGATTGACTGACTGATTGATTTACTTATTGATTGATTTACTGATTGATTGACACAGGAGATAATGAAGAACCTAGGGAAAATAATCGCGGACAGTCACGGTCGTAAAGTGCTGACCTACCTGTTGGTTCGTCGCGACCATTCCTTCTTCTGTCCCGACGTCATCCGAATCCTGGAACAAGGGGACAGCACTCCCACCAGGTAGGAAGCCAAGAGTTGCTGGTCTTGGACCAAAGACAATGTTTTCCGTTTGCTTTAAGATTTCTCTCTCGCTTAGCTGTGGGCCTGGAGCTCTAGTGTTGAATGGGCTGGTTTAATTCACCTTTGTTGTGTGGAGAAATGTGATGGTGTCTGCAAGGTCAAAATGAGAGATTCAAGATCCTAGCTGAATTGAGCTCTAGTGTTTAGTTTGCTTTGTGTTGTAACTATCTTAAAGTCAGGTTGGTTGGAACTCCACACATGCATGCCTAGGACTTGTCCAGTGAGGAGAAAAAAAAGTGAACACAAAAGTGATGAAATCGGTGTCCTGTAGTTCAGACTTTTGCACTTCCTTTTTTAGAAGAAGTCTTGGTTTTGAAGATTGATGTGAATATTTGTAATAATAGCAATGGACACTTAATTTCACTGACAATATCAGGATATACTAATTTATTGTGACCCTGACTGATTTCAGTAAGAAGAGACAGAAGTTAGGGCTGAAGAATTATTGATGGTGATGACAATGAGGATGATGAGATGATGGTGATGGCAATGATGAGATGATGGTGATGTTTCAGTAAAAAAGACCCAGAAGTGAGGGCTCAAGAATTGATGATAATGATGATGATGACAATGATGATGACTATGTCGATATTTCAGTAAAAAAGGACCCAAAAGTGAGGGCTCAAGAATTGATGATAACGATGATGATGATGATGATGTTTCAGTAAAAACAGACCCAGAAGTGAGGGCTGAGGAATTGATGATAACGATAATGATGATGACTATGTCGATGTTTCAGTAAAAAAGACCCCGAAGTGAGGGCTGAAGAATTGAGGAGTTATGTGTCCGAACCTCTGCTGTCCTTTCTGACTGACAACGCCGCTCTGCTTCTGACCAACAGCCATAGCTCTCTGATGGTGCCGCTGATTCTAGCACATGCCAAGGGTACGTCCTCACTCCATGTGTGTGTGATTAGTTCTGACCGACAGCCATAGCTCTGATGGTGCCGCTGATTCTAGCACATGCCAAGGGTACGTCCTCACTCCATGTGTGTGTGATTAGTTCTGACCCACAGCCATAGCTCTGATGGTGCCGCTGATTCTAGCACATGCCAAGGGTACGTCCTCACTCCATGTGTGTGTGATTAGTTCTGACCCACAGCCATAGCTCTCTGATGGTGCCCCTGATTCTAGCCCAGGGTATGTCCTCACTCCATGTGTGTAATTAGTTCTGACCCACAGCCATAGCTCTCTGATGGTGCCCCTGATTCTAGCCCAGGGTACGTCCTCACTCCATGTGTGTGATTAGTTCTGACCCACAGCCATAGCTCTCTGATGGTGCCCCTGATTCTAGCCCAGGGTACGTCCTCACTCCATGTGTGTGATTAGTTCTGACCCACAGCCATAGCTCTCTGATGGTGCCCCTGATTCTAGCCCAGGGTACGTCCTCACTCCATGTGTGTGATTAGTTCTGACCCACAGCCATAGCTCTCTGATGGTGCCCCTCATTCTAGCCCAGGGTACGTCCTCACTCCATGTGTGTGCATTTGGTACTTTATAGTCACAGAGGCGTCTCTGAAATTCGGGTTGCTCCCACCTGGAGAGAACGTTGCAGCCAGAGGCGCCCCTCCCCCCCCTTTTTTAATTTTACTTGCATGCAATTTTTGTGTGACTGATGAGGAAGGAAGGGGAATGTGGGGGGTAACTGTTGACCAAAATGACGACTTTTTCGTTGCCACTGGGTTGGAAAAGGGAACATCAGCTGCGGATGGTCCAACAGACACCCTAATGATGCAGACGCCTTGTCAGTCAGAACATTAGTGCTGTCTCTCTCTCTTTTATGTGTTAATATATTTCGTAGAGTCTCCAGCATAACAGCCGTCTCACAATATAATGGACAATTTCTGCTGGCTGGCGACAATACTGAGGTTCCACTGTACAAAAGAGGTGACATGTTTTCACAAAATACTTACCATTATCATTATTATTATTATTATTATTATTCTCCCAGGAGACACGTCGTCGGCAGTGGAGGCATTGGCTGCTGTCGTGGTGACGACCTCTGACCCCACCCATTCAGGGGAGAGCACTGGCGGTGACAAAGATCGACCAATGAGCTTGGTGGAGGACCCTGCAGGTCACATGACCCTGAAGAAAATCCTCCTGACCGACCGACAGAAGATGCACCAAGGAAAAGAGGGTGTGTGTGTGTCATTGTGTGTGTGTGTGTGTCACTGTGTGTGTGTGTGTGTGTGTGTGTCATTGTGTGTGTGTGTCACTGTGTGTGTGTGTCATTGTGTGTGTGTGTCACTGTGTATGTGTGTGTGTGTGTGTGTGTGTGTGTGTCATGTGTGTGTGTGTGTGTGTCACTGTGTGTGTGTGTGTGTGTGTGTGTGTCATTGTGTGTGTGTGTGTGTCACTGTGTGTGTGTGTCACTGTGTGTGTGTGTGTCACTGTGTGTGTGTCACTGTCAATGTCAAAGTCAAAAATACTTTATTATCACTTTAGGTGAAATTACTGTGTGGTCTCGTACAAGCACAATACAATCAAAGAAACATATTTGCATGCATGAAAAATGGAAACAAAACTAAGGGAAAATGAATGACAAATGCTTCGCCAAAACAAATTGAACATAGTTAGGGTCGATACAAGCGACTATCAAAACATTAAGAACTGCCCTCTTTCCCACCATTTCTATTATCGCATTCATTTGTTCACCCCCACCCTACCCCAAACCCCCACCCTCTCCAAGTTACCCCAAGCTTTCACATAGTTTGGGTCCCTTCCTGTTCCCAACATTTCATGCACCTCCCTCCTCTCTCTCTCTCTCTCTCTCTCTCTCTCTCTCTCTCTCTCTCTCTCTCGCACACATACACACACATACACACACAGGCATAGAGACATACGGACACACGCACACACGTACATACGCAGGCACGCTCACACACATACACACACAGAGTCACACTGTGTGTGTGTCACTGTATGTGTCACTGTGTGTACGTGTCTGTGTCTGTATGCCTGTATGTGCAGGCTTTTTCATTTGATGGTTGACTAATTTCCCCTGTCTGTCCAGGTCTGTTCTGTGTGGCGTTATCCAACATGGCTGTATGTCTCTACGCTTATGTTCTTCCAGCTAAGCAGTATGTATGCGATTGTTTTGAGTGTTGGTAATGTATGGTTATAATAGATTGGTAGATTTATATTAATCTTACTATCTATATAACTAAATACTTACCAACACTCAAAACAACCTAAGGTTCCCTTCCATCCATCCCTCCTGATGCTGATGGAAAATGGGGAATGAGGTTTAAGCAGGAAGCAGCCACCGTGACAGGAGAGTAGCAAGGGGAGGTAAGGCTACTGTCACGGAGGTGCTTCTCTTTTTGGGTTACTATGGTAACAAGCGTTTTAACGCTTATGTTCTTCTAGCTAAGCAGTATGTATGCAAATGTTTTGAGTGTTGGTAAGTATTTAGTTATATAGATAGTAAGATTAATATAAATCTACCAATGTCTCTACAGGTCTGTTCTGTGTGGCTCATAACTTGTGGTGCCCAGTATACAATGCTCTATGTCTCTACAGGTCTGTTCTGTGTGGCTCATAACTTGTGGTGCCCAGTATACAATGCTCTGTATCTCTACAGGTCTGTTCTGTGTGGCTCATAACTTGTGGTGCCCAGTATACAATGCTCTGTGTCTCTACAGGTCTGTTCTGTGTGGCTCATAACTTGTGGTGCCCAGTATACAATGCTCTGTATCTCTACAGGTCTGTTCTGTGTGGCTCATAACTTGTGGTGCCCAGTATACAATGCTCTGTATCTCTACAGGTCTGTTCTGTGTGGCTCATAACTTGTGGTGCCCAGTATACAATGCTCTGTATCTCTACAGGTCTGTTCTGTGTGGCTCATAACTTGTGGTGCCCAGTATACAATGCTCTGTATCTATACAGGTCTGTTCTGTGTGGCTCATAACTTGTGGTGCCCAGTATACAATGCTCTATGTCTCTACATGTCTGTTCTGTGTGGCTCATAACTTGTGGTGCCCAGTATACAATGCTCTATGTCTCTACATGTCTGTTCTGTGTGGCTCATAACTTGTGGTGCCCAGTATACAATGCTCTGTATCTCTACAGGTCTGTTCTGTGTGGCTCATAAGTTGTGGTGCCCAGTATACAATGCTCTGTGTCTCTACAGGTCTGTTCTGTGTGGCTCATAACTTGTGGTGCCCAGTATACAATGCTCTGTATCTCTACAGGTCTGTTCTGTGTGGCTCATAACTTGTGGTGCCCAGTATACAATGCTCTGTATCTCTACAGGTCTGTTCTGTGTGGCTCATAACTTGTGGTGCCCAGTATACAATGCTCTGTATCTCTACAGGTCTGTTCTGTGTGGCTCATAACTTGTGGTGCCCAGTATACAATGCTCTGTATCTCTACAGGTCTGTTCTGTGTGGCTCATAACTTGTGGTGCCCAGTATACAATGCTCTGTATCTCTACAGGTCTGTTCTGTGTGGCTCATAACTTGTGGTGCCCAGTATACAATGCTCTGTGTCTGTCCAGGTCTGTTCTGTGTGGCTCATAACTTGTGGTGCCCAGTATACAATGCTCTATGTCTCTACAGGTCTGTTCTGTGTGGCTCATAAGTTGTGGTGCCCATTATACAATGCTCTGTATCTCTACAGGTCTGTTCTGTGTGGCTCATAACTTGTGGTGCCCAGTATACAATGCTCTGTATCTCTACAGGTCTGTTCTGTGTGGCTCATAACTTGTGGTGCCCAGTATGCAATGCTCTGTGTCTCTACAGGTCTGTTCTGTGTGGCTCATAACTTGTGGTGCCCAGTATACAATGCTCTGTATCTCTACAGGTCTGTTCTGTGTGGCTCATAACTTGTGGTGCCCAGTATACAATGCTCTGTATCTCTACAGGTCTGTTCTGTGTGGCTCATAACTTGTGGTGCCCAGTATACAATGCTCTGTATCTCTACAGGTCTGTTCTGTGTGGCTCATAACTTGTGGTGCCCAGTATACAATGCTCTGTATCTCTACAGGTCTGTTCTGTGTGGCTCATAACTTGTGGTGCCCAGTATACAATGCTCTGTATCTCTACAGGTCTGTTCTGTGTGGCTCATAACTTGTGGTGCCCAGTATACAATGCTCTGTGTCTGTCCAGGTCTGTTCTGTGTGGCTCATAACTTGTGGTGCCCAGTATACAATGCAATGCTATGTCTCTACAGGTCTGTTCTGTGTGGCTCATAAGTTGTGGTGCCCAGTATACAATGCTCTGTATCTCTACAGGTCTGTTCTGTGTGGCTCATAACTTGTGGTGCCCAGTATACAATGCTCTGTATCTCTACAGGTCTGTTCTGTGTGGCTCATAAGTTGTGGTGCCCAGTATACAATGCTCTGTATCTCTACAGGTCTGTTCTGTGTGGCTCATAAGTTGTGGTGCCCAGTATACAATGCTCTGTATCTCTACAGGTCTGTTCTGTGTGGCTCATAACTTGTGGTGCCCAGTATACAATGCTCTGTATCTCTACAGGTCTGTTCTGTGTGGCTCATAACTTGTGGTGCCCAGTATACAATGCTCTGTATCTCTACAGGTCTGTTCTGTGTGGCTCATAACTTGTGGTGCCCAGTATACAATGCTCTGTATCTCTACAGGTCTGTTCTGTGTGGCTCATAACTTGTGGTGCCCAGTATACAATGCTCTGTGTCTGTCCAGGTCTGTTCTGTGTGGCTCATAACTTGTGGTGCCCAGTATACAATGCTCTATGTCTCTACAGGTCTGTTCTGTGTGGCTCATAAGTTGTGGTGCCCAGTATACAATGCTCTGTATCTCTACAGGTCTGTTCTGTGTGGCTCATAACTTGTGGTGCCCAGTATACAATGCTCTGTGTCTCTACAGGTCTGTTCTGTGTGGCTCATAACTTGTGGTGCCCAGTATACAATGCTCTATGTCTCTACAGGTCTGTTCTGTGTGGCTCATAACTTGTGGTGCCCAGTATACAATGCTCTGTATCTCTACAGGTCTGTTCTGTGTGGCTCATAACTTGTGGTGCCCAGTATACAATGCTCTGTATCTCTACAGGTCTGTTCTGTGTGGCTCATAACTTGTGGTGCCCAGTATACAATGCTCTGTATCTCTACAGGTCTGTTCTGTGTGGCTCATAACTTGTGGTGCCCAGTATACAATGCTCTGTATCTCTACAGGTCTGTTCTGTGTGGCTCATAACTTGTGGTGCCCAGTATACAATGCTCTGTATCTCTACAGGTCTGTTCTGTGTGGCTCATAACTTGTGGTGCCCAGTATACAATGCTCTGTATCTCTACAGGTCTGTTCTGTGTGGCTCATAACTTGTGGTGCCCAGTATACAATGCTCTGTATCTCTACAGGTCTGTTCTGTGTGGCTCATAACTTGTGGTGCCCAGTATACAATGCTCTGTGTCTCTACAGGTCTGTTCTGTGTGGCTCATAACTTGTGGTGCCCAGTATACAATGCTCTGTGTCTCTCCAGGTCTGTTCTGTGTGGCTCATAACTTGTGGTGCCCAGTATACAATGCTCTATGTCTCTACAGGTCTGTTCTGTGTGGCTCATAACTTGTGGTGCCCAGTATACAATGCTCTGTATCTCTACAGGTCTGTTCTGTGTGGCTCATAACTTGTGGTGCCCAGTATACAATGCTCTGTATCTCTACAGGTCTGTTCTGTGTGGCTCATAACTTGTGGTGCCCAGTATACAATGCTCTGTATCTCTACAGGTCTGTTCTGTGTGGCTCATAACTTGTGGTGCCCAGTATACAATGCTCTGTATCTCTACAGGTCTGTTCTGTGTGGCTCATAACTTGTGGTGCCCAGTATACAATGCTCTGTATCTCTACAGGTCTGTTCTGTGTGGCTCATAACTTGTGGTGCCCAGTATACAATGCTCTGTATCTCTACAGGTCTGTTCTGTGTGGCTCATAACTTGTGGTGCCCAGTATACAATGCTCTGTATCTCTACAGGTCTGTTCTGTGTGGCTCATAACTTGTGGTGCCCAGTATACAATGCTCTGTGTCTCTACAGGTCTGTTCTGTGTGGCTCATAACTTGTGGTGCCCAGTATACAATGCTCTGTGTCTGTCCAGGTCTGTTCTGTGTGGCTCATAACTTGTGGTGCCCAGTATACAATGCTCTATGTCTCTACAGGTCTGTTCTGTGTGGCTCATAACTTGTGGTGCCCAGTATACAATGCTCTGTATCTCTACAGGTCTGTTCTGTGTGGCTCATAACTTGTGGTGCCCAGTATACAATGCTCTGTATCTCTACAGGTCTGTTCTGTGTGGCTCATAACTTGTGGTGCCCAGTATACAATGCTCTGTATCTCTACAGGTCTGTTCTGTGTGGCTCATAACTTGTGGTGCCCAGTATACAATGCTCTGTATCTCTACAGGTCTGTTCTGTGTGGCTCATAACTTGTGGTGCCCAGTATACAATGCTCTGTATCTCTACAGGTCTGTTCTGTGTGGCTCATAACTTGTGGTGCCCAGTATACAATGCTCTGTATCTCTACAGGTCTGTTCTGTGTGGCTCATAACTTGTGGTGCCCAGTATACAATGCTCTGTATCTCTACAGGTCTGTTCTGTGTGGCTCATAACTTGTGGTGCCCAGTATACAATGCTCTGTGTCTCTCCAGGTCTGTTCTGTGTGGCGTTATCCAACATGGCTGAGCCCAGCATCTACAAAAGCTGGGTGGTCAGCAACAGAGGATGCTTCATGCTGGTCATGTGAGTTACTGGTTGATGATATTGGTATTGGGTTGTGTTGTATTGTATTGGGTTGTATTCTATTCTATTTGTGTTGTGTTGTATTGTATTGTGTTACATTGTAGCGACTTGTATTTAGGACAGAACATCAGAGGCAGCAGTCTTCACACCAGAAACAGGGTGTTTCCTGCTCATCCTGTGAGTTGTGTTTGGTGATCCGGGAGGACAATGGTTTGGGTTTGGCTGGGCTACATCAAGGTTTGCCTATCTATTTTAACCATACATTACCAACACTTAAAACATGTGCAACAAGTGAAACAAATGGAGATCTTTGAAGTATAAATTTGGGGGTCTGACTGTGTGTTGTGTAATGCTGTTATTTGTGGATATGGTAGTATTGTACGGGTAAGCAAATCACTCCTCTGAACAAATACTTGAAGATGATGGCATTGGTAATGATGGTGATGGTGATGATGACAATGATGATGATAATGATGATGATGGTGGTGATGGTAGCGATGATGGAGATGATAATGATGATGATTATGATAACATTAATAATGATGATGGTGGTAATGATGATAACGATGATGATGGCATTGATGATGGTGGTGATGATGACGATTGTGATGATGATGATGATAATGGCGATGATGATAATGATGATGGTGGTGGTGATGATAGTAATAATGACGATGATGATAATGATGATGACCATAATGATGATGATGACGATGATGATGGCATTGATGATGGTGGTGATGATGACGATTGTGATGATGATGATGATAATGGCGATGATGATAATGATGATGGTGGTGGTGATGATAGTAATAATGACGATGATGATAATGATGATGACGATGATGATGGTGACTACCCAGGTTGCTAGAGGTGGAAAACGCGTCAGTGACCCACCGGCTGCTGTCTCAACTGACTCCTCTGAAGAAATACCTGAGGAAGATGACCTTCAAGGGAGCAGAGATCCTCCTCAACAAAATGGAACAGGTTCAGCCAGGGACGCACGGCAAGAGACCTGTGGAGATCAGTCTGTGAGATCATCATGGAGACTACTAGCAGAGATCCTCCTCAACAAAATGGAACAGCTTCAGCCAGGGACACACGGCAAGAGACCTGTGGAGATCAGTCTGTGAGATCATCATGGAGACTACTAGCAGAGATCATCATGGAGACTGCTAGCAGAGATCATCATGGAGACTACTAGCAGAGATCCTCCTCAACAAAATGGAACAGCTTCAGCCAGGGACACACGGCAAGAGACCTGTGGAGATCAGTCTGTGAGATCATCATGGAGACTACTAGCAGAGATCATCATGGAGACTGCTAGCAGAGGATCATCATGGAGACTACTAGCAGAGATCATCATGGAGACTACTAGCAGAGATCATCATGGAGACTGCTAGCAGAGATCATCATGGAGACTACTAGCAGAGATCATCATGGAGACTACTAGCAGAGGATCATCATGGAGACTACTAGCAGAGGATCATCATGGAGACTACTAGCAGAGGATCATCATGGAGACTACTAGCAGAGATCATCATGGAGACTACTAGCAGAGATCATCATGGAGACTGCTAGCAGAGATCATCATGGAGACTACTAGCAGAGATCCTCCTCAACAAAATGGAACAGGTTCAGCCAGGGACACACGGCATGAGACCTGTGGAGATCAGTCTGTGAGATCATCATGGAGACTACTAGCAGAGATCCTCCTCAACAACAAATTCAGACAACAATATTGGACCAGATGGAGGGCTCACATAGCAAGAAGCTCGTGCGGACATTAGCCTGTGAAAAATTATGGAAGTTTGAAACCATTTGTTTTCAAATAAAAATACAGATTATCCAGCGTGTTTTAGGATTCTTTCAAGTCTGGAAAATCCTGCTAAATTTAAAGTTCTGGTCACCCTGAGCTAGAAATCCATGGAAATAGGTATGTGAAAAAATACAAGATGTGTTCAAATTAATTTTCAAGAAATGTTCCCAAAAGTCAGTTTGAAAAAAAAAGTCCTGTAAGCATGGAAAGTCTGTTCCCAGAGCCTTGAAGGTAAGCTTTTGTTTCATTTGGTATCAACGGATCATTGTATTACAGGGCTCCCACAAATCCTGGGAAACTTTAGATCCATTCCTTTTTTTAAAGAAAGTTTATTTTTGAAAACATAGCGTGCATATGGCAGACTCCGCTTGTTAGTGTCCATACTGAGAGACACTATATTTAACTGTTGGCTGGGAAATGCCTAAGCTTCCTACAAGATTTTCATTCTTTTTTTTGTTTTGTTAAGAAATTGAGAAAAGGACTTGTTCCAAAGATTCTTGATGGGCAAAAACAAAAGCAGGACTTTGTTTTGCTGTTTCTCTTAAAAGTTGTTCACTGTTGACTGCTTCACCCGTGTGATGGTGTTTGGTTCGTCAAGACTCGAGAATATTGTGCCCAATCAACACTCACATTCCTCCAAGTTAATGATTAGTCCCTGATTAGTTTTGGGGACTGCTTTTGGACAAAACGTCGTTTCTTTCCAGCTTCCAGACAAGATTCGATGTTGCTTAGTGAGACAGGAGCTTGATTCAAACTGGGCCCAGTCAGGGCAAGTTTAGTATTGTCCCATTTATCAAGCGAGCGTGTCAGAGTGAGACAGGAGCTTGATTCAAACTGGGCCCAGTCAGGGCAAGTTTAGTATTGTCCCATTTATCAAGCGAGCGTGTCAGAGTGAGAAAGTGTCTTGGGTTGTTAACTTATTTTGATCTCTTGTGTGTTGGTTCACGGAATGCGGTCTAAAGACTGGAGAGTCTGGATGAGATGTGGCATTTTATATTCAGAGTGGAATGCAGTCTGAAGACTGGAGAGTCTGGATGAGATGTGGCATTTTATATTCACAGTGGAATGCAGTCTGAAGACTGGAGAGTCTGGATGAGATGTGGCATTTTATATTCAGAGTGGAATGCGGTCTAAAGACTGGAGAGTCTGGATGAGATGTGGCATTTTATATTCAGAGTGGAATGCAGTCTGAAGACTGGAGAGTCTGGATGAGATGTGGCATTTTATATTCACAGTGGAATGCAGTCTGAAGACTGGAGAGTCTGGATGAGATGTGGCATTTTATATTCAGAGTGGAATGCAGTCTGAAGACTGGAGAGTCTGGATGAGATGTGGCATTTTATATTCAGAGTGGAATGCTTCAGACTTAGCTGTGTCAGTTGGAGAATGAAATAAAGGGAGAGGGAATGTGCGTGTGTGTGCGCGTAGCACATATGTGCGTGCGAGCGTGTATAAGAGAGTCAGATTTCTCAAGTTGCTGTACCTTGTTAAATGTGTGTTTATTAATGTGGCATTTGCGGATGTTGTGGCGACATGGAAGATAATATTTGTCTACATATTATCTCCAAAATGAATTTTATGAGTTTGACTTGGGATGCATGCCCTGTTTTAAACTTGTTTTATTTATTTCTTTGATGTTAGGTCTTGCTGCTGACTTGACTATCTGCAAAATGTGTGTATATGCCCCTGTCATTTTAGATGCTTTTTTTAAATTTTATTACATTGTTTTTATAATTTGAAATCATTTTTTAAGCAGGCTTTTGCTTTTTGAGAAGAAGGGTTTTCGCAAATAAAGGTTTTGTTTTTAGTTAATGGATAAGTCTGCGATGATTCAAAATGTTGTGCAATGTGACTTGAAATCAAGAGTGGGTAAAGGTCAAGATGTGCCACCCCCCCTACATTTCTCGGTTAATTGTATTTTTCCGTTTTTGCCTTTCTTACCATACATAAAGCTGTATTTTAGGAACCTTTTTAGCTAATAACCTTTTTGGAATACTAACCCTATCCCTAACCCTAGCCCTAACCCTAACCCTACCCCTCACCCTATAAGACGGAAGAACGCAACGAACCACAACTGTGACAAATTGCGGTGTACTGCAGTACATAGTGGGGGGTAGGGCTAGGGTTAGGGTTAGTATTCCAAAAAGGTAATTAGCTGAAAATGTTCCTAAAATACAGCTTTATGTATGGTAAGAAAGGCAAAAACGGAAAAATACAATTAACCGAGAAATGCAGGGGGGGGTGGCACATCTTTACCTTTACCAAAGAGTGTTTTAAGGAAATGAATGCGCTGATTTGTGTAAATGAGGGTTCAGAAATTGAAATGGACAAGAATACTATCCAGAATAGTCTGAATTTTTTTAAAGGGACATGTAGACTAACAAATCAATTTCTTCTTTTTCTTCTTTTTCGATCGCTCAGACAGTTTCTTGTCAACTATGAGCGCAGGTGCGTCATGCTGCCGTTATGCGCCTAACTAACAAATAGTTAGGCCCGGCAAGTCCGACTTCGGCTGAAGGAAATGTTTTTGAAAGTGTTTAGTAAAAAAAAAAAAAGGCTGGCGAATGAATGGACCGGTAAGGCAGAAAGATAGTAGATGACAGTAAGCAAAGAGAAAAAGGCAGAGTCAAAGAGAATGACAGATTAGAGGAAGTTACAAGCATAGAACTTCCAGAAGGTGGGTGAACTATTTATGCAAAAGACCCCCTGGTATCCCCACGGGGAGACAAATCAATTAATGTGAGGAATGGAGTGGTTGATTCATTTCTGCGTTTTTGTCCATGCCAACGTCATGTTCGCAGAGGAAATAAGAAATTATACATCAAAATTCTTCTCCATCTCCCCTTAAAAGATCTTAACATTTATTTATATCTCTAACCTCACCCCCACCCCCCACCTTAAAATGAACTACATTACTTAGTCATTCCTTTTTGTCTCTGACCATTCTACTGTGTTCTGAGAGGCCCCAGCTCCAATGGCTTTTATCACGGGTTGGTTTCAGCCTACAGTTGGGGCGTACAGTGTTTAGGGCTAGCCTACAGTTGGGGCGTACAGTGTTTAGGGCTAGCCTACAGTTGGGGCGTACAGTGTTTAGGGCTTCCACACAAAATGCATCACCCTATTTTTATCACTGGTTGGTATCAGCCTACAGTTGGGGCGTACAGTGTTTAGGGCTAGCCTACAGTTGGGGCGTACAGTGTTTAGGGCTAGCCTACAGTTGGGGCGTACAGTGTTTAGGGCTAGCCTACAGTTGGGGCGTACAGTGTTTAGGGCTAGCCTACAGTTGGGGCGTACAGTGTTTAGGGCTTCCACACAAAATGCATCACCCTATTTTTATCACTGGTTGGTATCAGCCTACAGTTGGGGCGTACAGTGTTTAGGGCTAGCCTACAGTTGGGGCGTACAGTGTTTAGGGCTTCCACACAAAATGCCTCACCCTATTTTTATCACCGGTTGGTTTCAACCTACAGTTGGGGCGTAGTGTTTAGGGCTTCCACACAAAATGCATCACCCTATTTTTATCACTGGTTGGTATCAGCCTACAGTTGGGGCGTACAGTGTTTAGGGCTAGCCTACAGTTGGGGCGTACAGTGTTTAGGGCTAGCCTACAGTTGGGGCGTACAGTGTTTAGGGCTTCCACACAAAATGCCTCACCCTATTTTTATCACCGGTTGGTTTCAACCTACAGTTGGGGCGTAGTGTTTAGGGCTTCCACACAAAATGCATCACCCTATTTTTATCACTGGTTGGTATCAGCCTACAGTTGGGGCGTACAGTGTTTAGGGCTAGCCTACAGTTGGGGCGTACAGTGTTTAGGGCTAGCCTACAGTTGGGGCGTACAGTGTTTAGGGCTTCCACACAAAATGCATCACCCTATTTTTATCACTGGTTGGTATCAGCCTACAGTTGGGGCGTAGTGTTTAGGGCTTCCATACAAAATGCCTCACCCTATTTTTATCACCGGTTGGTTTCAGCCTACAGTTGGGGCGTAGTGTTTAGGGCTTCCACACAAAATGCATCACCCTATTTTTCAGACTATAAGGCAATACACTATAAGGCAATACGCTATAAGGCTATACGCTATAAGGCAATACGCTGTAAGGCAATACGCTATAAGGCAATACGCTGTAAGGCAATACGCTGTAAGGCAATACGCTGTAAGGCAATATGCTATAAGGCAATACACTGTAAGGCAATACCTTTTCCCCCAGATTGAGTTTCATGTGCCTTACAATAAGATTGATAATATAGTAAGAAAATGGAACAAAAGCTGAGTTTTGTGTAACATTTCTGGGGTGCACGCCTTATAGTCCGAAAAATACGGTAATTTTGAAAAAAATTAAAAATTAAAAAATCAATCTTTTTTAGGACACATGCTGAAACAGAGAGACCGACAGACTAGACGCATAGAAGATAGAAAGAAAAGATAAAGAAATTGGCAGGTGGGGTTAGAAAAGAAAGACGGAGATAGTCAGACCATACAGGCAGAAACTCGTGCAACTGTTGACACAGACATCATAACATCAAAAGAATGTCATTAAAGGTTTTATTGTTACTTTACAGCACATTTTGTGGTTCACGATCCAAGTTAAGCTCTGAGTTGAAAACAATCAGTCATATTGAAACATGCATACCTTTAAAACAAGCGAGTTGAAAACCACCAGTCATATTGAAACATGAGTACCTTTAAAACAAGCGAGTTGAAAACCACCAGTCATATTGAAACATGAGTACCTTTAAAGCAACTGCTAAATGAACCATTCAGAGTAAGTAAATCGCAGTTAAAAGTTCTATTAAAGAAATTGAATAGCAGACTAATAAAATAAGGAACAAACAAGTGAAAATGACTGTCGCTTCATTTGGGGGCAATCATGAATAAGCAATGAACACAATGGTTGAGAACAATGGAAACATCTTGGGGGGGTGGAAGAACTGAAAACAGATGAGGTATTTTAACACCATAACATCAAGGCAACAGAAAGTTCATGGGAAGTGGGATGACGATGAAGAAGAGATCAATGGTTTTTGTCGCAATTTCTTTGCTACATATTTGGAATCAAGTTAGGGCGAGGATTTGCTAAGAAAACACTTATTTGTAGTCCATCACAAACTACAGCTGTCCAGTTAGGCTTTATACTGAAAATTATCTGCCCCTGTCTCGCCACCTACTTCAGATTATCGCCCTTGCCTGTCAGGAACTAGCAGTACATAGCCACAGAAAATTATCTGCTCCTGACTCGTCACCAGGGGGCATGGGCAGTTCGGGCCTGAAATGATCAGCCTTTCATGTCGGCAAGGAGTACATGTAGTATAAAGCCCCATTGTTCTCTGTATGTGTTTCCATGAAACATGTCTGAATTTCACCACAATGTTGGCGTGGATAGTTTTCAAAGGCTAACCAGCCCCTAAGAGTGCAGCACAGAAAACAGGAAGGCGAGGTGTGGGGGAGAAAGGTAGGGCCTAGGGGGGGGATCCCCTTAGTTCCAACAATTCAAACCTTTATACCTAAATGTAAGACGACGCTAACATGCTTTTAACTGCATTTTGAAAACTAAATAACCTGAACAAAATCTCTTTTATGGTTTTTATTCAATTTTGATTTCGTTCATTTACCCGAAATACACCCCCGGCACACTAAAACAGCGATCTAAACCTTCAGTATTTAAATTGAAATATAAAAACGAAAAAGTCTTTTGACTTGCACTTTTTTTTACACCTGATATTGATTCAGGTGCTTAGTTAAACATTTCAATAAATTTTAAAAAAATGTACACAACAAAACATTTTGAAGTACATTTAAAAGACGTAACAATTTGAATCCATGTTAGAACAAATAAACAATACATTTTAAGTAGCACACACTTTTTACATTTTCTTTGATTTTGGTGCTCAGTCAAGTACAACATGAACAACAGTAAAACCACTACAGATAAACATTGGTACAACGATGAGTACGCTTCAAAAACAAACACGCTTTGTACAGAACTGTTGGCAGATTGTGACAGCCTTGCCTATATAGCAACGTTTTGTTGCTATGACCAGCAATTCAATGACTGGAAGGTGTGGACATTTGTTCAACAATATTTCATTGATTTGAACACATATATGTGCCATGAAAGACCACAGAATAATTGCTGGAAAGACGATACTGAAATAAATAATAAAATACTTTCGATAGTATATCGAGCAATCCATTCATGACGTGAATCTTGACAATGCAAAATACTGGCACAGAAAAACTTTCTAGAATTAGTTTCTTGGCAACGCCTACAAGGCCTAATACCTTTACATGTAGGGGCAGAAAATGTCGGCTATACTGGAAATAAAACTCGCCAAAGACTTGGAGCTAGGTTCACGCACTGGGCAATTTTTAGTTCATTTTGTTGTTGAGGTACCCTGGCTAAAAGACTCCAGGGATCATCACAACATCCGAAGCACTTGGAACACTATAGTACAAATGTATCGGCTAGGGATGAGAACATTGTGTGTGACCGTTTTTGAACATTATGTGTATGACCATTTTTGATTACCCCACCACGTGGGCAGCCACACTCCATTGGGGAAATTTCAGTTTACAAATTTTTCTTTTAATAAAGCATTCAAAAAAGGTAATTATAATGTAAAAAAAAAGTTTCATTTAATTTTCTGATTATGAATTATATATATTAGTTTTCACATCAGAGAGTATGGAGCCTGTGTGGTGTAGTGGATAGAGAGCTTGCAAGACAACTGTAGCATGATCAGATGCACGGGTTCAACTCCAGTTAGAGGCAAGATTTTTATTTTTGTTGACAGTTTAATACAATATGTAAAGAAAATGAACAGCACTTTTTTAAGTTCTATAAACTAATTTAGTCATCTACAAATGAACTCGCATTAATAATTTTTACACCCCCTCCCCCCCATTTAAATAGGTCACTGAACACTTGCTTAGTTAGAAATTTAATTAACCCATTTTTCAGACAATTATTTAAACTGCAATCTCCCCGAGTCAAAGTTCTCTGCATCTGGCTAGACTAGCTTTAGTCATTCTTCTTTTGTTCTCTGAAATTATTCATCATTTATGTCGTTACATGAACGCAAACTAATCCGAACCTTTGGCCAAGAGGACTTAAAGGCAGCTGGTTGGGAAAGTCAACTAATCCCTCTGCAGCAGTACTCAGAGCCAGTGCTAATGCCTCCTAGTTGTTCAGAAAAGAGCAGGCTGTGCCATGACTTTCCATCACTGTTGACATCATGAATCATGAACTGTGCAGCTCTTCCTTTACTATTGGGTCCAACTTCACACTTATCTTAACCCTCGATAAAAACTATCAAGGGCACGTTACTTGCCTACTTACCTACCTACTACCTTGTCTGCCTATTCTAAACGAGAGGAGGGTAGAGTAATTTCATCTTAACATGAGTTGCGTGCAACTCGAAACCCCAACCGATCTTAGCCTACCGACAGCCCCCCCTCCCCCCCCCAAACCTAGCAAAACAACCCTCTGCCTACCTACCTACCTATCAATCTAACCTAACCTAACCGGGGCTTCAGATTGTTTTCAAACTCCACAGGCCATATGACCTTTGATTACAGAAAAGGATGGGTCAATTTCCAAAATAATGAGTCAGAAGACCCCTTGCTGCACAAAATGAGGGTCAAATCATCAATACAGTCAATGACCCGGGCCTGCTGCAATCTGAAGCTCTGCCTAACCTATCTTCTACCTATTCTACAGGAGAGAGAGGGGGTAGTCTCTACCCCCCTCCAAGCCTAACAAAACAAAAAACCAACAATCCCAAAACAAAGCAAAACAACAACCCTCTGCCTACCTACCTCTCCATCTAGCTAGCCTAGGTGAGGGGCAAGGAGTGGGAAGCTTCGGCACGCAGATGCACTGACGGCGGGTGCAAGAGAGCGCTGCTTCAATGTTGACACAAAGGCGGGATCCACTGCCCTCCCCGGGCATTGGTCCTTACCTCCACCCCCCGCGCGACCTCCAGTACCCCTCCCCTAACAGCCCTCCTATCCCACCCCGCAAAACAAAAAGAAAGAAAAAGGCTACCCCCCTCCTTCCCACCCCACCCATCCTATCCCCCATACATACCTTTTCCTTTTTCCAGTGTGCGCAAAATAACATGACATCACAATGCATGGTATGAACATTAAATGCTAGCATAAACTACACATTGTACAAAATAATCCTACCATCATAAACTTTACAAAAAAGCATTACACAAAATGTAAAAACTCAACACGTCTCCTTAAAGGATGTGACGGCATCACAACATTGTCCATGATCACAACTGTTCATAGCTGATCCAGCGAACCAAGGGCCGGCTACACGTCAATTAATACCGTGCGACTGTATGATACAATTCCATCATGTGGTCTCGAAGCGCGAATCACATTTGTTCTTCGAGACCATGAGATCGAATCGTATGGTACAGTCATGTGATTGTAGTTTACATATAGCCGGCCCTTAAATGTGATCCCTTGCAAGTTTAAGCAACAAACATTTTGTAAGTGGCCTGTATCCCGATGACAATCACCACTGAAGTCCAAATCACCGGTAGGAGGAAAGTTCTGTCAAGAATCTAAACCACGCAAAATTTCAGTAGCATCTGTTCATAATATATCCTAGTCTTAAAGGGGCACCCTGATGGATGAGATTTTGTCAGAAACATGTCGAGATCACCAGGAAAACACCCTTTACAGAGATTGCAACACTCACTTTGCTCTGGTTTCCCAGAAATCAAGCCGCCAAATCTGCGATTCCTCCTTGGCGGAGGTGCTGGAAGTCAAATTATTTCACCCAAAGAGAAGGCGTGTGCCGTCTCTTTTGTAATGGCCGCCTGCGTTTAGACCAAATCGTTTGCACTAACTTCTCGCAATACAAGCCTTTTATTTATTTATTTTAATTTTTTTATACAGTTTACCTAAAGGAGTTTCACTCGCAACGAAGGAAATAGCTCCTTTTTTTCTTTTCTTTTTACTGCACTACAAAAAAAGAAAACGCTTCTACCACAAGGATTGACCTCCACCCACCCCATCCAAAATGGCTACTTTCTCCGGCATCTCCGCCAAGGAGGAATCGCCGTTTTGACGGTTTAATTTCTATGAAACCAGATCAATGTGAGTGTTCCGATCCTTGGAAAAGGCTGTCTTTCTGGTGATCTCGATGTTTCTTGCAAAAAATCATCCGTCAGAGTCCACCTTTAACACAGAATGTTTGAGAAAAATGGACACATCTTGCTGGAAAAAAAAGTAGAGTCTCTGAGTCCAGATGAGGTATTTTTGCACAATAAAACAGCATCATTTAAAAAAATTAAAAACCATGAAGGCAACAGAAAATTCCTGGGAGGTGGCAAGATCAATAGTTTTTGTCACAATTGTTGTGGTACATATTTAGAACCGAGTTAAGGCGAGGATTTGCTAAGAAAACTCTTATTTGTATTCAATCACAAGCTACAACTGGTCACAGTTTGTATTATTTCTGGTCGTGGAGACATATTTGTGCGGACGAGGGGGGGGGGGGGGGGGGGGGGGGGGGGGGGGAAAGGAAATTAGCTATTTATTTGGGATACCAAGCAGCAGGATTTCTCCCTGCTGTTACTGACTTTTAACTGCTGTGGGAGTTTTACGTGCTGTAAAATGCACAGGTCAGATTTGCTTTAAGTCCCATCCGAAGGATTCTACGTTCAGTTCGATTTTCACATCAAACTGGTAAAAAACAATGAGGCCCGGATCCAGATTCGCACCTGTGTCCACAAAACCTAAAAATATTTTGAAGTACATTTGAAAAAAATAGCAACATCAAAGTGTTTTAAAACGATTAACAAAGCATTCATAAGTAGCACACATTTTTTACATTAGATTTTGATTTTGGTGCTCAGTCAAGTACAACATGAACAACAGTAAAACCACTACAGATAAACATTGGTACAACGATGAGTACGCTTCAAAAACACAAACACACTTTGTACAGAACTTTTGGCAGTTTGTGACAACCTTACCTATATAGCAACGTTTTGTTGCTATGACCAGCAATTCAATGACTAGAAGGTGTCGACATTTGTTCAATAATATTTCAACTGATTTCAACACATAGATGTGCAATGAAATACCAAAGACAATTTGCAGGAAAGACAATACTGAAATAACTAATACTGTACAGTGCATCAAACAATGCATTCATGACATTGAACATGTGAAATCTTCACAATGCAAAATACTGGCAGATAAAAACTTTGTACAATTATTTTCTTTGGTAACACCTTCAAAACATACCTTTAGAAACGAAGAGTAAGGGTCTTCAGGAGGGGGGGGGGGGGGGGGGAGCTGGAAGGAGATGGAAGTGGCAGAATGGGAGAGGGAGAGATGCACGGAGATAGAGGCAGAGATTGAGAAAGACAAACATGATAATCATGATTTAAAATGTAGGTGGTTTTCTTCAAAAAGTCGCACCCCCCTTCAAACATCTGACAAAACAGAAAGGTGACTAAGTGATTGAGGAAAGGACAACTGATGTGGCAAAATAACAATTTCATTATGACATTTAAAAATAAGAGGAATCAATTTCAGGGAGGGAAGACGAAGAGGGTGGGTAGAGGGGAAGACCTTGTGAGTTCACAATAATTTCATTAATACAGTTTTTCTTTGGTAAACATAACAAGAAACGTGTGTGAAAGTGGGTTTGCAGGGAATATCTTATGATATGCAACAATGATTATTTCATATAATGCATTTCTTTCACAAGACACGTCACTAATAGCAAGGCCGTAGGAAAATTCATTAAATATATCAATGTTTCACATAACGGCTTCAGAGTTTTGTGGTAAGGCTGACAAAACATAACCTTATAACTCCTTCCCTGCCACCCAGCCCTGTGTCTACTACAGGCAGTATGATGTCACTGATGATGATATAACTTTTAACCCCTTCAATGCCAGAGGAAAACAAATTATCCATTTTCTTATTATAAAATTTAAAAGAGACCCGTTAGACTCAATCTGAGAAAATTGTCTAGAAATATATCTTTCATGACTTGTCTAAACCCAAACCCATCATTCCAGGGCTGTGACATCATCAATGACATCATCAATGACATCACACTCCATGTAGTAGACACAGGACTGGGCAGGGAAGGGGTTAATGTCACATGTCTAGAATGCTACTTTTTGTTCTAGAACAGTCAGGAGGGATATATCTCGGCAGTGAAGGGGTTAAACCAACAAAAAGGGTTGAAGGCGTGTTACTGGGAGAAAGGGAGCAAAGCTTGCAATATTTGTGCATAGCAGCAACATTAAAAAAAACTAAACTTTGGGGAACATTCTTACTGTAAGCGAATGGATCCACAAGTTAATTAACGTCAACTGCACTGGCGTCAGATCGCAACAATTAACAAAATCAGTAAAACAATACCCACAATGCAAGAATAACAACCATACTTAATGAGGTTAAGTACAAAAATCGTAATGTTTGACAGATTTGTTAAAGATAAGATAAAATTACAAATCAGAAAAAAAATATTTTGCTATCAAATATTTTGATCACTTATATTCATAGATCATATATATTATATTCATAGATCATATATATTATATTCATAGATCATATATGTTGCAATATATTGGTTGTAAGAAAATATGTTAGGACATAAATGATTGTCTTTTAAATTCTTAAAAAAGTTACGTAGAAGAAACAAAACTATATCACAGGTCCCATGACTTTAGTGCGTAGAAAGAGACTCAAAATTGAAAATCAATGACTGTTGGTCGTAGTCATAGGCGATCACACACACACAGAGTCAAACACAGTCGTTTGCTTTTCACAGTACAGTACAATAGTAAATATGATATAGTAATACTGACTATTCAATAGGTTTCCTCTCTTTTCTTTTCCTTCTTTTAGAGATTAAAGGTTAAGCGCTGTAGAAGTTTTCTTAATAAATAAATAAATACATTTTGACAGCATACCGTAATGCTTATATGTGAAAAGTGGTGTGCTTGGAAACATCAAAGAAGTACTGTTCATCCGATTGTCGCTCACCAACAGCATACCGTAATGCTTATAATAATATGTGAAAAGTGTTTGGTGAGCATGGAAACAAGTGTTTTGCTATACGTGGTAGAACTTTATGCGGTGACAGTCCTGAGATAACCATAGCTGTTGACGGGACTATAACAGACTAACTAATGGAAACAACAAACAAGTACTGTTCATCCGATTGTCGCTCACCAACAGTTCATCGACATATAATCAACTTACATAGTTTTTCAAAATCATGAAATCTTTCATTCACTTGCCAGAAATGTAATAATAATACATAATATTTATATAGCGCCTTGCTTAAAATTAAACTGAAGACGCACTGGGACTAGTGTCGTAAAGTGAACACAGGAGCTATGATGATTTGAGCAAACCTTTTGCACATAAAAATAAAAATCAGAATCAGAATGGATCAAAAGGCAACCACCCAAGCAGACACTGCATCGTCACCGAGGTTTTTTCAGTGAACATTAAAGTTGTTTAATCTTGTACTTTGTCGATTGCTCTTCTTCTTCGTCGATCGCGGTTAAACCTGTGCGATCTCCCACATACCAGGGGCGTCACACTCAGTATCTCCAGACCTGTGCGATCTCTCACATACCAGGGGCGTCACACTCAGTATCTCCAGACCTGTGCGATCTCTCACATACCAGGGGCGTCACACTCAGCATCTCCAGACCTGTGCGATCTCTCACATACCAGGGGCGTCACACTCAGTATCTCCAGACCTGTGCGATCTCTCACATACCAGGGGCGTCACACTCAGCATCTCCAGACCTGTGCGATCTCTCACATACCAGGGGCGTCACACTCAGCATCTCCAGACCTGTGCGATCTCCCACATACCAGGGGCGTCACACTCAGCATCTCCAGACCTGTGCGATCTCTCACATACCAGGGGCGTCACACTCAGTATCTCCAGACCTGTGCGATCTCTCACATACCAGGGGCGTCACACTCAGCATCTCCAGACCTGTGCGATCTCCCACATACCAGGGGCGTCACACTCAGCATCTCCAGACCTGTGCGATCTCACACATACCAGGGGCGTCACACTCAGCATCTCCAGACCTGTGCGATCTCCCACATACCAGGGGCGTCACACTCAGCATCTCCAGACCTGTGCGATCTCTCACATACCAGGGGCGTCACACTCAGTATCTCCAGACCTGTGCGATCTCTCACATACCAGGGGCGTCACACTCAGCATCTCCAGACCTGTGCGATCTCTCACATACCAGGGGCGTCACACTCAGCATCTCCAGACCTGTGCGATCTCTCACATACCAGGGGCGTCACACTCAGCATCTCCAGACCTGTGCGATCTCTCACATACCAGGGGCGTCACACTCAGTATCTCCAGACCTGTGCGATCTCTCACATACCAGGGGCGTCACACTCAGTATCTCCAGACCTGTGCGATCTCTCACATACCAGGGGCGTCACACTCAGTATCTCCAGACCTGTGCGATCTCTCACATACCAGGGGCGTCACACTCAGCATCTCCAGACCTGTGCGATCTCTCACATACCAGGGGCGTCACACTCAGTATCTCCAGACCTGTGCGATCTCTCACATACCAGGGGCGTCACACTCAGTATCTCCAGACCTGTGCGATCTCTCACATACCAGGGGCGTCACACTCAGCATCTCCAGACCTGTGCGATCTCCCACATACCAGGGGCGTCACACTCAGTATCTCCAGACCTGTGCGATCTCTCACATACCAGGGGCGTCACACTCAGCATCTCCAGACCTGTGCGATCTCCCACATACCAGGGGCGTCACACTCAGTATCTCCAGACCTGTGCGATCTCTCACATACCAGGGGCGTCACACTCAGCATCTCCAGACCTGTGCGATCTCCCACATACCAGGGGCGTCACACTCAGTATCTCCAGACCTGTGCGATCTCTCACATACCAGGGGCGTCACACTCAGTATCTCCAGACCTGTGCGATCTCCCACATACCAGGGGCGTCACACTCAGTATCTCCAGACCTGTGCGATCTCTCACATACCAGGGGCGTCACACTCAGCATCTCCAGACCTGTGCGATCTCCCACATACCAGGGGCGTCACACTCAGCATCTCCAGACCTGTGCGATCTCACACATACCAGGGGCGTCACACTCAGTATCTCCAGACCTGTGCGATCTCTCACATACCAGGGGCGTCACACTCAGTATCTCCAGACCTGTGCGATCTCCCACATACCAGGGGCGTCACACTCAGCATCTCCAGACCTGTGCGATCTCTCACATACCAGGGGCGTCACACTCAGCATCTCCAGACCTGTGCGATCTCCCACATACCAGGGGCGTCACACTCAGCATCTCCAGACCTGTGCGATCTCCCACATACCAGGGGCGTCACACTCAGCATCTCCAGACCTGTGCGATCTCTCACATACCAGGGGCGTCACACTCAGTATCTCCAGACCTGTGCGATCTCTCACATACCAGGGGCGTCACACTCAGCATCTCCAGACCTGTGCGATCTCCCACATACCAGGGGCGTCACACTCAGCATCTCCAGACCTGTGCGATCTCTCACATACCAGGGGCGTCACACTCAGCATCTCCAGACCTGTGCGATCTCTCACATACCAGGGGCGTCACACTCAGCATCTCCAGACCTGTGCGATCTCTCACATACCAGGGGCGTCACACTCAGCATCTCCAGACCTGTGCGATCTCTCACATACCAGGGGCGTCACACTCAGCATCTCCAGACCTGTGCGATCTCTCACATACCAGGGGCGTCACACTCAGCATCTCCAGACGTTGCACTAGCGTCGTTATGCGAAGACCAGTTTGGGTGACCACAGGGAGTGTTCCCCATGGGGGGATACCGGAGGATCTTTCGTGCAAACAGTTCCCACATCTTCTGGAAATTGTGTGCTTGTAATTTCCTCTAATCTGTCACTCTCATATGACTTTGCCTTTTCCCTTGGCTCACTGTCACTTTCTGCCTTACTGGTCCATTCTCCTGCCTTTTTTCAAGAAAAAACGCTCGCTTACACATCTGCAGCATGGTACGTCATATATACTCAACGGGTATATTTTCTCCAGCTGAACATGCGGGGCCTATTTCTTAGTTAGGCCTATAAAGGCAGCATGACGCATCTGCGCTCGTATGACAGGAAGAAGAAGTAGAGGGAATGTTGGTTGGTGGGTGTGAGGCGTACAGTGTCACATGGTGCGTAGAGGCAGGTGGTCAGGGTGGGCTGGGGGTGTGGTCCTCACTATGGGAGGAGGGTCGTCCGTGAAGGCTGCACACACACAAAAAACACTCCACAATCAGAATGGCCGAACACTGATCAGCATCGGAAATCTGAGCCTGGGTTTGGGTGAATTACTAGCGGTATATAACAGAAACCAGCCAACTCAGAAAACGGCTTTGATTTTGGATGAGAGTTTGAAAATATGTTTCTTATTATGTTTATGTGCATGCCAGACAAAGATGTTCTTTATCTTTTTAAAGACAATACATTTTGATTGATTTGATTTGGGGTACCATAAAAAAGATGATATAATTCACAGCAGTTTTTGAGGTGCCGACTTAATCTTCCTTACAGCAAAATCTGTTGGTTTTTATCTCAAAATATCGGCTGTCTCAAATAAAATTCCAGTCCTTCCAATTTCCATCTGCTTATTTCTTATTTTCTTTACTTTATTTGCAGATTACGGATGATATTTGTGCATGTTTTTCCATTTGAACACTATGGTACAAATGCATCAGCTAGGGATGAGAATATTACATGTTTTTGATTACCCCGCCACGTGCGCAGCCACACTACGACTTTGGGGGATGCTGGCTCAGTGACTAACCATCATTGTCGTCAGTAAGGGGCTAAGATGGCAGTTAAAAGTCGATAAAAGCAGGTAGAAATCCTGCTGCCTGGTATGACCGAAGTTAGACTCCCACACCGTAAAAACAAGGAGTAGCACTGCGCTTGCGGTGACGCGCTCTCCATGTGGGATCAGCTCTGTGTTTTCACTACCTGAGTTCAGTGTTGTGGGCTGTTCCTCCTCCTCCTCCTCCTCATAATCCAGGAGGTCGGTCTGCATCTTGGCAAAGTTGATGAACACCTGGGGATGAAAACAATGACATGTTCAGTCACCGCATCTTTCAGTTGATGAAAACAATAACATGTTCAGTCACCGCATCTTTCAGTTGAAAACAATAACATGTTCAGTCACCGCATCTTTCAGTTGAAAACAATAACATGTTCAGTCACCGCATCTTTCAGTTGAAAACAATAACATGTTCAGTCACCGCATCTTTCAGTTGAAAACAATAACATGTTCAGTCACCGCGTCTTTCAGTTGATGAAAACAATAACATGTTCAGTCACCGCATCTTTCAGTTGATGAAAACAATAACATGTTCAGTCACCGCATCTTTCAGTTGATGAAAACAATAACATGTTCAGTCACCGCGTCTTTCAGTTGATGAAAACAATAACATGTTCAGTCACCGCGTCTTTCAGTTGATGAAAACAATAACATGTTCAGTCACCGCGTCTTTCAGTTGATGAAAACAATAACATGTTCAGTCACCGCGTCTTTCAGTTGATGAAAACAATAACATGTTCAGTCACCGCGTCTTTCAGTTGATGAAAACAATAACATGTTCAGTCACCGCATCTTTCAGTTGATGAAAACAATAACATGTTCAGTCACCGCGTCTTTCAGTTGATGAAAACAATAACATGTTCAGTCACCGCATCTTTCAGTTGATGAAAACAATAACATGTTCAGTCACCGCGTCTTTCAGTTGATGAAAACAATAACATGTTCAGTCACCGCGTCTTTCAGTTGATGAAAACAATAACATGTTCAGTCACCGCGTCTTTCAGTTGATGAAAACAATAACATGTTCAGTCACCGCGTCTTTCAGTTGATGAAAACAATAACATGTTCAGTCACCGCGTCTTTCAGTTGATGAAAACAATAACATGTTCAGTCACCGCATCGTTCAGTTGATGAAAACAATAACATGTTCAGTCACCGCATCTTTCAGTTGATGAAAACAATAACATGTTCAGTCACCGCATCGTTCAGTTGATGAAAACAATAACATGTTCAGTCACCGCATCTTTCAGTTGATGAAAACAATAACATGTTCAGTCACCGCATCTTTCAGTTGATGAAAACAATAACATGTTCAGTCACCGCATCTTTCAGTTGATGAAAACAATAACATGTTCAGTCACCGCATCTTTCAGTTGATGAAAACAATAACATGTTCAGTCACCGCATCTTTCAGTTGATGAAAACAATAACATGTTCAGTCACCGCATCGTTCAGTTGATGAAAACAATAACATGTTCAGTCACCGCATCGTTCAGTTGATGAAAACAATAACATGTTCAGTCACCGCATCGTTCAGTTGATGAAAACAATAACATGTTCAGTCACCGCATCTTTCAGTTGATGAAAACAATAACATGTTCAGTCACCGCATCTTTCAGTTGATGAAAACAATAACATGTTCAGTCACCGCATCTTTCAGTTGATGAAAACAATAACATGTTCAGTCACCGCGTCTTTCAGTTGATGAAAACAATAACATGTTCAGTCACCGCGTCTTTCAGTTGATGAAAACAATAACATGTTCAGTCACCGCATCTTTCAGTTGATGAAAACAATAACATGTTCAGTCACCGCGTCTTTCAGTTGATGAAAACAATAACATGTTCAGTCACCGCATCTTTCAGTTGATGAAAACAATAACATGTTCAGTCACCGCGTCTTTCAGTTGATGAAAACAATAACATGTTCAGTCACCGCGTCTTTCAGTTGATGAAAACAATAACATGTTCAGTCACCGCGTCTTTCAGTTGATGAAAACAATAACATGTTCAGTCACCGCGTCTTTCAGTTGATGAAAACAATAACATGTTCAGTCACCGCCTCTTTCAGTTGATGAAAACAATAACATGTTCAGTCACCGCCTCTTTCAGTTGATGAAAACAATAACATGTTCAGTCACCGCATCTTTCAGTTGATGAAACAATAACATGTTCAGTCACCGCGTCTTTCAGTTGATGAAAACAATAACATGTTCAGTCACCGCATCTTTCAGTTGATGAAAACAATAACATGTTCAGTCACCGCATCTTTCAGTTGATGAAAACAATAACATGTTCAGTCACCGCGTCTTTCAGTTGATGAAAACAATAACATGTTCAGTCACCGCGTCTTTCAGTTGATGAAAACAATAACATGTTCAGTCACCGCGTCTTTCAGTTGATGAAAACAATAACATGTTCAGTCACCGCGTCTTTCAGTTGATGAAAACAATAACATGTTCAGTCACCGCGTCTTTCAGTTGATGAAAACAATAACATGTTCAGTCACCGCGTCTTTCAGTTGATGAAAACAATAACATGTTCAGTCACCGCGTCTTTCAGTTGATGAAAACAATAACATGTTCAGTCACCGCGTCTTTCAGTTGATGAAAACAATAACATGTTCAGTCACCGCGTCTTTCAGTTGATGAAAACAATAACATGTTCAGTCACCGCGTCTTTCAGTTGATGAAAACAATAACATGTTCAGTCACCGCGTCTTTCAGTTGATGAAAACAATAACATGTTCAGTCACCGCGTCTTTCAGTTGATGAAAACAATAACATGTTCAGTCACCGCGTCTTTCAGTTGATGAAAACAATAACATGTTCAGTCACCGCGTCGTTCAGTTGATGAAAACAATAACATGTTCAGTCACCGCGTCTTTCAGTTGATGAAAACAATAACATGTTCAGTCACCGCATCTTTCAGTTGATGAAAACAATAACATGTTCAGTCACCGCATCTTTCAGTTGATGAAAACAATAACATGTTCAGTCACCGCATCTTTCAGTTGATGAAAACAATAACATGTTCAGTCACCGCGTCTTTCAGTTGATGAAAACAATAACATGTTCAGTCACCGCATCTTTCAGTTGATGAAAACAATAACATGTTCAGTCACCGCGTCTTTCAGTTGATGAAAACAATAACATGTTCAGTCACCGCATCTTTCAGTTGATGAAAACAATAACATGTTCAGTCACCGCATCTTTCAGTTGATGAAAACAATAACATGTTCAGTCACCGCATCTTTCAGTTGATGAAAACAATAACATGTTCAGTCACCGCGTCTTTCAGTTGATGAAAACAATAACATGTTCAGTCACCGCATCTTTCAGTTGATGAAACAATAACATGTTCAGTCACCGCGTCTTTCAGTTGATGAAAACAATAACATGTTCAGTCACCGCATCTTTCAGTTGATGAAAACAATAACATGTTCAGTCACCGCATCTTTCAGTTGATGAAAACAATAACATGTTCAGTCACCGCGTCTTTCAGTTGATGAAAACAATAACATGTTCAGTCACCGCATCTTTCAGTTGATGAAAACAATAACATGTTCAGTCACCGCGTCTTTCAGTTGATGAAAACAATAACATGTTCAGTCACCGCGTCTTTCAGTTGATGAAAACAATAACATGTTCAGTCACCGCGTCTTTCAGTTGATGAAAACAATAACATGTTCAGTCACCGCATCTTTCAGTTGATGAAAACAATAACATGTTCAGTCACCGCATCTTTCAGTTGATGAAACAATAACATGTTCAGTCACCGCGTCTTTCAGTTGATGAAAACAATAACATGTTCAGTCACCGCATCTTTCAGTTGATGAAAACAATAACATGTTCAGTCACCGCGTCTTTCAGTTGATGAAAACAATAACATGTTCAGTCACCGCGTCTTTCAGTTGATGAAAACAATAACATGTTCAGTCACCGCGTCTTTCAGTTGATGAAAACAATAACATGTTCAGTCACCGCGTCTTTCAGTTGATGAAAACAATAACATGTTCAGTCACCGCGTCTTTCAGTTGATGAAAACAATAACATGTTCAGTCACCGCATCTTTCAGTTGATGAAAACAATAACATGTTCAGTCACCGCATCTTTCAGTTGATGAAACAATAACATGTTCAGTCACCGCGTCTTTCAGTTGATGAAAACAATAACATGTTCAGTCACCGCGTCTTTCAGTTGATGAAAACAATAACATGTTCAGTCACCGCGTCTTTCAGTTGATGAAAACAATAACATGTTCAGTCACCGCGTCTTTCAGTTGATGAAAACAATAACATGTTCAGTCACCGCATCTTTCAGTTGATGAAAACAATAACATGTTCAGTCACCGCGTCTTTCAGTTGATGAAAACAATAACATGTTCAGTCACCGCATCTTTCAGTTGATGAAAACAATAACATGTTCAGTCACCGCATCGTTCAGTTGATGAAAACAATAACATGTTCAGTCACCGCATCGTTCAGTTGATGAAAACAATAACATGTTCAGTCACCGCATCTTTCAGTTGATGAAAACAATAACATGTTCAGTCACCGCGTCTTTCAGTTGATGAAAACAATAACATGTTCAGTCACCGCGACTGTTATAATTAAGGAGCACCTTGTTATAAGGCACACCTCCAACAATGTCAAATCTCTCTCCCATTGGCACACACACTTTATATCTTCCCCTAACCTCCCCCCCTCTCTCTCTTTCCACACACACACACACACACACACTCCTACCTGATCCAGCGTTGTCTGACACAGAATAATCTTCCATGTTAAACTTGGCCTTCACTCTCTCCATTATTGTGAAAACCTCCCATAATGAGAGACTGTAACACTCACAAACACACTCCTTTCTCTCTTTCCATCTCTCTCTCTCTCTGAAACACACACTTCTCTCTCTCTCTCACACACACACACACACACACTCCATTCTCTTTCCATCTCTCTCTCTCTCTCTGAAACACACACACACACTCCTTTCTCTCTTTCCATCTCTCTCTCTCAAACACACACACACACACTCCATTCTCTTTTCATCTCTCTCTCTCTCTCTCTCTCTGAAACACGCACACACGCACACACACCAACCTGATCCAGCGTGGTCTGAGACACAGAATAATCCTCCACGTTCAACTCGGCCTTGGCTGTCTCCATGGCGGTGAAGACCTCGGACAGCTTCAAGCCGCGGGCGGGCAGTTGATACTGCACCATGTTGCGATGCTCCTCCCGCAGCACACAACTACTAAACCGATCGCCGATAAATCGCTTCAGCCTCTCCATGGCTGCGGGCAGGTCGTTGGCATCGTCGCTGCTGCTGCAGCCGCCCACGCGGAGGATAATGGTGTAGCCGTCTCCAAATCTGCGGCACAGACAAGAAGAAAAGATTTCTACTACATGTAATAGAAGAAAGGGGAGAATTTGCCTTGCCCATCCCTTCACTACAATGTGGGGCCACAGGAAGGAAGGTGGCAAGACAGTTAAGGCGTTCGCCTGATCATACATTGCATAAGTGACCCATGTTCGAATCCGGATCTGGGCCTCATCATCAAATCGAACTGAACACCGCGTCCTTCGGATGGGGACTTACAGCAAGTCTAACCCGTACACAGCTCCAACGGCAGCTAAAAGTCGGTAAGAGCAGGGAGAATCCTGCTGCTTGGTATGTACCAAATTGATAACTAAGTTTTCTGACCCCCCACCCCCAAAAATTCTGTGACTAGAAATAATACAAAACGCAAAATACTAGAAATAATATAAATAAGAGTTTTACGCTACACACAACTATGAAAGTTTTATCCTGGATAAGATTTTGTACAAATACACTCGGTTGTATATTTTCACGAACTGAATACAAACAAAATTGATCAGAAATATTGACACAACTGCGATCTTATAAGCCGCTTATATTTAATACTTTTAAGATCCCAGCAACACTAAAGGCTTGTCGATATGTCTGCCCCCTTTTCTATCCAAATCGTACACCTAAACAGTACACGCAAATAACAGTGATGCTGCACTAGCGGCAACAAAGCTCTCCCTGCAAGGACAGTCGAAGAAGCGACCTACTATGACAAGTTATACAATACCATGCAGTACAATACAATTCAATATTACATCACATAGTACAATACACAGATGCCTCTTTTCTATGACAATTCGTCCAGTTCGTTTGTTATCTTTACAGAGGAGACAACTTGTTAAAAGTTAATCTGGGCCGTCTTTCATATAAAGGAAGTTTGACCTGGTTTTTCGGGTGTTGTATACTGTGCAATACATTTAAATGTTTGATTCACTATAATGGCACACACACATTAGGTATTAGGTACTTTATTATAGTCACAGAGGCGTCTGTGAAATTCGGGTTGCTCCCACCTGGAGAGAACGTCGCAGCCACCTCAATTTTTTTTTCTTCTTTTTTTGCATGCAATTTTGTGTGTGACTGATGAGCAAGGAAAGTGAGGTAGGGTGGGTAAATTTTGACCAAATGACAACTTTTTTGTTGCCACTGGGTTTACATGTGCTAAGTGCATAGGCACACGGGACCTCGGTTTATCGTCTCATCCGAAAGACTCCACGTTCAGACCGCAAGGCCTAGTGCAAAGTGAGAGGAAAAATCCCCTGTACCCAGGTTTGAACTCAGGTTTACTTGACACAAGGCGAACGCGATACCTCTGTGCCACTCTACACCTGCCTGTTTTTCAGATGTTATACACTGCTGATACATTTTTATTTAAACATCCCATTCATCACACACACACACACACACACATACCTGTTCTTCAGATGCTGGATACTGCCGATACATTTAAACGTCCCATTCACCATATCACACACACACACACACACACACACACACACACACACTATACCTGTTCTTCAGATGCTGTATACTGCCGATACATTTAAACATCCCATTCACCATATCACACACACACACACACACACACACACAAACACTATACCTGTTCTTCAGATGCTGTATACTGATGATACATTTAAACATCCCATTCACCATATCACACACACACACACACACACACACACACACACACACACACACACACACACACACACTAACCTGTTCTTCAGATGCTGTATACTGCCGATACATTTAAACGTCCCATTCACCATGATGGCGAGGCGTCCGCACAAAGCCTCACATTCCTCCATGCTGAAGAAATGCAACAAATGCACAACACACAACGACAATGTTTAAAGACCCCCTGAACCGAAGAATTTTCTTTCTAAAAATGCATCGAGATCACTGAGAGAAATTGTCCTGCATAACCCGCACCATGCAGTTTCCTTTGGCTAACCACAAATCGTCCTGCATAACCCGCACCATGCAGCTTCCTTTGGCTAACCACAAATCGTCCTGCATAACCCGCACCATGCAGCTTCCTTTGGCTAACCACAAATCGTCCTGCATAACCCGCACCATGCAGCTTCCTTTGGCTAACCACAAATCGTCCTGCATAACCCGCACCATGCAGCTTCCTTTGGCTAACCACAAATCGTCCTGCATAACCCGCACCATGCAGCTTCCTTTGGCTAACCACAAATCGTCCTGCATAACCCGCACCATGCAGCTTCCTTTGGCTAACCACAAATCGTCCTGCATAACCCGCACCATGCAGCTTCCTTTGGCTAACCACAAATCGTCCTGCATAACCCGCACCATGCAGCTTCCTTTGGCTAACCACAAATCGTCCTGCATAACCCGCACCATGCAGCTTCCTTTGGCTAACCACAAATCGTCCTGCATAACCCGCACCATGCAGCTTCCTTTGGCTAACCACAAATCGAGCGTCAAAGGTAGTCATTTTTAGACCTCTTTTTTTTTTCGACCAGGTGTGACTCCCATACAAATGCCCCAATTCGAAGCGAAACAGCACTTTGAAGAGCAGCCTCAATTTGAATTTTGGGGCATTTGTATGTGGGTCACACCTGGCCGGGGAAAAAAATCAAGGGACTCAATTTTGCTGGGTCAGTGTGTCTTTAAACTGTTCTTTTTAGCCCATGGATGATTGAGTTCGTCAAAGGAAGAATAAATTCTGAAATGTATCACCGGATACAACTTGGTTTTGGCTGGGTTTTTCTTCAAGCAAAGAACTTTAAACAATCGCCATAATCATTCTACTTTCATTTGCTGGTGGGCAAACACAAAAGTTAATGTTAAAATTGAAATCTCTGTCTTTCTCAGATTTTCTCTCTCCCCTTCTCTCTTTTTTTTCAATGTCTCACGTCATCCATCCTCTCTTTCTCCTCCCCCTTCCCCCCCCTTCCTTCCATCTCGTTATTCTTCTTACAACTCAGAGAAGCGATGTTTCTGCTTATCTGCAATATAAATGTTCCATAGCAATAATGATACTGCTAATGATGATGATGATATATAATGAAAGTGAAGTGAGAATCCCAGATCTCCCAGATTTCACAATATTGTTGATACAG
>CM065689.1:1562599-1570759 GCA_017654935.2 Phymorhynchus buccinoides
ACACACACACACACACAACACACACACACACACAACAGACACACACGCACAACAGACACACACGCAAAACAGACACACACGCACGTACGTGCACGCACGTACGTGCACGCACGAGCATGAACGCGTTCTTGCACACAAACATACACACACATACCCACACACATTTCATCAAACACACAGAAAACACATTATCACTGAAACGCACACAAACTTACTCAAGCATACACTTGTACAAACACGCGCTTATGACAGCTCATTACCAGGAAGATGAGGGGGGGGTTTCCAATGAGGGCGATAGCGGTGGACAGCTTGCGTCTGTTCCCCCCGGAGTAGTTGCTGGAGATTTTGTCGGCGTACAGCGTCAGTCCCAGCTTGTCAATGGCCCAGTTCGCCACCTGAAAGTTAGTTAGTCCGTTATAGTCCCGTCAACAGCTAAGGTTATCTCAGGACTGTCACCGCGTAAAGTTCGACCACGTATAGCAAAACATGCGCACATCCATGATTCTTAACAACGTCCAAAAACATGGAAAAAATACAAATAAACTGAATGATTTTATTTAATATAACTATCTATTCTATCTATATACTTACCGTTTCACTACGAATGAGTTATTCCTTCCAATTTGGAGCAAATGCCAATTTACCAAAGACCAAAAAGTTATAGTCTTAACAAGACCAGATTACTTCCCTTGGTCTACACAGCCAATACCACTAAGCTGCCGTGGATCCCACTCGCTACGTCACTTCCGGGGAGGCAACTTTAAATCATGATAAATTTTTTAAAAACCAACCTTCCCAATGATGTTTTCGTCGGAGGGAGGAGGGTGGGAACCTTTGATCGTAGTGAAACGGTAAGTATATAGATAGAATAGATAGTTGTATTAAATAAAATCATTCAATCTATTCTATCATGTTACCGTTTCACTACGAATGAGTTGATTCCCAGCGAGGAGGTGGGTAAGAAAACATTGTTGAAACTTCACTCCAACAAACAAAAAACAATACCCACAAGACAAACCTGACAGGGAACGCCAGGGATAACCTGTAAGGGAGAGGACATAATAACTAGATAACCAAAACATCCATACCCCCAAACAGCATAAACATATGCATACCAACACCAGAGCAAAAAAAATAGCATAAGCTTATCGTTAGACCAGAGAAAAAAGGAGTCTGCGCAAGCACCACCTTCCCGATGCCAACGGCGTCGTCCTGCCTTCTGGCGGAGAAATGGCGAAGGTAGAAGCTAGCAAACGTGGACTGTCACTACCAGTACGCAGCTTCCATAACGCTGGAAAGCGCCACTCCCTTAAACATAGCCAGGGATGTGCTGAAAACCCGGATTTCATGGGCTCACAGAGGATTAGTGAGCAATGACCAGTCGGCACTTATATACACTAAGTTAAAAGCGTTCACCAACCACTTAGAAATGGCTGACTAGAAATATCCCTCATGTATTTCTCATTCAAAGAAAAGAACAGACGGCGTTTGTGCCCCCGGAAGGGGGAGGTCCTCTTAAGGAAAAACTTAAGAGCTCTGACGGGGCACAGGAGTCTATCAGAAACAACAGGGCCGAGAATAGAGAGAAGACTTTAAAACGTAACCGAGGGAGAAGCAAACTGAGCAGGATGATTACTGGCCCTAAACTTGGTACCCGCGAGAGACAGAAGGGTACTGAAAGCATCATCCCGGGGCAGAACCTGAGTGGACTCCACCGAGACAACATCCTGGAAAAGAAGCCAGGAGATGACAAACTCTGCATGGAGACACCCAGGGCAGCCAAGGCCGAAACAAAACGGACTATGAGTGGCCGGACCGGGCCACCACACGCTGCTACGCCCTTTCGAACCGGAAAAAATATCAACCGAAGTGGCGAGTAAGAGTCAAAAACGAAAAGGCCCACATCTGGACAAGACTTGTTCAGAATGGGCAAGCAAAGGATCGATGACGGGATAGAGACAGCTAGTACTAAAAGGTGAAGATGAGAATCCGCAAAACAGCAGATTCCACCTCCGAACTAGCAAACTGAGAAGCCACGGTATGAATGTGTGACTGCACTTCATAACCAACTCTACATGCTAAGACCACAGGAAGTCAAAAAAAATGAAAACTGCCCCTGACGTAGGGACAGACCGAAACAGCAACATAGTTGCTATCGCATGACGTCAAAACTAACCAGATGACGCGGAAATGTCCCCACCGAAGAGGAAAACATGTAGACAAAAAGCGAAACAGTGTGCAAACGTGACGTCGCCTTAACCCATTCCAACGCCACCCAGTCGAACAACTGAGCTGACGGCTGGGCATGGAAGATCATGTTAGCCGGACAGTAAGGTTCGATCGGGACGGAACCAGACCGAAAAGGATGACTGGAACGGGTGAACGAAATAACTGGTTGAACAACTCAAGGTTGTAACCAGTGAAAACGAAGGTCTGAAACAGAGCAAGTAAAAACCATGCCTGCCAGAACAGACAACATTCGAAAGAACGGCGAAGCCGGGGCCGTTGCCACCCAAAAAATTCGTTCAGAAGGAAGGCAACAAGGGTACGGTTGAACAACTCTCGGTTGCTGTCCTAGAGAGAGCTGGAGACTGAGTCTCTCACTAAAGGCGAAGATAAGAGAGAAAGCTGTCGTATCGTCTCCGCAGATGGAGACCCAGTTTTGGGTGAGACGGGCCGTGAAAGACTTCAGAGCCCTGGCTACTGACTCCATCTCCAACAACCCGACTGAAAGCACGATCTGTCTTGATCGAGCCCAGAGGAGAAACTCTTCTGCTTTTCTTGAAAAAGCCGGAGACGGTGTTACTCCCTGGCGACGAAGATATGAGAGAGCTGTCGTATTGTGTCCGCAGACGGTGACGCATTTCCCGGAGAGAAGGACTACAAAAGGCTTCAGGGCCCTGGTCACTGCCTCCACCTCCAAGACGTTGATGTGAAATTTCTACTCTGCCGAAGTCCACTGACCCGAAAATTCGACTCGATCCAAATGGGCGCCCCAGCCCGTCGTCGAGGCATCTGTGAGAAGAAAATTGCTGCTGATGCATGGGACGGAAAGGCACTGAGCTGTTGGGCCACTCGAGAATCATCCACTGTTACGTTGACTCGAGGAACCAACTGCCGTGAGACACTAGTTGCCCGAGAGGCAGCTGAGACAGTTTCCTTTGCGACAGCAGTCGTTGCAGTGGCCGTTTGTGCACCCGTGCGAGAGGAAGCAAATCCGCTACCGATTCCATAAGTCCCAGGAGACGGAGAAGCTGACAAGCAGAGAGCGAAGTCTAGGCCCGAACGTCGAAACAATCTCGACGATGGCCTTGACCCGAGTTACCGACAGCTGCACCGAAAACCGCTCCGTAACGAACTCATGACGAGGTAGCTGAAGGAGGCTGACGGAGACAGCTCTGATTTCCCGTTGAGAATGCGAAAACCCAGAGTCTTGGACAGTCGAACAAGAATGTCCGTTTGTGAGAGGCACAGGGCTTGCGAAGCTGTTAGCAACAACCAATCGTCCAGGTAAACATGAAGACGAATAGCCCGGGACCTGGCCAGACGAACGAGCTCCTAACGGCGAAGCGAAGGAAACGCTGACGTGAAGGATGGATGCACGCGTGAAAATATGCGTCCCTCAGGATGAAGGTGTAGCCCAGTCGTTCGGGAGAATGGAGAGATGGATTGAAGCCGTTGTTTCCATTTTGAACTTGTCGGTGCGAAAAAACCTGTTGAGGGGGGACAAGTCCAAGACCGGGCGAAATTCTCCGTTTTTCCTGGGGACCACGACAGACGAGAGAAGAATCCCGTTTCCGTAGGCACAATCTGAACAAAGGCTCCCCTATTGACAGAGCGCAGAGACTCCTCTGTCGATCGCTACGAATCAGACTGGTCTTGCGGGGGCGGCTGGTAGCTGAGGAAGCGAAAGGTACGCCCTCGAGACGAATCGGCTCTCGTGGAGACAAGAGGAGGAGGCCTGAAGTCCATGCGCACGCGCTTGGCTTGGGGGGAAGCAACCCCCCGGCCGGCAGACCTGGTAGCCAACTCCACGATGCGATCCTGACCCCAGCCCAGTCTCCGTTCCTTGAACCGCCCCAGGTTGTCCTTGAGGGAAACCTGATGAAAAGTAGAACGAAGATCAGTGGGGCCAGAACGAACGGCCGAACGATCCAGCAGGGAGAGAGGAACTTACAGTCCTTGAGGACCGCGTCTCTGAACGTGGCCGCTAGTTGCACCTTAGAAGAGGAGGCCACGGACGAACTGGAGCTCACAGCTTGGTAGAACGAAGCCATGGCAACGCCCAAGGCACGCTCGTTGGGCCGGCGATGAGCGCCAGGGACTGAAGCAATGACGTGGTTAACGACGAGGCTCGAAGAATAGAGTACATGGATCTCTCCAAGATGTTGAAGGCCGGCCGGCCCATGAAGGCCGAAGTTTGCCTCATTCAGCGCCCATAACAAAGGGAGGAACGTACCTACGGGGCCACAACCGAGTGCGAAGGCACAGGCACAAAGGGATAGCCCGCTGAAACAGTGGGAAGAAGACCTTCTACACAAAAGGCGCCGGGTTGAGACGGGACAGGCTCCGGCAGGGGGGGAGGCTGACTGCACGACGAAGGGATTGGGTCTGAATACACAGGGGGATCAGTCACACCATTGCCACGCTCAGACTGAGAGAATTGATCGTCGACGTGGACAGATCTCGACGGGGACCGCTGAGACCCCTGATACACAGTTCTCATGATGCGAAATACTTCGTCCTGGACGGCTAAGTCAAAGTCAACCAAGCCTTCACGAGGCAACGACTCAAACTCTTCATCCACAGAAGACTCTCGTGGCAGCGCTACATGACGCTTCGAGGGGTGTCTGGTCAGACAGGCATCCGCAGGAAGCTGAAACTCATCCGCACGACGAGGGCCAGGATGACGTGAGACAGGCTCCAGAACAGGCAACGGCCGGTCCGCCGCTGATGGTGCCGTTCTGTGACGGGTGCCCGTGACGGTGGAGACGGGTGGCCGCGTGCCGCCGGCACGAGTAACGGACACGGGTTGGTCCGTGAACGGGCCGCACGGGCCGTGGCGGGTAGAGGAAGGTGTCACCGATATTTCCGGGTTCAAGAGTCCGCCAAGGCAAGGCCCTACGCGGGCAACGGCTCTGCTGGGCATAACGCAAGTCCGTACCTCTCGCCCTACACGGGCTACGGAACTGTTGATCATCGATATTTCCGGGTTCAAGAGTCCGCCGAGGCAAGGCCCTACGCGGGCAACGGCTCTGCTGGGTATAACGCAAGTCCGTACCTCTCGCCCTACTCAGGCTACGGAACTGTTGATCATCGATGTTTCCGGGTTCAAGAGACCGCCGAGGCAAGGCCCTACGCGGGCAACGGCTCTGCTGGGTATAACGCAAGTCCGTACTTCTCGCCCTACTCGGGCTACGGAACTGTTGATCATCGATATTCCCGGGTTCAAGAGTCCGCCGAGGCAAGGCCCTACGCGGGCAACGGCTCTGCTGGGTATAATGCAAGTCAGTACTTCCCGCCCTACTCGGGCTACGTGACTGCCGATCATTGGGAGAGTCCGTACCTCCTGCCCTACGCGGGCTACCACTCGCCCTACGCGGGCTACGGAATTGCCATTCCCTGAGAGAGGGGAGATATTCGCCATCACGAGCACGAGAGCCGTAGACAGGTACGGCGTCCGTCTGGGGCTTCCTGCAGCGGTCGTGGGAACGAACAGCTTCCACGTCACGCTGGGAGGAGGACCGTCCGTCCAGCCCGAGGTCTTCCTCTCGTGGGAAGATGGGGATGTCCGTAGTCAGCTCTCTTTGGGCCAGCTGCCCAACCGAGTAAAGAAAAGGAACATCATTATTGTTCATGCAAAGAGAGGCGAACGTACACACTGGTTAATTCCTTGACTCTCGTGAGAGTACCCTGCGTAGTTTGTCCGTAGTCAAGTCAGTTGTCGTGTCCAGGGCCTACCAGGCCCAACTGACAAACCGGCCCAAGAGGCCAACGGAACCAAAACTAACCCCTCATTCTCAAACACTGCAAGCATATCTGATACCAGAGAAGAAGAATCCACCCAGGAAATAATCTGCTCTGTAACAAACGCAGGAGACACAGAACAGGCTGAGAGAGGGGGGGGGGGGGGGGTTGCACCTTCCCCGACGATGAAGAAGAGGCAGACTAGGCCTCAAACTAGAAAGTTTGCGAAAACTAGAAGAAGAAGAAGCCTGAGGTGTATCCAAAAGCTTCCCCTTAACATCCCGAGATAGCTTACTAGAAAAACCCCACTAGACTGAGTCCATACTACAGGATCGACGGCCGACATGGCGACCGGGGGAACAAAGCATGTAACTTGTAAGCACAACAAAATATTTCAAATAATTATTAGCAATGAAAAAAACGTGAAAATAATTCACACCAACTACATGCCGACAAACCTGTAGCCCCAAGGCAAAGGGGCAACCCAAACAGAGGAGGATGGCGGCTAGAATAAATAAGATAAACGAAATAATAGCAAGAGCAAAGAACAACATGGCTGCTCCAAGTTGGAAATTTTTTTTATTATGATTTAAAGTTGCCTCCCCGGAAGTGACGTAGCGAGTGGGATCCACGGCAGCTTAGTGGTATTGGCTGTGTAGACCAAGGGAAGTAATCTGGTCTTGTTAAGACTATAACTTTTTGGTCTTTGGTAAATTGGCATTTGCTCCAAATTGGAAGGAATAACTCATTCGTAGTGAAACGGTAACATGATAGAATAGATAGTACAATTCACGACATGGCATGTTCATCATTGTACCCTATAGCTCATAATTTCACACAGGCCTAACAATACCACACAAACACGCAGGCAGGCAGACAGACAGACAGATCATTTCTCTCACCGATTTCACATCTTTCCAATGAATTCCCGTCAGTCGTGCGTAGAACTCCAGACGTTCTCTCTCTATCTACCAACACAGACTGACAACACCACAGACCTGCTTACCCCCTACACAAGTCACACACCTGGTTACCCCCTACACAAGTCACAGACCTGGTTACCCCCTACACAAGTCTTGAGTAGTCTGGATAGCTGAAATGAGTAGTCTGGGTGCAAAATGTGTACCATAAAATGCGGACTATAAGCCGCTACTTTTTTCCTCAACTTTGGCCCATGCGGCTTATCTGTGGATTTTTTTTTTCCATTCTACATTTATCAGCATGATTATGATTAAATCTGTTTCTGGCCACATTCTTCAGCCTATTTTGAGTTTCTTTAGACTAAAAAAAACTGGTTTTGGTAATCAATAGATTCAAATCTCATGTTTAATGTATCTGAGAGCATTAAATACTCATGTTCTGATAGGATAATTTCTATATTTGTGTTGGTTTGTGCACATACAATTTTCTCTGCGGCTTATAAACCAGTGCGGCTTATATGTGAATAAATACCTAATATTTTATCAATTTAAGGGATGCGGCTTATATACAGGTGCGTCTCATAGTGCAGTTTTTACGGTAGTTTTATGCATTAAACCATCAAATAATGTTCACTGAAAAATGAGTAGTAATCAAGAATTAAAGAGCATTATTTTCAGTTTTGAAGAGTAGTAGAGGTCCAAAATTGAGTAGAATACTACTCAAAAAGAGTAGAGTAAACAGGTCTAAAATGCAGGCAGACAGACAATTTTCCTTTTTTAAATTCTCACCGATTTCACGTCTTTCCAGTGAATCCCCCTCAGTCGCGCGTAGAACTCCAGATGCTCCCTCCCAGTCAGCAGGGGATCTAGAGCGTCAAACTGGGGACAGTAGCCCATGTACTGACGCACAGACACCATGTCCGTCGTCACCCTGGAAACCAGACAACCGACCAATCACAATCAGCTAAAACCAAAACTCATCGACAAATAAAAATCATCGAAAAGTTCAAACATAATCGAAATACTAAAATGATGAAACTCGAGGAAAGTGCAACGCTGATACCATATCCGTTGTCACCCTGGAAACCAAACGACAGACCAATCAAAATCGCTGAAAATTCCAAACAAAAAGTTGGAGGAGGATCAAAACCATTGCAAAAATAAAAATAACTGAAACTTAACTCATTCAAGTTGTTCCGGCCATATATGTCCGGAATTCATAGATAGCTGTCAATTTGATGCATTTGCTTCGAGGTAAGCACACCATACCTTG
>CM065689.1:1571259-1586259 GCA_017654935.2 Phymorhynchus buccinoides
CTGCCTCATCTACCCGTCAGTTGTAGCACTCTGTACAGCATGTACACATACATGCCAACTGCCTCATCTACCCGTCAGTTGTAGCACTCTGTGCAGCATGTGCACATACATGCCAACTGCCTCATCTACCCGTCAGTTGTGGCACTCTGTAGAGCATGTACACATACATGCCAACTGCCTCATCTACCCGTCAGTTGTAGCACTCTGTGCAGCATGTGCACATACATGCCAACTGCCTCATCTACCCGTCAGTTGTAGCACTCTTTACAGCATGTACACATACATGCCAACTGCCTCATCTACCCGTCAGTTGTAGCACTCTGTACAGCATGTACACATATACATGCCAACTGCCTCATCTACCCGTCAGTTGTGGCACTCTGTAGAGCATGTGCACATACATGCCAACTGCCTCATCTACCCGTCAGTTGTAGCACTCTGTGCACATACATGCCAACTGCCTCATCTACCCGTCAGTTGTAGCACTCTGTGCAGCATGTACACATACATGCCAACTGCCTCATCTACCTGTCAGTTGTAGCACTCTGTACAGCATGTACACATACATGCCAACTGCCTCATCTACCTGTCAGTTGTAGCACCCTGTACAGCATGTACACATACATGCCAAAACCCATGTGCTCTTTCCGTCTGCAATCCTCATATAAAGTAAAGGAAAGCAAGAAATAAGCGGTTGGGATATGCGGATCGGTTTCCGTATGTATTTTGTTCACTCTTTCATATTTCTTACTTCCAGATTTTGTTTGTGCGGATTGCAGGTGGGTTTACGTACGGCACACTGCAAATGTTAGGCTGATTTCCCTACCATAGTCTTGCACATGTCAAGGCCATCTATGATAGTATGCGCATCAAAAGTTTAAACAGAAACTACCTCCAATGCAATTTGCCATTAAGGTAATGCCTGTTTGGGGGGCCAATAGTGAATTGAGAGTGAGAGCTGTGTTGTAGCCAGTGTTTACTGACAGAAATAAGAAACCTTTTTCCTAGACTGAGACCCCTGCGCCTTATAATGTGACTGATAATATAGTAAGAAACTATAATAACAAAATCTGAATTTTGTGTAAAATTTGGGGGGTGCACCTTATAATCAGGTGCGCCTTGTAGTCCGTGAAATACGGTAATCAAGTTTTTCCACTGGACCATTCACAGCAGTGCACTGTTCAGAGTCAAGGTCACCACACACATATGCGTGAAGCGTGCTGAACGGAGGAAGCTTCTACCACGCATATGTGTGTGTCACGTAGAGAAAAGGTTAACGCTTGTGTTGCTTCTACCACGCATGTGTGTGTGTCACGTAGAGAAAAGGTTAACACTTGTGTTGTGTCCTCGCAGGCGTAAGCACTACCTGTGCATCTCAGCACCAGCCATGCCCATGCCCCAGACCCCGCCCCAGCCTGGCCCCGGAGCCTACGAACTGGTGGACTACGAGGGCCCCGCCCGGCACTACATGTCCGGGGCCGCCTTTGTGTCCACCACCAGCAGGTGGACCGGTCATATGCCTGTGGGCATGGGGGAACAGCCGGGCCCTGGTGAGTTAGGATAGTTCAGATAATAGTATGATAATGATGATATTATTATTGGGCACTGGTGATAATCATTACATTACGCGTCAGGCGCTGCTTTTGTTTCCACAGCAAGTTAGGTTGGCTCCTGTGTTGATAGCGGAACAGCCAGACCCTCTTGTGTCCACGGAATTGGTCACTTTCTTTGTCAGTCTTTTGTACACATACACACAAGCGCACACAGAGACACACACACACTTCACCTCATCTTTCTCTCTCTTCTCCCTTCACTATTCCTCGCATTGAGAATCCTGCATCGCTGTTAAGTCCTGTCACCCCCTCCTCTGACTGAGGCATAGTTCCTCCAACTGGACACATTTCAACATCTTTTCCCAGGGGGGATAACTTTACCATTCTTGGACCATTTCCTTGTAATTGCTTCCCTTAGACAACTTCCCTTACCACATTATATAATTATAGTCGTTTGATAAATCTGTCTCCACAGGCTCACTGCGCATTGCCTGTGTGAATGCGTTACACAGTGGCCTGTGTGTGACCATAGTTGTTTGATAAATCTGTCTCCACAGGCTCACTGCGCATTGCCTGTGTGAATGCGTTACACAGTGGCCTGTGTGTGACCATAGTTGTTTGATAAATCTGTCTCCACAGGCTCACTACGCATTGCCTGTGTGAATGCGTTACACAGTGGCCTGTGTGTGACCACCCTTTTCCCCACAGACAATCAGACGCACACACTTGCTTTTGAAAATGATATACATAATTATGAAATGGTGACATCGTTTGGGTTTATAAAAAATAATGTCTTGCTTGACGCGATTGACCATTGTTTGTAATAAAGCTTTCTTTGTGTTTCAGCTCATTACCGGCCCGTTCCTGTGGGGAAACAATCGTTTATTTATAACGCTGCTGGACGATGGATATAGACACACAGCGTGATGGTGTCTGTGGCAGACAGAGAGAGAGATTGAGAGAGAGAGAGTGGGTGAGTGAGAGAGAGAGAGAGAATGGGTGAGTGAGTTAGAGAGAGAGAGAGAGTGGGTGAGTGAGAGAGAATGTGAGTGAGTGAGTTAGAGAGACTGCGTGGGTGAGAGAGAGAGAGAAAGAGAGAGTGAGTTAGAGAGAAAGAATGCGAGTGAGTGAGTGGGTGAGAGAGAGAGAGAAAGAGAGAGTGAGTTAGAGAGAAAGAATGCGAGTGAGTGAGTGGGTGAGAGAGAGAGAGTAAACAAACAAATATTTCTTATTGAAGAAAATGAAAGAAAGGGGGGGGGGGGGGGGGGGGGGTGTAGAAGAGAGAAAGACAGGGTAGAGTGAAACACTTGGTGTGAATGCGTTTGTACAATGACACGTATGTTGTGGACACCTGGGTATACAAATACATATGTTATGCTTGCACTTCTACTGTTTCCATCATTTGATGCAGATAAGTGCAAGTGCACAAGTGTGCGTGAAAGAAACAGTCTGTTGTAAATACTGACTGAGTTTCACTTTGTCGTGATAAAATGTACGTGTCTCGTATTAAGGTCTCTTTGGCAGTATTATTGTTCAACTGTCTGTTTTGTTCGTGTGGTTTACATTGAGATCAGAAACAAAACGAACCAAATGTTATTCTATTCCAGTTAGCATTTTGTTTCCAAGTCTTTACACATATGTGATAAATCAATTTCTTTGTGAAGTTTTATCATTTAAATTTATTAGGATTTTTTTTTTAAACATTTTTTCTCCAAATACAGTGTAACCTCCCTTATAAGACCTCCCATTATAAGACTACCTCCTATGTAAGACCTATTTCTCTGAGACATTGCCCTTCTTTGTGAGTTAAAATTACCTCCCTTATGAGGCCCTCCCTTAAGAGACCTTCCCTTATTAGACCTCATTTTGGATGATTTTTGAAGGTCTTATAAGGGAGGTTCCACTGTAATAATGTTGTGAGTTGGTTATACATTTTTTGGATCAAATAGTTATATTCTCTACACACACACTCACCCTTCCCTTTCCCCCTCCCGAATGCGTTTAACTTGACGGTTGTATCTTTTGAATGTATTCCACCTATATACAAGCTGTGATATTGACATGGTTTTGCTTTATATTTCTGTGATACGAGTTTCCCTGAATTGATTTCATGTTGGAAAATGTAAAGATAACACTTTGTTGTTGATTATTACCGTGTTGAAAGGTTTTCTGTCAGGAAAGTGTTGTTTGTGAAAGGTTTCTTACATCTTGTTTTGTTTTTTGTTATCGACTGCATTTGCCAAAATTATTTTCTGGTTGTTTTAATGCTTGATCTTCATTCGCGTGCATTTGCTGGATTGGTGATTAACAATTCTGGTACAAAGTGACAGCACATTTGTTTTTAAAGTTAGAATCACTGTTTTCATATTGTCATTGCAAAGTTCAAATTATGATTTTATTTCATCCAAAAGATGTTGATTATTTTCCTCGAAGTTCATTTAAGTATAAAACAAGTTCAGGCCCTGAATAAATTATGAACCAAACCTTTAAAAACAATTATTTCACTGTTGTAAAATAATGTAAGCTTTTTTTCAAAATGATGCCTTGATATTCATGTTAAAAATCGTGTTAAAGAATTCATCTTGAGCTTGTGTGTGCAATTATTAATATTGATACTAAGCACCATTTGTTTGATTTTTTGTTTTAATAATAAATGCAAAATGTGTGAAGCAAAGACCTGGTGGGTTGTGTACTGTTTTCTGTTGACTTCTTCGGGTGTTTTGAGTGACCAAATAATACTGAGTGACCAATGTTTTGTTTCGCCAAGCAGACTCTGTTTTGGTCTGAGTCTGTTGTCTTTTCAACTTTGTTCAAAACAACGGGGCTATCTACTACATCTTGGCGACGCGCAAGAGCGATAACTTTATGACTGAATTTACTGCGCCACCTAGTGACGAGTCAGGGGCAGATAATTTTCAGTGGCTATATACTTTGTCTTCATAGCACACAAGAACGTCATAGCGATAGTTTTATGCAGGTGGTGCGCGCATTTCAGTGCACGAAACAGGGGCAGAGAATTTTCAGTATAAAGCCTCATTGATAAATGTGGGTTTCCCCTTCAATCTAGCGCATACATATTCTCCTTCTCCCTCTCTCTCTCTCACCATCACCCCCCCCCCCTTTCTCTCTCTCTCTCTACATCTCTTGCAGCCTGTGTGACAAAGATGGATCGACTGGATTTAGAAACAACGTCTGCAATCTCTCTCTCTCTCTCTCTCTCTATCTCTCTATCTCTCTCTCTATCTCTCTCTATCTCTCTCTCTATCTCTCTCTCTCTCTCTCTCTGAAAATCTTGTGGGAAGATTGTGGCAAACGCCTAAATATTACCCATGTGCCATTTAAATCAATCGTACCTTTTCCAAGCCCTCTCCCCATCACCTTCTCCCTGTATTAGTCTTGTACATTGATGATGTATATACATGTGGTATTGTGTTATGTTATTTCTGGATATTTACTTTTCTTGAATACTTTGTAGTAGTAGTATTTGTTACGCAAGCGCTTCATTTTTTGTTGTTGTTTTTTTGTTAATGTTTGTTTAGCCTCAGGGCTGAGTGTAAAAAAGCAAATGGTATGCTTATCTCATAACCCTGATTAAACAACATTTCGTTCGTTTGTTCTCTCTCTCTCTCTCTCTCTCTCTCTCTCTCTCTCTCTCTCTCTCTCTCTCTCTCTCTCTCTCTCTCTCTCTCTCAGGGTGTGTGACTTAGATGGATTGACTGGATTTAGAAACAATGGCTGCAATCTTCTCTTCAGTCTTGCCTTGTCTTTTACCTATGTGTTTTTGTCCATACCCCCCCCCCCCTTCCTCCCCCTCCCCCTTCTCGGTCTCCCCCTATCCAGATCTCTCCTGTCCTCTGTCTCTGTCTCTCTGTCTCCCTTTCACTGTGTCCCTCTTTATCCTTCCTCAAACTCCCATTAGGTGCATTCTTTACTCTCAAGTCCTTTCTTTAAATCCTTATTCTTTAGTGTTCGTTGTTCTGGATGTCGGTGAGGGTGACATTTAGATGTACTATATACATACACACACACACACACACACACACACACACACACAGTACACACACACAGTGGGTTTTTTCTATTATCCTTGTTAACCCTCTCTCTCTGTCTGTAAATCACTGTCTGTGTTTGCTACCCCCATTGCAGTTTGATTGATACAGCCAGTTCTTCCGTTTGCGTGACCAGTCAAAATCATATTGACTATTTTGTCACTTAAAACGGGGGGGGGGGGGGGGGGTCTGTGGAATAAGCACTTTAGGGAAAAGATAAAAAAGTTAAAAACTAAGCCACGTGACCCAGCCAGTCAGGGCCCGTTCAGCGGACACCCGACATGATGCCGAATCTGGCAGGAACATCCTAAACTGCAGGGTGTGTGTGTGATGATGAGGAGGGGGGGGGGGCAATTTACTGAAGATTTAGTTTGCTTGGAGACCGCCGACACAAAGGTGCCAGCAGTCTTGTTATTCGGTATATTCTACTCTCCAGAGAGTGCGTCACCGCAAGTGCAATGCCTACCCCTTTTTAGGGGGGGGGGGGGGGGGGGGGAGAAGAGGGGGGGGAGGGGAGAAGAAGAGGGGGGGGGCACATTTGGAAAACCTAGCTATCAATTTGGCCATACCAGGCAGCAGGATTTCTCCCTGCTCTTACCGACTTAACTGCCGTGGGATTTTTACGTGCGTAAAGCGCACGGGTCAGACTAGCTTTAAGTCCGCATCCGAAGGACTGGACGTTCAGTTCGATTTTCCTGTCAAACTAGAAAGAAAGGGCGAGGAGGCCGGGATTCGAACCCGGGTCACTCACGCTGCAGTCACGCATTACATTTGGCAGGCGAACGTCTTAAAGACCCCCCACGTCACGTGTCAAAATCACGGTTTTCGCGTGTTTTCCCTCATAGCTGGTGAGAAATCTTAAGAAATCTTCCAAGCATAAGAGGGAATGTGACGTGGGGGGTCTTTAACCACTCTGCACACCTTCTAGGGACAGCGTGTTCCATTCCCGCATGGTGCGTGGGAGGAAGCTGGCTTTTCTATATCGAGTTCTGCAGATCTGAGCCAGCTGCCGAGAGTGGGTACGCCCTTGTCTCGGGGCTGGTGATGCCAGTCTTTCCTTGAGGCATACGCTAGTCTTGATAATGTGCTTGAACCAATTGTGTCTTGTTTAGCAGTAAGTATGTAGGAGTGAAAGGCAGAATATTTCTGAGTTTGGGGAATACATATTCATGTTTGCTCCACACACAACAGAGGACTGAATGATCGTGCAGTAAAGAATGTATGTTGTAGAACACGAGTTTATGACGTCGACGACGATTTGCACGAACAAACTGCGTCATGTGTAGCAGTAAAATATGTAGGGATGAAAGGTATTTGTGAGTTTGGGGAATAGAGAGATCATATTCCCACATTGCATTGTTTGCGCCACACACAGCAGATGACTGAATGATCTTGCAGCATAGAATGTACGTTGTGGAACACGAGTTTCTGCCTGATAGAATGTGTCCACTGCATAGAATGTACGTTGTGGAACACGAGTTTCTGCCTGATAAAGAAAACTGTGTCAACTGAGAGAACTAAAGCATGACCAACGGTTTTCGTGAGAAGTCGATGTACTTTATTTTTGTAGCTGACCAAGAACTCTTGAACTAAGAATCATCGCACTGGGTCTACCATCTATAAGGGTCTCTGACCGGTTGGACGCTAATCTTACCACCATCCTGCACTGGGTCTGTCTCGGTGCAGCAGCTGTGGAGACTGGTTGGCTTCTATGGCCACCCGTGGTCACAAAGAGAATGAACATCTCCACTTTTGACAAAGAGTGGGGGAGTATCTTAGGGCAAAGTATGTTTTTTAGTTTTTGCTTAATGCTGGATTGCTTTTCTTGTGGACTTTCATTCTGGTGCTGGGAAGACGTACACCATTCTCCTAGAATGATGTTAAGCAAAGTATCTACAGCAATAAAACAACAATCAGTAACAGTTTTCTAGAATAGCCACTGCCGTTTTTAACTATCACCAGATTGTCGCCTACGATTCGTACTAAACACGTAGGGCAGTACAGCATCAGAGAATTGAGAGTATACTCGGGGCAGTGGGTGCATGCCTCGTGCCTCCATACGGGGAGCTGGACGACCCTACCCCATTTTTGAGTCTCTCTCCATGAGGATACCGGGGTCGGGGAGGGGGGGGGGGTTTTTTACAAATAGTTCTCCCACCTTCTGAAAGTTCTGTGCTTTTAACTTCCTTTAATCCGCCACTCTCTTTGACTCTGTCCTTCCCTTTGCTTTCTGTCATCTGCTGTCTTTCTGACTTATTGGCCCATTCTCATGCCCTTTTTAAAAAAGTTGTTTTCGGAATTATTTTTCCTTTGAGCTCCTCCAAAATCGGAATGTGTTGGCTGAAAGCAGCAGGGAGACTAGTGAAAACTGAAACCCGGACACATACGTACCTGATCCATTATGGCCTTGTGGTCTGGGAACGCAGAAGAAGAAGAAGATTAAGCTCAGTGGTAGCATGGAAAGACAGTGATTTCACTCTCTGCCCCAAAGTATTGATCTGTGAGTGTGTGTGTGTGTACGTGTGAGCGTGGACAGGAAGCTAACTGTTGGTCCACCCACCTGTCGGCTCTGGTTGCCTTGGCAACGCAGCCTGTTGACGAGACCAATGGCAGATTCAGTGGTGGGAGAGGGGAGGGGTGGGGTATTATTGTCGCCAGTCTGTATAGAGTTCCTCTCATGGAGTGGGTGGGTGTCCTCTGTAGGGACTAGCTGTGGTGGTGGTGGTTCCACATGCCATTAGGCCAACTGACTGGGGTTACCGCACCATGGCTGTCTGTCTGTCTGTCTCTCTCTCGTCCTTCCTTCCGTATAGCGACCGCAGTCAGTGCTGACGGCTGTAGAACTTTAGGAGGATCTACGGAGTTTGTACAGAAATAAAGAAGAAGAAAATGGACAGAGGAAAAAGAAGACAGAAAGCTTGGCCCAGCCAGCCATCTCTCTCTCTCTCTCTCTCTCTCTCTCTCTCTCTGTTGTGTGTTCATATATCGCTCTAGCTTAGAAAGGAAGGGGGTGGACTCAGCAAAGTAATGCTACCACATAATACATAACTAGAACAGAGGCTTTAATCACATTCGCACGCCTCGCGTTCATCGTGCGTCATAAAACTGACATCTTCCTCCTGACGCAAATTGTTTACGTAAAGGAAATGCGTGTGCCTGCGTAAATGAAACGTGCGTTTAAAGGCACACGTTGTGTGTAGGTGAAGACGGGGTAAAAAGCCCATGGGCGGGTAAGAAGCCCATGCCAATTATCTCATGAAATGAAGCAAATTTCAGTCACATTTATTTATTTCATGAGATAATTGGCATGGGCTTCTTACCCGCCCATGGGCTTTTTACCCCATCTTCACCTCTGTGTGTGTGTGTGGGCGCGCGTGTGTTTGTGTCTGTGTTTGTGTTTGTGCGTAGCCTACATTCCAGTATCAGCCGAGAGTGTCATCGACTGATACCATCAAAATTAATGCCATGTAATAAGGCTGAAACACACGCGCGCGCGCATACAGAGCGAGCCGGAGAGAGAGAGAGAGAGAGAGAGAGAGAGAGAGAGAGAGAGAGAGAGAGAGAGAGAGAGAGAGAGAGAGAGAGAGAGCGCAAACAAACAAACAAGGAGCTTGCTACCGCCAGATTCAGACCAAAGCATCAGCAGGTGATGAGCTGCCACAACTATATAAACGCCACATACGACAATGGACCCTTTTTTAATTTTCGGCATGTACTGCACATTGCCGGTAGGACTCTTTTGAGTCCGAGTAAATTTTACTCCCTTCCCCCCAGTAGATGGGTGCGCGGCGCGACCTCCGGGGGGGTGCTTTCGTAGTCGCGAACGTAAAATTACGGTCAGGGTTATCCCAATGGGTCCCCCCCCCCGCACTTAGTGCTGGATCCATATAGCGATGCCCTACCACTGTTTTAGCCGGGGAGGAGGGGCCCCTCTACCTCCCTCCCTCCGACCCAAACAAGTAGGAATCGTTAACTAGCCCCGTCAGTAATCACTAGTTTTAAAATTGACAGATTTTAAAGATATTTTAACAACAAATTATGCTTTTAACAATAAATGTACATAACCTAGAAATATAATTTGAAACGCAGGGTCCACTTGTATAGAACACAAGGAACAGGGGGATAGCCTCTGTTTATAACTTTTTCTGCCCGGACTCGGACAAATTATGTTAGTGCTTTTTAGAGTCCGTGGTTGTTTTTGTTTGTATATTTTGATCTATTTAGGGACCCTCGTTTCTCCTATCCTTTAACATTTTTATAAAAACATTTGATGTATTCCTTTTAACTCTGTACAAATAGTTTTCCACTTTAAGTGGAAATCTTTTAAACGAGATTTTTGACAAATAAAAGTTAATAAAAACAAAAAACGTGTAAATATTCTCGTTAGACCTTTATTTGAATTTTAAAAAATTTCATTAAAACTTGTTCTTTTAAAAGTAAAGTGGTCCTGAAATTTTAATCATTTGCTCTCGCCAGGAGGGGTGCAGCTAGAAGTTTTATTTTAATCAATCATTTTATATCAAAAGTAAAATTTTACAATATAGAGTAGTCTCGTACGAGCCATGGCTCCTAAAAATTAAAACTTGACCTTTATTCAAGATAAAACATTTGTAAAAAGAAAAAAAAATCTAAAGTAGGGGAAGACGGGGTAAAAAGCGCATGGGCGGGTAAGAAGCCCACCCCAATTATCTCATGAAATTAAGCAAATTTCAGTCTGATTTTGCCCATGAGACGAGCGTTAATGTCTAGCATTCGTCTCATGGGCAAATTTGACTGAAATTTTCTTTATTTCATGAGATAATTGGGGTGGGCTTCTTACCCGCCCATGCGCTTTTTACCCCGTCTTCCCCTATATGTATAGGCCTGTGACGTATACAACACAGAGAAGAGAGAGAGAGAGAGAGAGAGAGAGAGAGAGAGAGAGAGAGAGAATTGGCTTTGCAGAAGAAAGCAACCACAGTTTTCTTGTTTCAATGTCTTTATTTGATTCTACAATAACAAGTAACAAAACGGTCACGTGATCCAGCAGCTTTAGTTTGATGAGTCGATTTCTGAGAGTCAAGGAAGTGTGTGTGTGTGTGTGTGTGTGTGTGTGTGTGTGTGTGCGTGCGTGCGCGCGCGCGCGCGCGCTGCGCGAGCGTGCATGCGCGAGCGTGCATGCGCGTCTGCGCTTATGTGCTAAAGCAATACATCTTCCAAAAAAAGTTGCACAACTCGATACTTCGATCTGGAATTTCACAGTTTCTTCTTCTTGTTACTGTTGTTGTTGTTGTTGTTGTTGTTGTTGTTGTTGTTGTTGTTGTTTTCGTGTTTGTTTCAACAGAGCCATAAATAAGAATCTATGCTGAGTTTCATTGAATTCGATAGTGGATATCAAGTTTGTTAGTAGGCCTACTGATTTATAACGAATCTAAAATTAAAAAAGCTGGGTGATTGAAGAAAAGTGACTTCTCATTAATCGCTCAAGATAATTGGGCATATTTTCAAAAGTATGCTGTAATAATAAAGTTGTAGTGTTTTTTATCAATGCATGTTTGTTTTGGTAGTCAGTAAATCATGTCAGCTATTCTACTAACGCCAGAATAGTATCTACGGACATAAGAATTGCTTCTGGTAGAAATACATGTTCATATTTTTCACTCTTTTCCTATGACAAGATGCTCATACGGCAGTACATACTATGACTGTGTTGTGTTGCCATGGGGAAATAGTAAAAAAGAACAACGTGTTGTTCTACCCACTCTATTGTACAAACGGTAATGACGAGCCATTATGAAGACCAACTGAACAAGCTAATAGGGTCTAATGAGAGAAACAACTTCACAGTAATGTCAGGTGATTTTATCAGTCGACTGTTCGTTTAGCAGAATACATGTGTTTTGGGCAAGTTTTGATGCTTCCCACTATCATCTTGTGAACCGCTAAACAAGCAGATGTTCAACATACAAGCTTGTGTGTGTGGGTGGGTGGGTGGGTACGTGCGTATGTGTGTGTGTGTGTGTGTGTGTGTGTGTGTGTGTGTGTGCTATAATCAACAACTCAGTGGCTTTCCATTCTTCATAAGCGCATTCTTCATTGATCCTATAACCATAATGCTTCAAATAGGCCTAAACAACTTTGTTTGTAGATAGTAGACTAGTATAAAAGCGCCATCATTTCCTACAGAGCAACTGCACATTAAAACAGATACAACACTTCTCTTTTCCTTAAACTTGCACGTCTTCCAAAGCTTGTTGAGACATCATGTTTTCAATCCTCCGAAGTCGGAGTGTGGCTGCCCACGTGGCGGGGTAATCAAAAACGATCACCACACACGTAATGTTCTCATCCCTAGCTGGTGCATTTGTGTCATTAGTGTTCAAGTGCTTCGGCTGTTGGGATGATCCCTGGAGTCTTTAAGCCAGGGTAAGACAACAACAACATCATGTTTGCAGACAGTGGTTACCATAGCCTCATCACACGCTAACAATATTTATCTGCATTAAAACAAAACAAACATATTTAACTGTACTTAGAACATCCAACTTCTTTCCTACCTGCATTTAAATCGATCGGATATTATCAGAGGCGAAGTACCTTTTTATTATATATATTAGACCATCAGACAGAAATACGGACCATTATAGACAACGGAAACTGCTAAATTAAGATATATGTGAAGACGGGGTAAAAAGCCCATGGGCGGGTAAGAAGCCCATGCCAATTGTCTCATGAAATGAAGCAAATTTCAGTCACATTTTGCCCATGAGACGAGTGTTAATGTTTAGCGTTCGTCTCATGGGCAAATTTGACTGAAAATTTCTTTATTTCATGAAATAAATGGCATGGGCTTCTTACCCCCCCCCCATGGGCTTTTTACCCCGTCTTCACCATTAGACCATCAGACAGAAATGCGGACAACGGAAACTGCTAGGGTATGCACAGACGGCTAGGGTATACACAGAATAATTATAATAGACTTAAGACTAACTTGCCTTCCTTAACTCAGACCACACGGTGATCACTGAAGGTTTGAAGAATGGAAAGCGGGTCATGGGTTGAACAGTTCCCCGCAGAACACAGCACGAAGAAGATCGGATGACACCTCCCTCCCACCAGCATGCATCAACCATCATGGCAGCCGACTCCATTTCTCCAAGGGGGGAAACCCGTCTCCTCAGTCCTTGTACACGACGCCAGAGGGCGGGGGCAGCACGGACTGTGACGTCACACAGGAGGGCTGCACGCTCTTCACCTTGGACGTGGTGGGGATGGTCATCTGCCCCGGGCTCAGGGGTGGCTTCCCTTCCTCCGCATCTTCCGGGGCGCGCAGAGGAACCTTGTCGTCGTCGTCGTCGAGCAAAGCCGAGTCGTCGTCGCAGTAGTGGGTGAGGAAGGAGGGAAAGAGCAGGGACATGGCCAGAGTGATGCCTCCCACGCAGAACAGCACCAGCCCGATCAGCTTGCACATGTCCAGCGTGGTGTTGTAGCTCTTGGCGCTCGTGTCGATGTACCACTCCCCGGCGCCCTTATCCTCTCCGATGATCACCGTCTTGGGGGGGACCAGGTACCCGACAAGGATCCCCACCACCCCGAAGAGCAGCAGGTTCACCCCCACCCACATGAAGATCTTCCACCAGATGGGGGGGCAGCGGCGGCGGCGCGGGTTGGGGTGCAGGAGGTAGAGGTCGTCGTCGTCCTCGTAGACGGAGGGGTCCTTGAAGCTGGCCGGGCTGTCGTAGAAATGGTGCAGGTACGACTTCACCCCGAAGTACATCGGGCACGACCGCTTCCGCTTGGTGGTGCTACTGCTACTTCCTGTTCCGGTGGTGGGAGCGTTTCCGCCGGAAGTGTCTCCCGCGGTTGTGGAGCCTTTCGTTTCGCCTGGGTCCTTGCTGCTAGAGTCTGTTTTGGGAGAACAGAGAAATACGGTAAATTACAGAAAGAAGAAAACAAAGAAGATGATGATGATGATGATGATGATGATGATGATGATGATGATGATGATGATGATGATGATGATGAAGGAGAAAGAGAGGAAAAGGACGAAGAACAGAAGAAGAGGAGGAAAAGGAAGAATGAGCTTGTGCGGTGTTTGGTAAACCTATGAAGCAAGCCCTAAGCATTTGCAACACAAACCTAACAACCAGTAGTATACACCCGGCTAATATCACGAGAAGTGGATAGACATTGAATGAAAGACACACACACATTAGTATACAAACAAACACAAATAAATATGGTAGCCTTCCGACATCAAACCTCCAAACAAGAGAGAGAGAGAGAGAGAGAGAGAGAGAGAGAGAGAGAGAGAGAGAGAGAGAGAGAGAGAGAGAGAGAGAGAGAGAGAGAGAGAGAGAGAGAGAGAGAGAGAGAGAGAGAGAGAGAGAGAGAGAGAGAGATTCAACCAATCTGTCCCTAACATTCGTAAAAACAACATAATTAGCCTAATTAGTGTCTCGCACACATCCTCCTCATCCTTTGTTTTTCCCTCCAGAAAGGTATCAAAAGTCAAAGACAAAACAGACAGTTGTTGGGACGATTATGGGGATGATTATGCAGCCATTGTCGACATTTAGCGAGATAACTGTGGAGGTAATTGGTGCAAATTGGTGCAGACACAACTAGCGACGATTCGTCTTGGGATGTTAAAGGTGGACCCTGACGGATGAGTTTTAGTAAGAAACACGTCGAGATCGCCAGAAAAACACCCTTTACAGAGATTGCAACACTCACTTTGCTCTGGTTTCCTATAAATCAAACAGTCAAATCGGCGATTCCTCCTTGGCGGATGTGCTGGAAGTCAAATTATTTCACCCAAAGAGAAGGCGTGTGCCGTCTCTTTTCTAATGGCCGCCAAATCGTTTGCACGAAATGTTCGCAATACAAGCATTTTTTTCTTTTCTTTTTTAAAATTTTATACAGTTTATCGAAAGGAGTTTCGCTCACAACGAAGGAAATAGCTCCCATTTTTTTTGTTTACTGCATTACAAAAAAAGAAAATGCTTCAACCACAATGAATGACCTCCACCCGCCCCATCCAAAATGGCTACTCTCTCCGGCATCTCCGCCCAGGAAGAATCGTCGTTTTGACGGTTTAATTTCTAGGAAACCAGCGCAAAGTGAGTGTTCCGATCCTTGAGAAGGCTGTCTTTCTGGTGATCTCGACGTGTTTCTTGCAAAAACTCATCCGTCAGGGTCCACCTTTAACGTTTGTTTGGACGGTGACCTTACACCGTAGTATATTTACATACTAACAATCCAACATTTACAGCAAGGAGCTCAGTAGAGCTTAGCTTAGTATTATATTGTTTGTTTGTTTTGCTTGTTTCAACACAATGCCTGGTTTAATCAACCACTTCTGAAGTAACTTTGCTAACTATGTTGAACAAAAAATGAATTGATTTGAAACGTTAATT
>CM065689.1:1603759-1616259 GCA_017654935.2 Phymorhynchus buccinoides
GCAAACCATTTTGCCGTCGTGACCTTGACCTTGGCGTACGACCTTGAAAACCGAAAATCTTTAAGGGGCCATTACTCCCACACCGTTGGTGTTAGAGTCTTCAAATTTGGCATGCAGGTACTTTGGCGTATGCCCGTTCTGATGGTGGCATACTGATCAAGGTCAAGGTCATGGTCCGGGAGATCGTAGGCCTTGAAAGTGGTAGGGGTCTACAAATTGGGTTTTCAGCCATATTTTCCACATTTGTACTTAACAGAAGCGCTTCATATTGTGTCTGGCACTGTATACCCTAGAGTAGAAAACATCTGAGCATACATTATCGCCATGCTGACCTTGACCTTGAAGTGTGACCTTGAAAACCGAAATTTCCTTCTTTGCGCTATATATTATTGTTCAAGCTGTATCTCGTGAACTACAAGACATAAGTTCTTCAAATGTTGTGTCAGGATGTGGATGAATGAAAATGTGTTTAACGTCCTCCAGAGAGAGAGAGAGAGAGAGAGAGGGGGGGGGAGAGACAGACAGACAGACAGACAGACAGACAGACAGACAGACAAAGACACACACAAAGAAAGAAAGACAGACAGAGAGACATAGACAGAGAGCAAAGAGGACAACTGCTGTTCCAGTTGGATGAATGAAAATTTGTTTAACGTCCTCCGCCCCGGAGCAGGCACAGAGGCAGACAGAGAGAGAGAGAGAGAGAGACAGAGACAGAGACAGAGACAGAGACAGAGACAGACAGACAGAGAGAGAGAGAGAGACAGACAGAGAGAGAGACACATAGGCATACAGATACATGAGACACATAGAGAGAGATAGACAAAGACACAGAGAGAGATAGACAGACAGAGAGAGAGAGAGAGAGAGAGAGAGAGAGAGACAGACAGACAGAGACAGACAGACAGTGAGACATAGGCCCTACAGACAAGGGCAGAGAGAGAGAGGGGGGGGGGGTGGACAGAGACAGAAAGCGAGAGAGAGAGACACAGACAGACAAACATACACAGAGAGCCCACCCAGAGGAACGCGGCGACAGAAGATCAAATTACACCACCAGGAACGGGCAACGTTCGGTTTTACCCCCCCCCTCCCCAACTATACCGCTCTCCCGAACAAGGGCGTCGCCGAGCGGCAGACATGTCCGTCACCAGCAATGCCACGCACTTGCGACACGCCGTAGCATAATTGTCCGTCACCGTAGGTGATCGGACTTTGCAGTCATCTGGTTTGTATTTTTGTTTTTGTCCGTCACCATAGGTGATCGGACTTTGTGGTCGTCTGGTTTGTATTTGTCCATCAAAATAGGTGATAGGACTTTGCATGGGTTGGTTTGTATTTTTTTGTTTTTTTTGTTTTTTTGTTTTTTTGTCTGTCCCAAGGATATCTCCCGAACCACTTGACCGAATCGCGTCAAATTTTGTCGACTGGTGTGTCACCATGAGAGGAACGCATCCGCGCAAAATGTTTCGCCGTCGTGACCTTGACCTTGGCTTACGACCTTGAAAACCGAAAATCTTTAAGGGGCCATAACTCCCACACCGTTCGTGTTAGAGTCTTCGAATTTGGCATGTAGGTACTTTGGCTTATGCCTGTTCTGATGGTGGCATACCGATCAAGGTCAACGTCACGGTCCGGGAGATTGGTAGGCCTTGAATGTGGTAGGGGTCTACAAACTGGGTTTTAAGCTTTATTTTCCACATTTGTGCTTGACAGAAGCGCTTCAGATTGTATGTGGTACTGTATACCCTAGAGTAGAAAACATCCCAGCATAAATTATCGCCATGCTGACCTTGGCCTTGAAGTTTGACCTTGAAAACCGAAATTTCCTTCTTTGCGCTATGTATTTCTTCTTCAAGCTGTATCTCGTGAACTAGAAGACAGAATCCCTTGCAATTTTGTGTCAGGATGTGACACTCGACGGGGTGTCGCAAGTGCGTGGCATTGCTGGTGACGGACATGTCTGCCGCTCGGCGACGCCCTTGTTATATCTACGACAGCTCAGACAGGAACACACCAATAAGCCCTGCTCGTGTTGTCTTGCATAAAATATCCAATTAAAACTGTTTCACACGTCAACTTGGGTAAAGCATTCCCTTAACCTATTTTCCTAGAATCACCAATGGTTATGATTGCGCAAAATTGTGATGTTGGTTGGTTGGTTGGTTGGCTGGCTTACCCTGGCTAAACGACTCCAGGGATCATCCAAACAGCGAGAGCACTTGAACACTAAGGTACAAATGCATCAGCTAGGGATGAGAACATTACGTGTGTGACCGCTTTTGATTACCCCGCCATGTGGGCAGCCACACTCCGTCTTCAGGGGATTTTAGACTGATGATGTTTTGCTGGGAGCTTGTCATGGCTTAAGACAATCCCCGCACAACCATTCAGAGCATAACAACATTTTGATGTAGCCTTGGCGTTCTAGCTTATGTCAACTGGTCTGACACAGCCTCATGCCAAGGCATATTGTGATGTAATAGTTCGGATGCTTCAATGTAGGCCTACGTTCCATGGTTGCTGGGGTTTTTCCATTTACAGCAAATCAATATATTTTTAAAAACGGTGTGTGTGCGTGTGCGCGTGTGTGTGTGTGCGTGCGTGTGAGCGTGCGTACGAGTGTGTGTGAGCGTGCGGCGTGCGTGCGTGCGTGCGTGCGTGTGTGTGTGTGTGTGTGTGAGCGTGCGTGCGTGCGTGCGTGCGTGCGTGCGTGCGTGTGTGTGTGAGCGTGCGTGCGTGCGTGCGTGTGTGTGTGTGTGTGTGTGTATGTGTGAGCGTGCGTGCGTACGTGCATGCGTGCGTGTGTGTGTGTGTGTGTGTGCGCGCGCGCGCGCGCGCGTGCGTGTGTGTGTGTTCTATTCCAGGTGTTTGCCTTGACATCAGTGTTGGCCATAGCTGTCCCCAGAGCAATCTACATCTGTGACTTTGTAGCCAGCTGGTGAGGCCCTTAGTTCTTCTCTCTCTGTCTCTCTGTCTGTCTGTCTCTATGTCTGTCTGTCTGTCTGTCTCTCTGTCTGTCTGTCTCTCTGAGGACGAAATTGTCATTACTTATTACTAACGGTAATCCACTGAAGCACTAGTTAATTAGAATCACCCCCCAAAAAGCATCATTGTTCGCTTTCGGCAAGGAGGTTCGTTTTGCTTTTGTGGCTATAATATCTGTTTGCTGCTTGTCCAAAGATGTGTGGGAGGGATAGTGTGTGTGTGTGTGTGTGTGTGTGTGTGTGTGTGTGTGTGTGTGTGTGTGTGTGTGTGTGTGTGTGCGCGTGTGCGTGCGTGTGCGTGCGTGTGTGTGTGTGTGTGTGCGTGCGTGCGTGCGTGCGTGCGTGTGTGTGTAGGTTTTTTTCTTTCAACTTGGTTTTGGGGTTCATTTCATGAGAGGACGTTTTTATTAATGACTAGCAAGGATTTGAGATTTTAAAAAATTATCCTCACTTATTAAGCATGCAATTTTATCTTTTCTTTCTTTTCCCGTCTCTGCTATTTCTCTGTTTCTGTTCAGCTTATTGAGTCTGTTATTGTTTCTTTTTTCTTTCTTTTTTCTTTCTATCTTTATTGGTCCTTTGTAGTTAGCTGCCCATGTGCCTGTTCCAGTTCAGCTCATTACTGATGCTGTGATCAATAGTTTCTCCATTTATTTATTTATTTATTTATTTGTCCCTTGCAGCTACCTGTCCATGTGCCTGTTCCAGTTCAGCTCGTTGTTGATGCTGTGATCAATAGTTTATCCGTTTATTTTTGTTTATTTTTTAATTTTGCTGTCCCATCTTCTGCATGGGTCGTTGCAGTGGCGTTGCTCCCCCACCGCTCATTCCGAATCCCAATTCGCAGCTACACCCCGGCTTGTTCAGGTCGCAGAATCCGAGACCAGCAGTCCAAGGAGTGAAAATAGGGTATTACGCCCTCTTCGGCCTTTCGGCAATGTGGGGCATTTGTAAATACAAAGATGGTGGGAACAATACTGGAGGCAATGCCCGGAGGCAGTGCTAAACCAGTAACGTCCCGATTTCTTATTAATGCAGATATGTGTAGCAGTAACCACGCCTCGGTTAAACCTCATCGGCTATGATACCACCACAAAGATAGCAGTCCAAGGAGAGCGAATCTATGCTAGGCCGTCAGGAGGCAACCAACCGAGGAGACACTGCACTGCTGCTCAGTCACTTCGGTGGACTTGAGCGGAGTCTGTTCAGGACACCACCTACTAAGCCCCCTACTGACGACACTATTCTCTTAGTCGCGGAGCCAGCGTGAGTGAGGTCCTCCTCTGAGGGCGCATTTATTTATTTATTTATTTATTTATTTGTCCTTTCAGCTACCTGTCCATGTGCCTGTTCCAGTTCAGCTCATTGCTGATGCTGTATTTCGGTCGCGTTGACCTTTTGCTGCTCAAGGTCAAGGACACGGGTTTCAGCCTCAGGTCACGACCTTTCTGCTGCTGCTGCCTCTGCTGCCCGGTGCTGCCCCCTACCAGGTGACTGTTGCCCTCCGCCACGTTGCTACAGGAGGACTATGTTTTCACTTGCGTCAGTAATGGTCGCAATGCACGTTGCCATTTTTCACTCCTTCCCCATGGCAATAGTGATTTATGCAAGTTGCACTATTACTAGTATATCACTGTGTTGTCATGGGAAAAGAATTGGAAATAGCAACATGTTCTGTTAGCATTGCTATCGGCCTGTCTGTCTGCAGCATGCCGCATCGTGAACTGCTGCACAGAGTCACTTCAAATGTTGACGTTTGTGTGTGGTGGAGAGTAACTAAAGCCTATAAAGGGGTGTCAGTAAGATCGCCATCACTTCAAATGTTGACGTTTGTGTGGTGGAGAGTAACTAAGGCCTATAAAGGGGTGTAACGAAGATCGCCATCACTTCAAATGTTGACGTTTGTGTGGTGGAGAGTAACTAACTAAGGCCTATAAAGGGGTGTCACTAAGATCGCCATCACTTCAAATGTTGACGTTCGTGTGGTGGAGAGTAACTAAGGCCTATAAAGGGGTGTAACGAAGATCGCCATCACTTCAAATGTTGACGTTTGTGTGGTGGAGAGTAACTAAGGCCTATAAAGGGGTGTAACGAAGATCGCCATCACTTCAAATGTTGACGTTCGTGTGGTGGAGAGTAACTAAGGCCTATAAAGGGGTGTAACGAAGATCGCCATCACTTCAAATGTTGACGTTCGTGTGGTGGAGAGTAACTAAGGCCTATAAAGGGGTGTAACGAAGATCGCCATCACTTCAAATGTTGACGTTCGTGTGGTGGAGAGTAACTAAGGCCTATAAAGGGGTGTAACGAAGATCGCCATCACTTCAAATGTTGACGTTCGTGTGGTGGAGAGTAACTAAGGCCTATAAAGGGGTGTAACGAAGATCGCCATCACTTCAAATGTTGACGTTCGTGTGGTGGAGAGTAACTAAGGCCTATAAAGGGGTGTAACGAAGATCGCCATCACTTCAAATGTTGACGTTCGTGTGGTGGAGAGTAACTAAGGCCTATAAAGGGGTGTAACGAAGATCGCCATCACTTCAAATGTTGACGTTCGTGTGGTGGAGAGTAACTAAGGCCTATAAAGGGGTGTAACGAAGATCGCCATCACTTCAAATGTTGACGTTCGTGTGGTGGAGAGTAACTAAGGCCTATAAAGGGGTGTCAACGAAGATCGCCATCACTTCAAATGTTGACGTTTGTGTGGTGGAGAGTAACTAAGGCCTATAAAGGGGTGTAACGAAGATCGCCATCACTTCAAATGTTGACGTTTGTGTGGTGGAGAGTAACTAAGGCCTATAAAGGGGTGTAACGAAGATCGCCATCACTTCAAATGTTGACGTTTGTGTGGTGGAGAGTAACTAAGGCCTATAAAGGGGTGTAACGAAGATCGCCATCACTTCAAATGTTGACGTTTGTGTGGTGGAGAGTAACTAAGGCCTATAAAGGGGTGTAACGAAGATCGCCATCACTTCAAATGTTGACGTTTGTGTGGTGGAGAGTAACTAAGGCCTATAAAGGGGTGTAACGAAGATCGCCATCACTTCAAATGTTGACGTTTGTGTGGTGGAGAGTAACTAAGGCCTATAAAGGGGTGTAACGAAGATCGCCATCACTTCAAATGTTGACGTTTGTGTGGTGGAGAGTAACTAAGGCCTATAAAGGGGTGTAACGAAGATCGCCATCACTTCAAATGTTGACGTTTGTGTGGTGGAGAGTAACTAAGGCCTATAAAGGGGTGTAACGAAGATCGCCATCACTTCAAATGTTGACGTTTGTGTGGTGGAGAGTAACTAAGGCCTATAAAGGGGTGTAACGAAGATCGCCATCACTTCAAATGTTGACGTTTGTGTGGTGGAGAGTAACTAAGGCCTATAAAGGGGTGTAACGAAGATCGCCATCACTTCAAATGTTGACGTTTGTGTGGTGGAGAGTAACTAAGGCCTATAAAGGGGTGTAACGAAGATCGCCATCACTTCAAATGTTGACGTTTGTGTGTGGTGGAGAGTAACTAAGGCCTATAAAGGGGTGTAACGAAGATCGCCATCACTTCAAATGTTGACGTTTGTGTGGTGGAGAGTAACTAAGGCCTATAAAGGGGTGTAACGAAGATCGCCATCACTTCAAATGTTGACGTTTGTGTGGTGGAGAGTAACTAAGGCCTATAAAGGGGTGTAACGAAGATCGCCATCACTTCAAATGTTGACGTTTGTGTGGTGGAGAGTAACTAAGGCCTATAAAGGGGTGTAACGAAGATCGCCATCACTTCAAATGTTGACGTTTGTGTGGTGGAGAGTAACTAAGGCCTATAAAGGGGTGTAACGAAGATCGCCATCACTTCAAATGTTGACGTTTGTGTGGTGGAGAGTAACTAAGGCCTATAAAGGGGTGTAACGAAGATCGCCATCACTTCAAATGTTGACGTTTGTGTGGTGGAGAGTAACTAAGGCCTATAAAGGGGTGTAACGAAGATCGCCATCACTTCAAATGTTGACGTTTGTGTGGTGGAGAGTAACTAAGGCCTATAAAGGGGTGTAACGAAGATCGCCATCACTTCAAATGTTGACGTTTGTGTGGTGGAGAGTAACTAAGGCCTATAAAGGGGTGTAACGAAGATCGCCATCACTTCAAATGTTGACGTTTGTGTGGTGGAGAGTAACTAAGGCCTATAAAGGGGTGTAACGAAGATCGCCATCACTTCAAATGTTGACGTTTGTGTGGTGGAGAGTAACTAAGGCCTATAAAGGGGTGTAACGAAGATCGCCATCACTTCAAATGTTGACGTTTGTGTGGTGGAGAGTAACTAAGGCCTATAAAGGGGTGTAACGAAGATCGCCATCACTTCAAATGTTGACGTTTGTGTGGTGGAGAGTAACTAAGGCCTATAAAGGGGTGTAACGAAGATCGCCATCACTTCAAATGTTGACGTTTGTGTGGTGGAGAGTAACTAAGGCCTATAAAGGGGTGTAACGAAGATCGCCATCACTTCAAATGTTGACGTTTGTGTGGTGGAGAGTAACTAAGGCCTATAAAGGGGTGTAACGAAGATCGCCATCACTTCAAATGTTGACGTTTGTGTGGTGGAGAGTAACTAAGGCCTATAAAGGGGTGTAACGAAGATCGCCATCACTTCAAATGTTGACGTTTGTGTGGTGGAGAGTAACTAAGGCCTATAAAGGGGTGTAACGAAGATCGCCATCACTTCAAATGTTGACGTTTGTGTGGTGGAGAGTAACTAAGGCCTATAAAGGGGTGTAACGAAGATCGCCATCACTTCAAATGTTGACGTTTGTGTGGTGGAGAGTAACTAAGGCCTATAAAGGGGTGTAACGAAGATCGCCATCACTTCAAATGTTGACGTTTGTGTGGTGGAGAGTAACTAAGGCCTATAAAGGGGTGTAACGAAGATCGCCATCACTTCAAATGTTGACGTTTGTGTGGTGGAGAGTAACTAAGGCCTATAAAGGGGTGTAACGAAGATCGCCATCACTTCAAATGTTGACGTTTGTGTGGTGGAGAGTAACTAAGGCCTATAAAGGGGTGTAACGAAGATCGCCATCACTTCAAATGTTGACGTTTGTGTGGTGGAGAGTAACTAAGGCCTATAAAGGGGTGTAACGAAGATCGCCATCACTTCAAATGTTGACGTTTGTGTGGTGGAGAGTAACTAAGGCCTATAAAGGGGTGTAACGAAGATCGCCATCACTTCAAATGTTGACGTTTGTTTTATCACGTTGACGTTTGTGTGGTGGAGAGTAACTAAGGCCTATAAATAACTGCCTGGAATGTCAGGGAATAACTGGGGGGGGGGGGGAGAGGATGAGAGAGAGGTAGGGGTGTATGTGATGAGGAATAGAGTGAACTACAGCAGGTGGTTAAAAGCGCCGGAGGACATTTTCCTCACTCAGTGACAACCTTGCCATACAAAATAACATTGTCTTTGTATAGATTAAAAAATATATATAAATAAATTATACGTGCATATGTAATATATGACATGGAAATCAACAACCAGAATTCACCCGAAGTCGGAGTGTGGCGGCCCACGTGGCGGGTAATAAAAAACCCTGATCACTCATGTAATGTACTCATCCGTAGCTAATGCATTTGTACCATAGGGCTTCGGCTGCTGGGATGATCCCTGGAGTCTTTTAGCCAGGGTACGTCAACAACAACAGCAACAATAACAACAACAACCAAAATGCAACTCTCCTGTCGTCAGGAAAGGATTTACTGAAGGCAACTAGACAATAACAACAGTGTGATATTTGGGGCCAAATAAAGTAGCGAAGGGAATAGGCCTACTATAATCTAAACTAATCCTCCTTTTGATCTTCCTAGATCCCCCCATGGGGATACCGGGGGTCTTTTGCATAAATAGTTCCCCCACCTTCTGGAAGTTATGTGCTTGTAGCTTCCTCTAATCTGATACTCTCTTTGACTCTGCCTTTTCCCTTTGCTTACTGTCATCTATCTTTCTGCCTTACCGGTCCATTCTCCTGCCTTTTTTCAAGAAACACTTTCAAAAAGATTCCCCCAGCCGAAGTCGGACATGCTGGGCCTAACTTTTTTTTTACGTAGGCGCATAATGGCAGCATGACGTATCTGCGCTCATAATTAACAGGAAACTGTGTGAGCGATCGAAGAAGAAGAAGATCTTCCTAGATAAGCCAGACAATAGATTATATGGTTCAGATTTTCTTATATCTATTTGTCTATGTGTGTCTGTCTGTGTGTCTGCCTGTCTGTCTGTCTGTCTGTCTGTGTCACAGACGCAGTTTGGTGAAGGTTCGTCTGATGATACTCCAGACAGCTATTCTCCAGCCTATCATACAGTTCGTCGCTGCTGTGTTGTGGGCAGAGGACAAATACAGTGTGTATGGCGTAAGTATACACACTGTCTACCTGTCTGTGTGTGTGTGTGTGTGTGTGTGTGTGTGTGTGTGTGTGTGTGTGTGTGTGTTGTCTTGCCATGGCTAAAAGACCACAGGGAGGAACACTATGGTACAAGCGAAACAGCTACGGATGAGAACATTACGATCGTGACCGTTTTTTATTACCCCGCCACGTGGGCAGCCACATTCTGTCTTCGGGGGAGCTTTACTGTCATATACAGGCAGGCCACACCCAGTCCCATTTCTTCCTGAAGATCGATTCCATCTTCACGGCCATCTGTGGGCTGTGTGGTCTGCACCTTGTGATGGTCTACAACTTCAAATATATCACTATTTTATTCACACTACGGGATGTTTGGTCTGCACCTTGTGATGGTCTTCAACAACAAATATATCACTATTTTATTCACACTACAGGCTGTTCTGCACTTTGTGATGGTCTACAACTTCAAATATATCACTATTTTATTCACACTACGGGATGTTTGGTCTGCACCTTGTGATGGTCTACAACTTCAAATATATGACTATTTTATTCACACTACAGGCTGTGTGGTCTGCACCTTTTGATGGTCTACAACTTCAAATATATCACTATTTTATTCACACTACAGGCTGTTTGGTCTGTACCTTGTGATGGTCTACAACTTCAAATATATCACTATTTTATTCACACTACAGGCTGTTTGGTCTGTACCTTGTGATGGTCTACAACTTCAAATATATCACTATTTTTTTATTTTTTTTATTCCTTTTTTTTGCATTTTACAAGTCAAGTAGTCACAACACGTAACAAAACATTAACGCACGCCCACATACTTACACACACACACACACATTCTTATACCTGTAGTCATATCCACAACAATTCAAATTTTACGTCACTTTCAACCAGAAAGTACAGTCATACATTCAAATTAACGCAAAAGAGATAAATATGGATGCCATCGTGTGAAAAAAACTTCTTGTGACATTTCAAAACCAAAAATACATTTTTCTATTTCATATCTCTTTTTTAAATATGAGATAAATTGTTCACACTGTGGGAGTTTTCCTTCACATCTGCATTTATATATAAAAAAAATTGCCAACAGCAAAATAAGGTCAAACGTACTATCAGATTTGAAGCGATCACCGCATCCAAATAACACTATGCTTTCTGTTAGAAATAAGTTTACATGTTCACATTTCAAATTCACCATGTTTTCAAATGCTTTCCAAAAATTCTTTACATGTGTGCAGGCCCAAAAAATATGTTGAATGTTTTCTTTTTCATTATGACAAAAAGTACATTTATCTGAATCAGTAATGTTCATTTTTTGCAAAATCACATTAGTGCCCAAAATTCTGTGAACTAATCGCATTTGGAACCATTTTAATTTAACATCTTTTATGGTTTTTATCTTTTTGAATACTAGTTTCCAGCGCACTTCCACTCTGAGTCTTTCTCTCCATTTATTACAACATTTAGGTTCTTGTGCATCTTGAGCAAGAATATCATAGTAATACTTGGCTCCTTTTGGAGCCGAGCAAATAACTTTTTTCAACATATTAACATAATTATCAGCTTTATGTGAAATAACAATTCCAAGCTTTCTTGCATACATTCTGACAGCACTTTTAAGACCATGGTAAGAAACAAAATCACATAACACACAATATTTCTCCATAAAGGAAGGAAACGATAAAAAAATTAGCTATTTTCGTCTAATAAATTTCCAACAAAAACCACATCTTTCTCAACCCAGCTTTGATGGAAAACACTTTTTCCACCTATCCTAATATGTGGGTTGCAAAACAAAGGTTCTGAGCAAAATTCATCAACAGTTTTAACATGAAGCGCTTCTCCCAAAACTTTATATGATTTAAATACATCTTTCCAAAAATCGTAGGCATGATCTATGTTAGAAATATCAGATCCTATTTTTTCAATATTATTAAGTTTTGGGCACTGAAGGCATAACAATTCTTTCCATTTATGTTTACTGGAGTACACTTTACGAATCCATGTTAATTTTAATGCCGTCAGTTGTTTTTTAATATCAGGTATGCCCATGCCTCCAAGTAAAATGTTTTTGATTGATGTTTTTCTATTGATTTTGTCTTTGTTCTTATTCCACACAAATGTGAACACCATATTTTGAATGTCCCTACATATATAGTCTGGAGGGTTAGGCAGTAAAATCCACAATATATCACTATTTTATTCACACTACAGGCTGTGTGGTCTGTACCTTGTGATGGTCTACAACTTCAAATATATCACTATTTTATTCACACTACAGGCTGTGTGGTCTGCACCTTGTGATGGTCTACAACTACAAATATATCACTATTTTATTCACACTACGGGATGTTTGGTCTGCACCTTGTGATGGTCTTCAACAACAAATATATCACTATTTTATTCACACTACGGGATGTTTGGTCTGCACCTTGTGATGGTCTTCAACAACAAATATATCACTATTTTATTCACACTACGGGATGTTTGGTCTGCACCTTGTGATGGTCTTCAACAACAAATATATCACTATTTTATTCACACTACGGGATGTTTGGTCTGCACCTTGTGATGGTCTACAACTACAAATACATCACTATTTTATTCACACTACAGGCTGTTTGGTCTGCACCGTTTGAAGGTCTACAACAACAAATATATCACTATTTTATTCACACTACAGGCTGTTCTGCACTTTGTGATGGTCTACAACAACAAATATATCACTATTTTATTGACACTGCAGGCTGTGTGGTCTACACCTTTTGATGGTCTACAACCACAAATATATCACTATTTTATTGACATTACAGGCTGTGTGGTCTATACCTTTTGATGGTCTACAACAACAAATATATCACTATTTTATTGACACTGCAGGCGGACCACACCCAACCCCACTTCTTCCTGAACTTGCTGAAGATCGTGTCCACGGTGACGGCCATCTACGGGCTGTTCGTTCTGCACGGGTCACTGATGCCCCACCTGGTCACCCACAGCACGCGCCCCAAGCAGATGGCCTTGACCCTGGTCCAGCTGTGTGCCAACCTGCAGTCCACCCTGATGGTCATCCCCTCCAAGTTTGACCTGCCGCCCTGCTCTAGAGGACTGTCT
>CM065689.1:1621259-1733759 GCA_017654935.2 Phymorhynchus buccinoides
GCGTGCGTGCGTGTGTGTGTGTGTGTGTGTGTGTGTGCGTGTGTGTGTGTGTGTGTGTGTGTGCGTGTGTGTGTCTGCCGGTGTGTGTGTGTGTGTGTGTGTGTTTCAAAGTCAAAGTCAAAAATAGTTTATTATCTCGTTAGGATAAATTGCAGAGTGGTCTCGTACAAGCACAATACAAACAAGGAAACACATTTGCATGCATGAAAAATGGAAACAAAACTTCGCAAGAAGTTGGACAGGGTCGATACAAGCGACTATCAAAACATTAAGAACTGCCCTCTTTCCCACCATTTCTGTGTGCGCGCGCGTTTGTGTGTTATTCGTCGTGTCTGATTATGATTTCAAGATACACTTTCTTTCCGTAAATCTGAAAAGAAACTTATTTGAAACAAGCCTGACCGGTAGTCTCCTTGTTGCTGAACACACTGCCCCTCGTTTGCTCCATTCCGCCATGATCAAAGTGTAACTGACCCATGAAAAGATAACTCTCTCGGGTTTGAAAAGAAGAGTTATGTATCCTAAATGTGTTACGTTTCAAAGGGACATAACCAGTGTTTCTGTCCTCACTACTCATATAAGGAAAAGAGACCGGATGTTTATCTTCCCCTATACAGTATCTTTGCTTGAGTCAAGTCATACTGGGCGGTAAACAGACGATGTTGCGTTAGATTTTAGCAAGGATTTTCACACGGTCCCCCCACGGCAAACTGTTCTACGATATGGACGCCTACGGTGTCCGAGGTTCAGTCTACACACAAACGCGCGCGCGAGCCCGTGCACTCATCAACACACACATATGCACACACACACATACACACACACGCACACACACACGCGCGCGGCGCATGCGTGCACGCCTTGTTCCTTTTTGAGTTCCTCTTCGATTCACACTAGAGTGATTCAAACCTTTGAATCTGTAATGTTGCCATCTACATGTGTACCTATATAATAAAATGCATTTGGCGTCTCTCTCTGTGTGTATGTGTGTTCGCCCTGTAACTCATGAACCAATGCACAAAATCGCTTAAAAATGTGTGTGGTGGTGTATCATGGTACACAGATGGCCCCAACGAAAATTAAAACCTCCGGTACAAACCTCCGCCAAGGAAGACTCACTTTTCTGTAAAACATGTTCGCCCTGTAACTCACGTACCATTAGACAGAATCATTTCAAATTTTGTGTTGGGGTGTATCATGGTACCTAAATGGTCCTATAGAAATTGTGAACCTCCAGTGCAAATCTCCGCCAAGAAAACTCACTTTTCTGTAAGATTGATATGTCTCTGTGTGTGTCTCTGTCCAGATAAAAGTGCCAATAGTTTCAAAACCATTGGCGTTAGACCCCTATAACCATATATATTCGTGACCAGCATTAACAGGGGAATGCAGTGGAAGACATTTTGAAAGCCAATAGCACAGTGAGGGTGAGAGCTGAGCGGTCGCCGAAAACAAGTGCCCATAGTTTGAAAACTAGGCATTAGACCCCTAAAACTATATATATTCACGATCAGCATTATCGGGAGAATGCAGCTGGGGACATTTGGGCCAAAACGAAAGTGAGAGTGAGAACCAAGCAGCCCATAGTCCCAAAGCCGCTGGCGTTAGACTCTAACCGTTGGTGTTAGACCTCTATAACCTTATATATTTGTGATCAGCATCACCAGGGGAGTGCAGTGGGGGACATTTTGAAGGGGCAAATAGCACAGTGAGAGTGAGAGCCGAGTGGTCACTAATAACAAGTGCCCATAGCTTGAAAGCTATTGGCATCAGACCACTAACATTATATATATTTATAATCAGCATTTCCGATGGAATGCAATAGAAGGCAATTTGAAGGGGCCAAAGGCACAAAGAGAGTGAGAGCTGAGCGGCCTCCAAAAACAAGTGGCCATCCTTTGAAAACCATTGCCGTTAATTAAAGCTAAGCAGCCCACAGTCTCCAAACCATTGCCGTTAATTAAAGCTAAGCAGCCCACAGTCTCCAAACCATTGCCGTTAATTAAAGCTAAGCAGCCCACAGTCTCCAAACCATTGCCGTTAGTTAAAGCTAAGCAGCCCACAGTCTCCAAACCATTGCCGTTAATTAAAGCTAAGCAGCCCACAGTCTCCAAACCATTGCCGTTAATTAAAGCTAAGCAGCCCACAGTCTCCAAACCATTGCCGTTAATTAAAGCTAAGCAGCCCACAGTCTCCAAACCATTGCCGTTCTTCTTCTTCTTCTTTCAAATACGTCGCTACAATCCAGTAGTCTGGCATAACTGCGACGGGGAGAGATTGCGCAGAGGCGGTTTATTGATGTTGGTTGATTAATAGCTGTCTTTTGAAGGCCGTTAATTAAAGCTAAGCAGCCCACAGTCTCAAAACCATTGCCGTTAGACCCGGACTGTTGCTGTTAGACCCTTATAACCCAATCAATATATTCCTGATCAGCATGCCTAGGGGAGTGCCATAGTAGACATTTTGCAGCATAGAGATAGCATAGTGAGATAGCATAGAAATAGCATAGTGAGGTGATTTGATTTTGATTGATTGATTTGATTTAAAGTCTGTTCACAACAATGGTGATATTAGACTTTTTTTAAAATAAGAAGAATAAAAATAAAAACAACAACAACAAACAAATCAATGATTTAAAATGAGGGAAGAAACTGCGTGCATGTGTGTGTCTGTGTCTGTGTGTGCACCTATGTGCGTGGGTGTGCTTATGAACAACAATACAATAATCAACGGTAAACTAACGAATCAATGATAACACAGCATAGTGAGAGTGAGAGGTGAGCTGACCCAAAACAAGTGCTTATAGATTCAAAACAATTACTATTTAATCACTGACTTTTATTATATTCGTAATCAGCGTTACCATGGGAATGAAGTGAGAGACATTTTAAAAGGGCCAATAAGAAAGTGAGGGTCAGAGCTAGGTAGTGCTCTTCTGGTGACGGCTATTCTGAAGACCCAGGCCGTTCGCGTAAAAACAAACAACTGTACTTTAATAACCGTTGGATGGAGACCCCGGCCCTATAACCTGGTATGTTTGTGATAGCATCGATGGGGGAATGTCGTGGGGCTCATTTCCCAGTGTTGTTCCGGCAACTGCTATTCTAAAGACATGTACCGGGGAAGAGCTGCCGCGAAGCGAAGCGAGTGCGGAGTGTAGCTGCTAGCAGCAGTAGTATCATAGTGTAGAGTGGCACAGTGGTAACGCGTTCGCTTCGTGTCAAGTAAACCCGAGTTCGAACCTGGGTACAGGGGATTTTTCCTCTCCTCTCACTTTGCCTTACGTGGAGTCTTTCGGATGAGACGATAAACCGAGGTCCCGTGTGCCCATGCACTTAGCACACGTTAAACCCAGTGGCAACAAAAAAGTTGTCATTTGGTCAACATTAACCCACCCACCCCTTTCCTTCCTCATCAGTCACACAAAACGCGCATGAAAAAAAAATGTTGGGTGGCGCGCCTCTGGCTGCGACGCGCTCTCCATGTGGGATCGACCCGAATTTCACAGAGACGCCTCTGTGACAAGTACCTAATACCTAATAATGTTTGCAGTGTACGTGAGCGTTGCCTATATGATCCTCGCTTTGCTAATTGCTTTTAGTATGCAGAAGACGCCTCACTGTGGTTTGTGCAGTAGTTCGGTCAGTTTGAAGCGGAGAGGTAGGGTTGTGGCAACTTGTGGGATAACTAGCTCTGTGCGGTGAGTTGTAGGTGGAGCAACTTCACATAAATCAATCAAATATTTTATTTTCCAAATATACAGTCAGATTTACTGCGGACATTAAACTAAGGTAAGCCTACTGGACGATTTTTAATTTTGTATTATCTGGATCAGATAGAATACGTCGATTCTGACGATTGCAGAGAGAGAGAGAGAGAGAGACGTGTGTATGTGTGTGTGTACATGTAAGTAGGGAAAAGTTTACAAATGTGCGCATGGATCATTGGTCGTGAGAATTACGGTCGACTGCCCATACCTGTGTGCGCACACGTGTGTTTGAGGAGTAAGCACGCACGCGCGCGCATGTGTATGTGTTGACAAAAAAAAAAACCGTTTCATTTTGATTCAATCTGATAATAATAATTAGGCAAAGATGGAAGCCGAACAGTTACATTTTTTAATGTATATTTGAAGCTTGATGGTTGCATTTGTCAGCATTGAGATTGATTATAGCAAAACGCGAAGTGCAGTGGTGTAGCCTATCAAATGCTGTCATGATTAATGAAATAAAAGGCGACTTTGGCCAACATCATCAGAGTGGCTCTGTTTCAGGGAGCTACTGTAGTGTGCGCAGTGTTGGGAGGAAGACCGTTGCAGTGGAAGAAACCAGAGGCAGCTGTCACTGTCACTGTCAGTGCTGCCCATCTGGACGACCCTTTCCTCTGCCTGCAGGATGGCGACCAAAAGACGTAAGACCAATACGACAGATCACTCCAACTTGACGTCATTCCGGGGACAGTGTAGGGGAAAGGGGCCTAATTTGTACCTGGGGGTAAATTGTACATATGCCGTATAACCTTGTCTGGCGATGGGTATGTCAGGTACTTTACAAGGTGGGTCTGAGTCAGGCGTGGGTTTTGGACTTGCTTATTCACGCGCATTGCCATTATGACCGCAGATACACACACATGCACGCGCACACACAGACACATATATATATATATATACATTCACTCACGCCGACATATTTGCTCAATTGCATAAACACATACCCGAGCACACAATTCAAACATGCTTACATACACACTAGTAAACACACACACACACGCACACACACACACACACACACACACACACACACACACACACACACACACACACACTATGGAATTCCCTTCCAGCTACAGCAGCTGAAGCTCCCTCCTTGGTATCAATCAAGAGGGAGCTCAACAACATGTTATTTTTAAATTCAAGATAGGGTTAGGGGGGCCATAGATCAAAGTAGTGGTAAATGAAGGGCAGGAGCTGTGCCGGTCGGGGTTTGCTCTCGGGGACCGCTACGATAGCCGGATTGGTCTTGCCTGGATACGGCAAAATAAAGGTCTATGGCCCATAAACACACACACGCACATTATTTATATTCATTTTCTTTTCTTTAAAAAAACAAATATATGTACGCATTCCGCAACCTCCAAGTCACTCATAGTCTGATACGACGGCGTGACCAAGAACAATTGAAGATTCACGCACGCACACGCACACGCACGCACACACACACACACACACACACACACACACACTAACACACACACTAACACACACACACACACACTCGTACGACCACCTGCACCAACATACTTAAACACACACACACAGTATGCACACTGTTTCTTTTGTTCAGGGTTGGTGATCCTGTGTGTGATAGCTGTTTCTGCAATCTGTTGGTTCGCCATTTTCCACAGTGTTCCCGAGGTCAGCCCGGCGCCCCCTTCCTCCCAGAACGCACCTTTATTCAACACAGGCAAGTTCACGTGCTGTCTTTGTGTTTCGTTTTGTTTTGTCGTTTGAATAGGCATACCTGCACCCGAACCACCTACGATTTGTGTCTTGTTTTTACATATTTAAATAGGCTGTGTGAAGGAAACATCGTTTGTGGAAAAACTCCTCATTTTAAAATTAAAGGCAGGATTAAAACTAGAACATTAAGACGCTAGATCACCAGCCGCGTGGCAGCATTTTTGGATGCTGTGCCTCGCCTCGCGGCTAGTAACGAACCGTTATTTCATAAGGGTGAAATAAAGAGAAAGAGAGAGAGTTATATTAACCAGGTGCTCTGTAGCATTTTCGGCTCCAGTGACCTTGACCTTTGACCAATGACCATTGTTTTAGCCTTGCCTAGATTAACTCAAAGACACTTTCCGACTCTGGTGTAGTCATGTTTATTTGTGTTCCTTACACAGAGTCAAATGAAACAGATATCCTAAGTACCTATGCACGTGCAAAATCTGAGCTTTGTAGGTCCCTCCGTTCAAACGTTAATGTGCCAGGTGCTCAGCAGCATTTTCGGCTCCAGTGACCTTGACCTTTAACTAATGACCTTCATTTTCGAACTTGAACTTTTTGTTCAGTCAACAGTCACTGGAACGCACCTCGCCCTGCCTACTATATTTGCTTCTTACTTGAGCTCGGCAGCAGTTTGGCCCCAGTGACCGTGACCTTTGACTAATGACCTTCATTTTCAAAGCAGGCCTAGATACCTTTAGTACCTATCCGCATGCAACATTTGAGCATCCTAGGCCCGTCCATTCAAACGTTATCGTGACACGGCAGCATTTTCAGCTCCAGTGACCTTGACCGTTGACCTTCATTTTTGAACTTGGCCTAGATAGCTTTAGAACATATCTGCATGCAAATTGTGAGCGTCCTAGGTCTGTCCGTTCAAACGTTATCGTGTTAACATAGATAGACAGATATATAGCCAGTCTTATAGTCAGATAGACAGATAGTCGGTCAGGAACAACCAGACTTCTCTGGAAACATTACCAGATTCGCTCGCTCTTCGCTCGCGGCTGGTAACCAGGTTAAAAGTTTAAAGGGGCACCCTGACGGATGACATTTTTTAAGAAACATGTCGAGATCACCAGGAAAACACGCTTTACAGAGATTGCAACACTCACTTTGCTCTGGTATCCTATAAATCAAACCGTCAAATCGGCGATTCCTCCTTGGCGGAGGTGCTGGGAGTCAAATTATTTCACCCAAAGAGAAGACGTGTGCCGTCTCTTTTCTAATGGCCGCCAAATCGTTTGCACGAAATTTTCGCAATACGAGCCTTTTTTTCTTCATTTTTTAAGATTTTATACAGTTTATCTCAAGGACTGCACTACACAAAAAGAAAACGCTTCAACCACAATGAGTGTCCTCCACCCACCCCATCCAAAATGGCTACTCTATCCGGCATCTCCGCCAAGGAGGAATCGCCGTTTTGACGGTTTAATTTCTAGGAAACCAGAGCAAAGTGAGTGTTCGGATCCTTGAAAAGGCTGTCTTTCTGGTGATCTCGACGTGTTTCTTGCAAAAACTCATCCGTCAGGGTCCACCTTTAAACGTTGAAACCAAGTGTTAACGATACGCGACATTGATTTTGTTGTGCACAGTGACAAAAAGAAGGGGGGGGGGGGGGGGGGGGGGGGGGCAGGAGAGTGAAGGCGATTAATATTTTATTATATGCAAACAATTTTGTACTCGGCTTCACCTGGGAATAATGTGTTTCTCTCTCTCTCTCTCTCTCTCTCTCTCTCTCTCTCTCTCTCTCTCTCTCTCTCTCTCTCTCTCTCTCTCTCTCTCTCTCTCTGTTCCTCTTTCACTTTTTTGCTTCTGCGTCCATCCCCACCCCCTCATAGCCTAACCCCTGCTTGTGTAATGTTTGCCTTTCTCTCTCTCTCTCTCTCTCTCTCTCTCTCTCTCTCTCTCTCTCTCTCTCTCTCTCTCTCTCTCTCTCTCTCTCTCTCTCTCTCTCTCTCTCTCACTCTCTCTCTCTCTCACACACACACACACACACACACACACACACACACACACACACACACACACACACGCACGCACAAGCGCGTACGCACACGCACAAGCGCGTACGCACACGCACATACACTCACACACACGCACAAGCGCGTACGCACACGCACACGCACGCACGCACGCACGCGCATGCACACGCACACGCACACACACACGCGCACGCACGCACGCACACGCACGCACGCACGCACACACACACACACACACACACACACACACACACACACACAGAGATAAATATACGGTTTCAAAGCGGGCGTTCGGGTGTTTTCCTTGTGCGACACACAGATAAAGGGAGAAAACCCCTGCAAACCGGTGCCAGATTAGTCCGTCACCAAGACACTACCTGTATTCATGTCGAGATAGCCACTTAGCATGATGCTAACTTAGAAGCTCTTCCGTCTATTAAATCCATAGGACATTGGAAGACTAAGTTGCATCATGCTAAGTCTTATGCTATCTCAACGTGAATACCGTCCCTGGTTTGTATTTTTGTTTGTTTGTTGTTGGGTTTTTTTTGGGGGGGTTTCTGTCTGTCCCAAGGATATCTCCCGAACCGCTTGACCGAATCGCGTCAAATTTTGTGTGAAGGTGTGCCTCCTTAATAGGTAGAGATCGGCGCAAACCATTTTGCCGTCGTGACCTTGACCTTGACGTACGACCTTGAAAACCGAAAATCTATTTTTAGCCATATCTCGGGCACCGATCAACATAGGATGTTGAAACTTGGTATGAAGGTGGTTTGGCTTATGCCCGTTCTGATGATGGCATACCGATCAAGGTCAAGGTCAAGGTCAAAAAGATCGCTGGAGCCTGAAAATCGGAGGGTCATTTTTTTCTCCTTCTGTCTGTCCCAAGGATATCTTTCGAACGGGTTGACAGAATCACGTCAAATTGTGTGTGCTGGTGTGTCACCATGAGAGGAAGGCATCCGCGCAAACCATATTGCCGTCGTGACCTTGACCTTGGCGTACGACCTTGAAAACCGAAAATCTTTCAGGGGCCATAACTCTCACACCGTTAGTGTTAGAGTCTTCAAATTTGGCATGAAGGTACTTTGGCTTATGCCCGTTCTGATGGTGGCATACCGATCAAGGTCAAGGTCACGGTCCGGGCGATCAGTAGGCCTTGAAAGTGGTAGGGGTCTACACATTGGGTTTTAAGCCATATTTTCCACATTGGTACTTGACAGAAGCGCTTCAGATTGTGTGTGGTACTGTATACCCTAGAGAAGAAAACATCCGAGCATAAATTATCACCATGCTGACCTTGACCTTGAAGTGTGACCTTGAAAACCGAAATTTCCTTCTTTGCGCTATATGTTTCTTCTTCAAGCTGTATCTCGTGAACTAGAAGACAGAATCCCTTCCAATTTTGTGTCAGGATGTGACACTCTACGGGGTGTCGCAAGTGCGTGGCATTGCTGGTGACGGACATGTCTGCCGCTCGGCGACGCCCTTGTTTTCCTTTGTTTCTGCTATGTCTCGCTTCTGGCCCCATTTCACACACATTCCACCCCACCTCCCCAGAATAGCCAGAGTAGGAGTCAAAATGTGCCTCACTACCTTTCGGAGGCTATGTTGATCAAGAATATATAATTTTGGGGGCTCTGCGACCAACAGTTTCTGCACCATTCACAGACAAACAGACAGGGGGAATTGTCTACTGCTTTATTATATTACAAGAAGAAGAAAGATGGAAGAAGAAGAAGAAGAAGAAGAAGAAGAAGAAGAAGAAGAAGAAGAAGAAGAAGAAGAAGAAGATAGATGAAGGGTCTTGGGATCGAATCCAAGTCTAGTCTTTCTTTTTAGTTCGATTAGAAAAATGAAAAAAAATGAAGCTATTCGCTGCAACATGGATGAGTAGGACGTGGTTATAACTGGCCAAGTTGAGTCATTGTGACCGTTATAAAGTTATGAAATCATTCAGTGACAACGCTTATGACCTCGATAAGTCCATACCTGACACTTGTTCACTATGCCAACTTTTGTCGAAATCCATCCAGTAGTTTATTTTTATTATTTTTATTGTTTGATAGGTTTATTTCGTTTTGTTTTGCTTTGATGTGTGGCAGACAGTTAGACAGACACACAGAGACACCAAAAACATACTCCTTTTCCCCATGTTGTTGGCCGAGGATAACCAAAGTGATCCAGCGTTTCTGTGGCGGTTGTCTATGTGAAGCCTATATGTATGCGTATCGTTTAATAAACAGGCCTACACAGAACTGAAATCAGACGGACCCTGGATGTTAAGCGGAGTGGGGAGGAGGAGGAGGAGGGGGGGGGTCTATTCAGTTGTTGTTGTCGTACCCTGGCTAACAGACTCCAGGGATCATCCCAACTAGTTCTATTATCAAGGTACTCTAATCCAAACAGCCGAAGCACTTGAACACTATGGTACAAATGCACCAGCTAGGGATGAGAACATTATACGTATGTGGCCGTTTTTGACTACCCCGCCGCGTGGGCAGCCACACTCCGACTTTGGAGTATTCGGGAGACTGATGATGTTATGCTAGGAGCTTGTCAAGGCTAAATCTCCGCATAACTATGTAGAGCATAACAACATTTTGATGTAGCCTTGGTGTTCTAGCCTATGACTAAGGCACAAAACGTTGGCGTTTTCCCTCTCACGTGTACCTTGTTTTCTTTACCCACCATTTTTACGTTGCTCCAAAAGGTGCTGCAGTCAATGTGTCATCTTCTAGTCTGTGTCGCTTGATCTGACCAGGGACACTACGTCTAAATATAGCATCCCTGAGCTGACACAGCTTTAAAGACCCAGTGACGCACCACGATTAAGTCACTTGGTTTTTTCTGGGTAGCTGTGACACAGATACAAATTTCCCCAACTTGAAATTGAGGCTGCTCTTTAAACTGATGTTTGGGTTTGAATGTGGGGCCATTTACATGAGAGTCAGACTTGGTCAAAACAAGATTTATTTCCAGTTATAAGAGGAAAACAGGTAAAACCCGTGATTTTGACACGTGATCTGGTGGGTCTTTAAGCCAAGGCGATCTATTCAGTAAATAGTTGTGTTTTTTTATTTATTTTCTTTCTTCCGTGGTATGTACTTACTACTTCTGTGTCAATAATTCCTTTGATGGTTTTACGACAAATAAAAGAGTGAGTTTGGGTAATTTGTTGACTGATGGCTTTTTCCCATATCCTTTGTTTTAATTAGATAATAGGGGTGTGGGACCAGGGAGGTATCATCGGACCGACTTTGTTTAATATTATGGTATGAGAGAGAGAGAGAGAGAGAGAGAGAGAGAGAGAGAGAGAGAGAGAGAGAGAGAGAGAGAGAGAGAGAGAGAGAGAGAGAGAGAGAGAGAGAGAGAGAGAGAGAGAGAGAGAGAGAGAGAGAGAGGGGGGGGGGGGACCCAGGGAGTTATCATCGGACCGACTTTGTTTATATATTATGGTATGAGAGAGAGAGAGAGAGAGAGAGAGAGAGAGAGAGAGAGAGAGAGAGAGAGAGAGAGAGAGAGAGAGAGAGAGAGAGAGAGAGAGAGAGAGAGAGAGAGAGAGAGAGAGAGAGAGAGTTTGTAAAGAAATGTCAGCTTTAAAAAAGAGAATGATCAGTAAAGCAAACTTGGGTAATTATAACTATTATGAGCTTTCGGAAGGCGCTGTTTCTCAATCATGCTGTTATTCTTGTGTCAAGACACATAACTGACAGTTGGACTTCTATTGTTCAAAAGTACGCGCTAAAATGTTAGGCGTACGTGCACCCCAAAGGGTTCAATTACTTTGCGATGTTGACAGCGTCAAAAAAGTTGTCATCAGAAAGCAGATTATTGTCCATATTGGATTTTTGGCTCACTCGTGTTAACGACTGTGTGTGTGTGTGTGTGTGTGTGTGTGTGTGTGTGTGTGTGTGTGTGTGTGTGTGTGTGTGTGTGTGTGTGTGTGTGTTGCGTCCGTGGTCTAATCTCCAAACTTTAACGTTGGCATTTTCTCGGAAAATAGAAGGCATACATTGTTCAAACTTTGCACACGTATAGATGTCTATGCAAGCTTTCAAACAATAATGATTTGAATAATTAAATACTTAAAACAACACTGTAAACAGATAACAAACAGATAACATCTTAGATTAATGGGTTAGAGAGTATTCAACAGGCAACATGAGTTAAGAAACTGATCAACGCTGAAAGCCTCAATAGCTCATTGGTCTGTCTGTCATGCCAATGGTTCCGGGTCCGATTCTCGGCACGGGCTCTTTTTTTCCCTTTTTTTTTAAGTGATAGTTTCATTTGTACTTTAAAATTGTATTGGCAGTCTTGTACTTTAGACCCCCCCCCCCCCCCTCACTCTTTGTTGTTGTCCCACATGTTCCTGTTCGAGTGAGCCTTGAAGGCTTTGCCTCTTGTTATAGTGGAGTTACTGTTGTCTCGTATCCTTAGCTTCACTCACGCACTATTATGCATGATGTGTGTCTGTGTTATCATGTGCGTGCTGTGATTGTCTGTCCTCTGCTTCTCTCACGCACTATTATGCATGATGTGTGTCTGTGTTATCATGTGCGTACTGTGATTGTCTGTCCTCTGCTTCTCTCACGCACTATTATGCGTTATTTGTGTCTGTGTTATCATGTGCGTGCTGTGATTGTCTGTCCTCTGTTTCTCTCACGCACTATTATGCATGATGTGTGTCTGTGTTATCATGTGCGTACTGTGATTGTCTGTCCTCTGTTTCTCTCACGCACTATTATGCATGATGTGTGTCTGTGTTATCATGTGCGTACTGTGATTGTCTGTCCTCTGTTTCCCTCACGCACTATTATGCATGATGTGTGTCTGTGTTATCATGTGCGTACTGTGATTGTCTGTCCTCTGTTTCTCTCACGCAGCGCGGACAGACACAACCAAGACTAAGGAAATTGGCGAAGTGACGCAGAATGAGCCAGGTAAGTGACTGAGTGAATAAAATGTAATTTTTAATTCACAAAAAGGCCAAAGCCCCATATGAACAAAGGAGTTCACCCATACGTAACAACCACTAGCTACTGAGTACGAAGTGCATAATAAAAGGCATGAAACCAGTTATTGCAGTAACAGTCAAGCGATTTAAATCACCGAATAATGAGTTGGTGAGTGTGCATACTATCTAACGGCTTTTATCATTGGTTGACACTAGCCCGAGGTATAGGGGCCAACAGTGAGTGAGAGCTGCCCAATACATGTTTGTCAACAGTATCGGAGTATGATGGTACGACTTGTTCTTTCGTGGAAGACTACGACTCTTAATTAAACTAAGGGGCATTTGTGCTGCAGCGAAGGGGGTGGGTTGGCCCTTAGGGACATTTCGCTGAGAGAGTGGGGATGTACCCTGGGCAAGACTTCTCCCCTCTAAACGGATTCTAGCCCAGCCCGCCGGAATAGCAGCTGCCCTCTCTGCTATCTGGCTGTCATTGTCGGAAACGACAGACATGAGGCCTACTGTGTGTGTGTGTGTGTGTGTGTGTTTGTGTTTGTGTGTGTGTGTGTGTGTGTGTGTGCATGTGTGTGTGTGTGTGCGCGTGCGTGTGCGTGTGTGTGTGCGTGTGTGCGTGCGTGTGCGCGCGCGCGCGCGCGCGCGCGCGCGTGTGTGTGTGTGTGTGTGTGTGTGTGTGTGTGTGTGTGTGTGTGTGTGTGTGTGTGTGTGTGTGTGTGTGTGTGTGTGTGTGCTACGCAGTGGGGAGGGACGCAAAGAGCACCAACGACACTGGCGAAACGGAACTAGATGAACTGACACACCTCTTGCAATCTAGGCTGGACAGTAAGTCACCTTGTCTCGGTGTTTAGGTGTCTGTCTGTGCGTCTGTCTCCCTCCTCTGTCATATGTCTCTCTCTCTGTCTCTCTCTCTCTCTCTCTCTCTCTCTCTCTCTCTCTCTCTCTCTCTCTCTCTCTCTCTCTCTCTCTCTCTCTCTCTCTCTCTCTCTCTCCCTCTCTTTTTTTCTCTCCCTCTCTCTCTTCTCAGTCTGTCTGTCTGTCTATACACTCTCTCTCTCTCTCTCTCTCTCTCTCTCTCTCTCTCTCTCTCTCTCTCTCTCTCTCTCTCTCTCTCTCTCTCTCTCCTCTCTCTCTCCCCCTCTCTCTCTCCTCTTAGAGAAAAATAGACCTACCTATTGAAGCACAGACAATTTTCGAATGTTAATTCTATTGAATTAAAACAACTACTTGCGAATGACAATGTGCATATTACTAGAGATATTGCCATGTACATCTACTGTGCACAAAGGAAAAGAGAACTCATATATCAGATATAATAAGCCACCTTCATAATTAATGCTGTTAGCATACTAAATTAATTATGATACACTTGTTGTCATTTCTTTTTGTGTGCACTGCACCTCCTATGTTATAGCCCCGAGGCCTGAAACATTCAAATTGTGTTCTCTCTCTAGTGCGAGCGGCAGAAATAGACTTTGCCTTCTAATCTATTTTACCAAGGGAAGTTAAAATGAGCCATTACAGTGATCTCCCGCGGTGCCAGCAGAAGCGCAGAGTGGCTTACACCAAAGACGCTGTACTGGGAATAAGACAGACAGCTCGAGAGTTACGGCGAGCCGGGCTGATAGGGTTATCGTTCGTGATCCCATTAACAATGGCGGCTCTATCCAAATACTGGAATTTGAATCGATGTTATTTAAAATACCAGATTCAAATTTGAGTGCTTGGGCGAACCTTTTTATGTTTCCCTCAAGACAAGGAAGCTGCAAATACGGCCAGAAAATCTATGTAGCAACCAGTGTTAGGTTACTGCTCATGTTCATGGTTCAAGGGGGGCATAATCAGGGTATCTGTCCTCACTACTCGGGGAAAATGGCCGCTTGTCTGTTTTCCCATTACAGTGTATAGCAACCAGTGTTAGGTTACTGCTCATGTTCATGGTTCAAGGGGGGCATAATCAGGGTATCTGTCCTCACTACTCGGGGAAAATGGCCGCTTGTCTGTCTTCCCATTACAGTGTATAGCAACCAGTGTTAGGTTACTGCTCATGTTCATGGTTCAAGGGGGGCATAATCAGGGTATCTGTCCTCACTACTCGGGGAAAATGGCCGCTTGTCTGTCTTCCCATTACAGTGTATAGCAACCAGTGTTAGGTTACTGCTCATGTTCATGGTTCAAGGGGGGCATAATCAGGGTATCTGTCCTCACTACTCGGGGAAAATGGCCGCTTGTCTGTCTTCCCATTACAGTGCATAACAACCAGTGTTAGGTTACTGCTGATGTTCATGGTTCAAGGGGGGCATAATCAGGGTATCTGTCCTCACTACTCAGGGAAAATGGCCGCTTGTCTGTCTTCCCATTACAGTGTATAGCAACCAGTGTTAGGTTACTGCTGATGTTCATGGTTCAAGGGGGGCATAATCAGGGTATCTGTCCTCACTACTCGGGGAAAATGGCCGCTTGTCTGTCTTCCCATTACAGTGTATAACAACCAGTGTTAGGTTACTGCTGATGTTCATGGTTCAAGGGGGGCATAATCAGGGTATCTGTCCTCACTACTCGGGGAAAATGGCCGCTTGTCTGTCTTCCCATTACAGTGTATAACAACCAGTGTTAGGTTACTGCTGATGTTCATGGTTCAAGGGGGGCATAATCAGGGTATCTGTCCTCACTACTCGGGGGAAATGGCCGCTTGTCTGTCTTCCCATTACAGTGTATAACAACCAGTGTTAGGTTACTGCTGATGTTCATGGTTCAAGGGGGGCATAATCAGGGTATCTGTCCTCACTACTAGGGGAAAATGGCCGCTTGTCTGTCTTCCCATTACAGTGTATAACAACCAGTGTTAGGTTACTGCTGATGTTCATGGTTCAAGGGGGGCATAATCAGGGTATCTGTCCTCACTACTCGGGGAAAATGGCCGCTTGTCTGTCTTCCCATTACAGTGTATAACAACCAGTGTTAGGTTTCTGCTGATGTTCATGGTTCAAGGGGGGCATAATCAGGGTATCTGTCCTCACTACTCGGGGAAAATGGCCGCTTGTCTGTCTTCCCATTACAGTGTATAACAACCAGTGTTAGGTTACTGCTGATGTTCATGGTTCAAGGGGGGCATAATCAGGGTTTCTGTCCTCACTACTCGGGGAAAATGGCCGCTTGTCTGTCTTCCCATTACAGTGTATAACAACCAGTGTTAGGTTACTGCTGATGTTCATGGTTCAAGGGGGGCATAATCAGGGTTTCTGTCCTCACTACTCGGGGAAAATGGCCGCTTGTCTGTCTTCCCATTACAGTGTATAACAGCCAGTGTTAGGTTACTGCTGATGTTCATGGTTCAAGGGGGGCATAATCAGGGTATCTGTCCTCACTACTCGGGGAAAATGGCCGCTTGTCTGTCTTCCCATTACAGTGTATAGCAACCAGTGTTAGGTTACTGCTGATGTTCATGGTTCAAGGGGGGCATAATCAGGGTATCTGTCCTCACTACTCGGGGAAAATGGCCGCTTGTCTGTCTTCCCATTACAGTGTATAACAACCAGTGTTAGGTTACTGCTGATGTTCATGGTTCAAGGGGGGCATAATCAGGGTTTCTGTCCTCACTACTCGGGGAAAATGGCCGCTTGTCTGTCTTCCCATTACAGTGTATAACAACCAGTGTTAGGTTACTGCTGATGTTCATGGTTCAAGGGGGGCATAATCAGGGTATCTGTCCTCACTACTCATATAGGGGGAAATGGCCGCTTGTCTGTCTTCCCATTACAGTGTATAACAACCAGTGTTAGGTTACTGCTGATGTTCATGGTTCAAGGGGGGCATAATCAGGGTATCTGTCCTCACTACTCGGGGAAAATGGCCGCTTGTCTGTCTTCCCATTACAGTGTATAACAACCAGTGTTAGGTTACTGCTGATGTTCATGGTTCAAGGGGGGCATAATCAGGGTATCTGTCCTCACTACTCAGGGAAAATGGCCGCTTGTCTGTCTTCCCATTACAGTGTATAACAACCAGTGTTAGGTTACTGCTGATGTTCATGGTTCAAGGGGGGCATAATCAGGGTATCTGTCCTCACTACTCATATAGGGGAAAATGGCCGCTTGTCTGTCTTCCCATTACAGTGTATAACAACCAGTGTTAGGTTACTGCTGATGTTCATGGTTCAAGGGGGGCATAATCAGGGTATCTGTCCTCACTACTCGGGGAAAATGGCCGCTTGTCTGTCTTCCCATTACAGTGTATAACAACCAGTGTTAGGTTACTGCTGATGTTCATGGTTCAAGGGGGGCATAATCAGGGTTTCTGTCCTCACTACTCATATAGGGGAAAATGGCCGCTTGTCTGTCTTCCCATTACAGTGTATAGCAACCAGTGTTAGGTTACTGCTGATGTTCATGGTTCAAGGGGGGCATAATCAGGGTATCTGTCCTCACTACTCGGGGAAAATGGCCGCTTGTCTGTCTTCCCATTACAGTGTATAACAGCCAGTGTTAGGTTACTGCTGATGTTCATGGTTCAAGGGGGGCATAATCAGGGTATCTGTCCTCACTACTCGGGGAAAATGGCCGCTTGTCTGTCTTCCCATTACAGTGTATAACAACCAGTGTTAGGTTACTGCTGATGTTCATGGTTCAAGGGGGGCATAATCAGGGTATCTGTCCTCACTACTCGGGGAAAATGGCCGCTTGTCTGTCTTCCCACTACAGTGTATAACAGCCAGTGTTAGGTTACTGCTGATGTTCATGGTTCAAGGGGGGCATAATCAGGGTATCTGTCCTCACTACTCGGGGAAAATGGCCGCTTGTCTGTCTTCCCATTACAGTGTATAACAACCAGTGTTAGGTTACTGCTGATGTTCATGGTTCAAGGGGGGCATAATCAGGGTATCTGTCCTCACTACTCATATAGGGGAAAATGGCCGCTTGTCTGTCTTCCCATTACAGTGTATAGCAACCAGTGTTAGGTTACTGCTGATGTTCATGGTTCAAGGGGGGCATAATCAGGGTATCTGTCCTCACTACTCGGGGAAAATGGCCGCTTGTCTGTCTTCCCATTACAGTGTATAACAACCAGTGTTAGGTTACTGCTGATGTTCATGGTTCAAGGGGGGCATAATCAGGGTATCTGTCCTCACTACTCGGGGAAAATGGCCGCTTGTCTGTCTTCCCATTACAGTGTATAACAACCAGTGTTAGGTTACTGCTGATGTTCATGGTTCAAGGGGGGCATAATCAGGGTATCTGTCCTCACTACTCGGGGAAAATGGCCGCTTGTCTGTCTTCCCACTACAGTGTATAACAACCAGTGTTAGGTTACTGCTGATGTTCATGGTTCAAGGGGGGCATAATCAGGGTATCTGTCCTCACTACTCAGGGAAAATGGCCGCTTGTCTGTCTTCCCATTACAGTGTATCCCATGACAGTCTTTGCTTTCGCTACATGTACTGTGCTGTGGTTTCAGGCTACACTGGACCCAGGCTCAACCTGACTGCCACACTGTGTGACTCAGCTAAGATACAGCGAACGTACTACAGGAACAGAGGTGAAACAGGGATTACGGGGTCTTCTTCTTAGGGGAAGACGGGGTAAAAAAAGCGCATGGGCGGGTAAGAAGCCCACCCCAATTATCTCATGAAATAAAGAAAATTTCAGTCTCATTTTGCCCATGAGACGAGCGTTAATGTCTAGCATTCGTCTCATGGGCAAATTTGACTGAAATTTTCTTTATTTCATGAGATAATTGGGGTGGGCTTCTTACCCGCCCATGCGCTTTTTACCCCGTCTTCCCCTATTATTGAATAAGCCTACTACGATTATTCCTCAACATACACATTACCAACAAATCCTTGTAGACTTGGGCCAGTGTAAAGGCTATCATATCCACAAGTTGGTTTTGTGTCGTCATTTTCGTTATTGGCTATTACGTGAACCAGAGATGTAGCGTGAACCAACTGAAAGCTAGACAACCTCGCTGTACTGGAGCAACCCCGGTTTGTACTTCCGGTTCCATTTTGTAACATTTTCTCTCTTTCTTTAAATTGGGTGACAATAGGGTAAAAAAAGAATGTTACAAATACAATAAAATCCGCTCTAAAGTGGAAATCATAATGATAATAATAATAATATAGCAAAACATTCAAAGATTAGACATAATTTTCTAGGCTTACTATACCATAATGAAAACAAATACTTACAGTCCGGTGTCATCGTCATTCGATCATTGCTGCAGACTTTCTGTTTCACTTACCACACGCTCCTAAATAAAATGGTGCCAAAAGAAACCAGGACCGAATCAGAGATCCTGCCCTAACTTTGTTGTTTGTTTATCCGGATTTTTCAGCCTTCCCCTGTTTCGACGCCGCCTGTCCACGGCAGTTTTCGCCGTCTCTCCGGGAGAGAGTGAAGCAGGTGCTCTCTCTGCGGAACTCCCTTCCAGAGAAGTACCTGCCTGCCGTCAGGGCACTGGCCCGGCCAGTCAAGCCCCACAAGTATATGTTCGTGACGGGGGTGTCGTCCAACCACTACCACGAACTGCAGATTGCGCTGCGCACCATGTTCCACGCCTTCCTGCCCCGCTTGGAGGGTGAAGACTATGCCATCGTGGTCTATGATCTGGGGATGAGTGTCCAGGAACGGAGTCTGGTGAGTCGCTTTCTGGCTTCTTATCTGTGATTTTTGTTGTTTTGGCCTGGGACGCGGTACCAGCACGGCAAGCCTTAGGCCGTGTACACACATAAGCGGATATTCCATGCGGAAACCCGTGCGCAATCCATAAATAAGTGAAACAAAGAAGGGAAAAGATTTGCGCACGTGTCCGATTTTTACCTATATGCGTAAACTTTTATTCTTCTTTCTCCCACTTATTTAGGGTTTTCCGTACGGAACTTATGCGTCTAATCTAGTAATGTGAACCCGGCCTTAGTCTCTGTCTCTGTCTCTGTCTCTGTTTCTCTCTCTCTCTCTCTCTCTCTCTCTCTCTCTCTCTCTCTCTCTCTCTCTCTCTCTCTCTCTCTCTCTCTCTCTCTCTCTCTCTCTCTCTCTCTCTCTCTCTCTCTCTCTCTCTCTCTCCCTCTCTCCCTCTCTCTGTGACATATTCTGATTTTCCATTCACAATCAGAAACTGTACATAGTTTCTACGTATGAAGTCTGCATTTCTGTATCTCTGTTTGTCTGTTTCTGTCTGTCTATCTCTGTCTGGTTTTAGTGCTGGCACTGATGTGATTTACCATCATTTATAAGGTTATCATCCTGATAAATAAAAATATAAAAAGTGTTTCACTAACTTGGTCTGTGGGTCTCTTTTGAATTTGTGAAATGAGTGTGCTTGCATATGTGTGTGTGTGTGTGCGCGCGCGCGCGCGTGTGTGTGCATGCTTGCATGCGTGCGTGCGTATGTGTCTGTGTGGGTGATCAGACAGAAAAGAACTGTCGCTGCCAGGTGTTGGACTTCCCTTTCGCTGAAACAGGCATCAAGAAGGGCAACTACCTGTCCCTCCGATGTTTCGTGTGGAGAACGCTCCTCATGGCGGTGAGTCTCACTGTGCATATGCTCACAAGACAAATGCTCACAAGGCAAATGCTCACAAGACAAATACTCACAAGACACTTGCTCACAAGACAAATGCTCACAAGACAAATGCTCACAAGACAAATACTCACAAGACACTTACTCACAACCGTAAGACAATTGCTCACAAAACAAGTGTATGTAGTACTATGTGAATATTATGCTGTTATTTCATACTTGTGAATTGTGTGAAAATGCATACGTACATTAGTAGTAGTAGTAGTAGTAGTAGTAGTAGTAGTAGTAGTAGTAGTAGTAGTAGTAGTAGTAGTAGTAGTAGTAGTAGTAGTAGTAGTAGTAGTAGTAGTAGTCACAGCAGTTGTTGTTGCTGATTGATATGTGTATTGTTTTTGTTTGCTGATGTTATTGGATTTTTGTTTCATGTTTTTATTCCATTTCAATTTTGTGTAAAGCGCCCTGTAGCCTACATAGTAGGATGGGCGCTATATAATTTTTCCTCATTATTATTATGTGTATGCTTGTCTGTCGTTTCCGACCATGACTGCCTGACTTTGAGATAGTCAAGCAGTCTCCACATGACTTCAATGCACCCGGTCAGTAAAGTGAACTGTTTAATGAACCCTCAGTGTAACCATTCTCTCTTTCTCGTCAGGTCTTGTTGGAGAAAGCGGAGTACGTCATGTGGTTCGACGCCTCCATCCGGTTCCGCCAGTCCGACCCGTTCCCCGAAGCCTTCCACAGAGCCAGGGACTACGGGTTCCAGGCCAGGATTAACGTGGACTCCATCGCCTGCCGCGCAAACCCTTCCTTGGCCAGGGCCTACGGCGATGACCTGTGTCAGTATGCCCCTTTCTACGAAATGGAGGGCAATCTGTTCATCGTGCACAACGACAGGTAAGGCTTGTGAAGGGGTGAACTGTGTCAGTATGCCCCTTTCTACGAAATGTCGGAAGGCAATCTGTTCATCGTGCACAACGACAGGTAAGGCTTGTGAAGGGGTGAACTGTGTCAGTATGCCCCTTTCTACGAAATGTCGGAGGGCAATCTGTTCATCGTGCACAACGACAGGTAAGGCTTGTGAAGGGGTGAACTGTGTCAGTATGCCCCTTTCTACGAAATGTCGGAAGGCAATCTGTTCATCGTGCACAACGACAGGTAAGGCTTGTGAAGGGGTGAACTGTGTCAGTATGCCCCTTTCTACGAAATGTCGGAGGGCAATCTGTTCATCGTGCACAACGACAGGTAAGGCTTGTGAAGGGGTGAACTGTGTCAGTATGCCCCTTTCTACGAAATGTCGGAAGGCAATCTGTTCATCGTGCACAACGACAGGTAAGGCTTGTGAAGGGGTGAACTGTGTCAATATGCCCCTTTCTACGAAATGTCGGAAGGCAATCTGTTCATCGTGCACAACGACAGGTAAGGCTTGTGAAGGGGTGAACTGTGTCAGTATGCCCCTTTCTACGAAATGTCGGAAGGCAATCTGTTCATCGTGCACGACAGGTAAGCCTCCATTGTCCAGGGGCCAAAGCTGACAACCTTTGCAATGCATCATAAACTGAGTTTTGTTCTTTGCACTTTTCATCTCAGTTTTAATTGCTGATTTAAAATCTGATGGGGACCGGGCTGACAAAATCCAAGATGGATGCCTGCAATATGAAGAAACGGAGGGCAATCTATTCATCGTGCCTAATGATTGGTAAGGTTTGTGAAGGGGTGAACTGTGTCAGTACTTTCTATGAAATGGAAGGCAATCTCTTCATCGTGCACAAAGACAGATAAGGCTTGTGAAGGGGTGAACTGTGTCAGTACTTTCTATGATATGGAGGACAATCTTTTCATCGTGCACAACGACAGGTAAGGCTTGTGAAGGGGTGAACTGTGTCAGTACTTTCTACGAAATGGAGGACAATCTTTTCATCGTGCACAACGACAGGTAAGGCTTGTGAACATTGATGCCTGTTGGGTCAGTACTGTTCAGTAAATTTCTGTGTTGTTGATGTTGTAGTTGTCGTTTTCAACACTGTTTTTATTACGTTATAGAGTCGCACTAATGGAGCAGAACTAATGCAGCATAGTACAATATACACGCCTTACATTATATTATATGTTCCCAATGATATCATTGTCGGACAGGTTGACGTGGGAGTTGGTCCTGAAGCCGTTACTGACCTGCGCCGTCACCAAGGACTGTCAGTGCGTGCCCTGGAGCAAAGTGACCAACCAGTGCGTGGGGCGGGGCGCCATCGAGGGCAACAACCACCGCACGCAGGCCGCCTTTGGCATGCTGCTGTCCAAGCTGTACCTCCAGAACCGGCCCATGCTGCACATAGAGGGCGTCCTGCACGCCCGCAGGAGACACGGCCCCAAAGAACCCAACGCGGACTGGTTCGTTTGAACCAAAGGTGGACTGGTTCGTTTGAACCACAAACGTTGACTGGTTCATTTGAACCAAACATGGATGGGTTCGTTTGAACCACAAACCGTGGACGGGTTCGTTTGAACCACAAACGTGGACTGGTTCGTTTGAACCAAAGGTGGACTGGATCGTTTGAACCACAATCATGAACTGGTTCGTTTGAACCAAGCGTGGACTGGTTCCAAATTCTTTGATCTATTATTAATGGTTTCCAAGGCTACGCTCTGTACGTGTGCGTGCGTGCGTGCGTGCGTGCGTTAATGAACCCCTGCCCCACATGTTTTCTCCATAAGTATTTCAACCGTGTACAGTTACTATATTCAGCATGACAGATCATCACAAACATTGGTTTTCATTTACAGATAACATTTCAGTGTAACAAAGCATGAATTGCGTTACAACAAAATTACAGAGGGTGTCATATATATCTTCAGTTTTATCAAAAAAATGACACTCCCCACATTAATGACATGTGCATGCCTAGAATTGTCCTGTTTGCAAAATGTAGGCCTAACTCGCATTATTCGACTATAGAACTAGAACGGATTGAATAGCAAACTAGAACTGATTTTTAAAATATTAAACTTCGGCTCGATGTAGGGTCTACTCGCATGCAACTCTTGAGCAATGAACATCAAACGTTAAAGTGGTGGACGTATGGCTTTCATTGAAAGAGAATATCAAATAAATGTTAAGAGAAACCATACCAGTTGAATACAAGTAATTGTTCCTTTATGTTTGGATTGTAAATATGTTGTATGTAATCCACTCGCTTTCGTAGCTTGGTTGGGAAGTCTTGCTGTACAGTTACTGTTGAGGTTTGAATTTGTTGATGATGTGATTTAGGATTACACCGTTTATGAAATGATGACTACCTGCTATTTTAAATTGTATGCCCTCTTTGCTGTGTGTTAGCGTTGCATTTTGTCATTGATCATTGCTTCCCCCAAATGGTTTCGATAGTTGGCTTACATATTTCTTTAAAGTTTGTGCCAATAGTACAGTGAGAATGAGACATATAAGAAAGATATTTTGCCTATCCACAAAAGGACCAAAGAAAGCTGATATTTCTTCTTCTTCTTCTCGTACGTCAGAGGGACACCCCAGCATCCAATATGAAGGCGGCCGCATGTTGCAGGTCCTCCAGGCTTCCGAAGAACTTCTGGACCACAGAGGACGGGGTCTGGCCAGGTCTTTTTTCTTTGCTGTTGGAACAGTGGACATGACTGTAGGATGTGGTCATTTGTTTGGTTCTCAGTGCTGCTGGAACAGTGGACATGACTGTAGGATGTGGTCACTTGTTTGGTTCTCAGTGCTGTTGGAACAGTGGGCATGACTGTAGGGTGTGGTCACTTGTTTGGTTCTCAGTGCTGTTGGAACAGTGGACATGACTGTAGGATGTGGTCACTTGTTTGGTTCTCACTGCTGTTGGAACAGTGGACATGACTGTAGGATGTGGTCACTTGTTTGGTTCTCAGTGCTGTTGGAACAGTGGACATGACTGTAGGATGTGGTCACTTGTTTGGTTCTCAGTGCTGTTGGAACAGTGGACATGACTGTAGGGTGTGGTCACTTGTTTGGTTCTCAGTGCTGCTGGAACAGTGGACATGACTGTAGGATGTGGTCACTTGTTTGGTTCTCAGTGCTGTTGGAACAGTGGACATGACTGTAGGGTGTGGTCACTTGTTTGGTTCTCAGTGCTGTTGGAACAGTGGACATGACTGTAGGATGTGGTCACTTCTTTGGTTCTCAGTGCTGTTGGAACAGTGGACATGACTGTAGGGTGTGGTCACTTGTTTGGTTCTCAGTGCTGTTGGAACAGTGGACATGACTGTAGGATGTGGTCACTTGTTTGGTTCTCAGTGCTGTTGGAACAGTGGAGATGACTGTAGGATGTGGTCACTTGTTTGGTTCTCAGTGCTGTTGGAACAGTGGACATGACTGTAGGGTGTGGTCACTTGTTTGGTTCTCAGTGCTGTTGGAACAGTGGACATGACTGTAGGGTGTGGTCACTTGTTTGGTTCTCAGTGCTGTTGGAACAGTGGACATGACTGTAGGATGTGGTCACTTGTTTGGTTCTCAGTGCTGTTGGAACAGTGGACATGACTGTAGGGTGTGGTCACTTCCTTGGTTCTCAGTGCTGTTGGAACAGTGGACATGACTGTAGGATGTGGTCACTTGTTTGGTTCTCAGTGCTGCTGGAACAGTGGAGATGACTGTAGGATGTGGTCACTTGTTTGGTTCTCAGTGCTGTTGGAACAGTGGACATGACTGTAGGATGTGGTCACTTGTTTGGTTCTCAGTGCTGTTGGAACAGTGGACATGACTGTAGGGTGTGGTCACTTGTTTGGTTCTCAGTGCTGTTGGAACAGTGGACATGACTGTAGGATGTGGTCACTTGTTTGGTTCTCAGTGCTGTTGGAACAGTGGACATGACTGTAGGGTGTGGTCACTTGTTTGGTTCTCAGTTCTGTTGGAACAGTGGCCATGACTGTAGGGTGTGGTCACTTGTTTGGTTCTCAGTGCTGTTGGAACAGTGGACATGACTGTAGGATGTGGTCACTTGTTTGGTTCTCAGTGCTGTTGGAACAGTGGACATGACTGTAGGATGTGGTCACTTGAGAAAGCTGATACCACCTTCAGGCACTGAAATATCCTTCAAATTTCACCATCTTCATCAACGAAAATCAGAGCAGCGCTCTTGTCCATGGCTAACACTCTAACGCTAGGTATCATTGCATCAGTTTCTACAGCTGCCATCTTGGGGGGAGGTTGTCTTTTTTACACTGTGACTCTCACAGCAGGGTCATGGCATCAGTTTTTACAGCTGCCATCTTGGGGGGTGGTGGGGTTGTCGTTTTTACACTGTGACTCTCACAGCAGGGTCATGGCATCAGTTTTTACAGCTGCCATCTTGGGGGATGGTGGGGTTGTCTTTTTTACACTGTGACTCTCACAGCAGGGTCATGGCGTCAGTTTTTACAGCTGCCATCTTGGGGGGTGGTGGGGTTGTCTTTTTTACACTGTGACTCTCACAGCAGGGTCATGGCATCAGTTTTTACAGCTGCCATCTTGGGGGATGGTGGGGTTGTCTTTTTTACACTGTGACTCTCACAGCAGGGTCATGGCATCAGTTTTTACAGCTGCCATCTTGGGGGGTGGTGGGGTTGTCTTTTTTACACTGTGACTCTCACAGCAGGGTCATGGCGTCAGTTTTTACAGCTGCCATCTTGGGGGGTGGGGGGGTTGTCTTTTTTACACTGTGACTCTCACAGCAGGGTCATGGCGTCAGTTTTTACAGCTGCCATCTTGGGGGGTGGGGGGGTTGTCTTTTTTACACTGTGACTCTCACAGCAGGGTCATGGCATCAGTTTCTACAGCTGCCATCTTGCTGGGGGGTTAGTGGGTTGTCTTTTTTACACTGTGACTCTCACAGCAGGGTCATGGCATCAGCTTTAACAGCAGCGGTTAATCTTGGCATTCATTTTTTTGTGCCCTCTAGGGCCTCATCTTTATCAAACTGTCCCTTCAATCCTAGGGACGCTAAGTATAAACTCAAGCCTTTTTGCCCATTTTTTTCAGAGTCTGCGACTGATTGGACGCTAACCTACTCTTCAATCAAACCCATTTTAGGTGATTGCCCAGAACAGTTGTCTTTCTTAATAACGAGAAGTGATCTTGTAACTGTCTCATTCAACCATTTAAACAAAAAAATACTTTAAAAAAACCAGAATGAAGGTTGGTTTACTGTCTGCTCGGCTACAAAAAAGCACATGTGAGACGAACCATCAACCAATCGCCATTACTTTCATCCACGGAGTTGTTCTTACTGTGTTTGGTGATGGGATCTTTTACTGTTGCTGCGTAGTAGACTACGTTTCTGCTAATCAAAGACATGTCCATAGTGACAGGACTCCACCATTATGTCTAGTTTTACTAAACAAAAATCTGATGACAACCACTCAGTAATTGAAAGTAGGATCTCTCGAGAAAAAAAATGTGTGTGAATAATCTTGAATATTCGGTGCGTGCCATTTTGTTTCAAAGAGTGGTGAGAGGAAAAAAGTGGTGTGCCTCTAGCTGCGACGCGCTCTCCAGGTGGGAGCAACCCGGATTTCTCAGAGACGTGTCTGTGACTATAAAGTACGAAATACCAAATCATTATTGTCACGTATTAAAACAGCATATGCTCATCATCTATAACATTTTATTCTGACAAATGCCTAAAAAAGTATGGTTACAAAAACAACTATGTATGGTGCATTCCATGACGTATATCTCAGTTCTTTATTGGAAAACGTTTTTTATATTTGTTGTTTAATCATTGATTACTCTATTCCAACAAAGGATAATTATGTAAACTCCATCGTCTAACTATGCCTGTTGACTTAAATTGCTTACATTTACTTTTGATTGTGTTTTTTACTGTGTGGTCAAACAATAAAAGTAAATATCAGTATTGTTTGTTTTCTATGTATATTATTGGCACACTCGTTTATTTGAGAGGGACGCTTGTCTGCGTGATTTTCTGTTTTTCTCTCTTTTCTGTCTGTCCGTTTCTGTGTATGTCTCTCTCTCTCTCTGTCAAAATGTGTGTTTGTACGCGTATGCATGAGTGTGTGTGTGTATGTGTGTATGTATGTGTGTGTATATGTGTGTGTGTGTGTGTGTGTGTGTGTGTGTGTGTGTGTGTGTGTGTGTGTGTGTGTGTGTAGTGTGTGTGTGTGTGTGTGTGTATGTAGTGTGCGTGTGTGTGTGTGTGGGTGTGTGTGTGTATGTGTGTGTGTGTTGCATGCATACACGCTCTCGCAAAACTTAGCAAACAAACACCACACAAAAATGTGTGTGTGTCTTGTGTGTGTGCGTGCGTGCATGTGTGTGTGTGTGTGTGTGTGTGTGTGTGTGTCAGTGGGTGTGTGTGTGTGTGTGTGTGTGTGTGTGTGTGTGTGTGTGTGTGTGTGTGTGTGTGTGTGTGTGCGTGCGCGTGCGTGCGTATACTGTGTGTGTGTGTGTGTGTGTGTGTGTGTGTGGTCCTTCGGGTGAGACCTAAAACCGAGGTCCCGTGTGCGAACGCACGCACAAGATCTTGCGCGCACGTTAAAGCCCAATACTGAATCCACTATTCGGTACGATTAGGCCGTGTGTGCCGGTGGAATGGATGACACGAACTCACATGCATCCTGTGCGCCAATAGCAGTTTAAGCAAAGACTGGGCGTGGGGCAGGATAAACATCCCTAATCGAAGAAAATTATCTACCGACGATAGTAATAAAAAATCATTGTACAGTTTAGTCTTTTGTGGAACACTGTGACTCTCAAACGAAGGGGCATTGGCACCGGCTCTGGAGCTGCAGCCAAAGGGATGGGTTGGTCTTTGGGGACCTTCCCCAACGCCAGCGGTCTTCAAATCCTTTTGGCAGAGATCATGGGGATATACCCTGGGCAAGCATCTCCTCTATGAACAAATTATAAATTTAAGTTATAGTCCAGCCCGCCGGCCATCTGCCCGCTCTGCTATCTGGCAGTCATGGTCGGAAACGACTGACCGGCATACATACAATATACAGGTGTGTGTGTGTGTGTGTGTGTGTGTGTGTGTGTGTGTGTGTGTGTGTGTGTGTGTGTGTGTGTGTGTGTGTGTGTGTGTGTTGTGTGTGCGTGTGTGCGTGCGTGCGAACGAGCGTGCGTGCGTGCGAAAGTGTGATGATCTGTCACTTGATGGGACAAATCATTTACAGTAATAGTCATCAATTAAGTGTACATGCTGCACAAACAGCTAAGCAAAGCAGTTCACTGATCACAGACGGACAGATTATTAGAGGAAAGCAAACAACGCAAACCATATAAACACTCATGAAAATTAAAGAGGTTTGAAAATAGTTGTTTCTTTTGATTTCCCATGATTTTACAGAATTTGCAGTGAAAAGAAACACCATCATGGAGAGCCGGAGAAGACTTCTTTGAAGAAGAAGCCCCCCTGTATCAAGTGTTTCGGCTCTGAACTCCATACACATCATATGGCTGGAGGGAAAGAAAAACAACAACAAACAAAGAAGAAGCCCCCCTGTATCAAGTGTTTCGGCCCTGAACTCCATACACATCATATGGCTGGAGGGAAAGAAGAAAACAACAACAAACAAAGAAGAAGCCCCCCCTGTATCAAGTGTTTCGGCCCTGAACTCCATACACATCATATGGCTGGAGGGAAAGAAGAAAACAACAACAAACAAAGAAGAAGCCCCCCCTGTATCAAGTGTTTCGGCCCTGAACTCCATACACATCATATGGCTGGAGGGAAAGAAGAAAACAACAACAAACAAAGAAGAAGCCCCCCCTGTATCAAGTGTTTCGGCCCTGAACTCCATACACATCATATGGCTGGAGGGAAAGAAGAAAATAACAACAAACAAAGAAGAAGCAAAAACAAACAACCAAACAACAAAAAGATACATGGACCTAATTTGTATCTGTAGACTGCAACTTCTTTCATGTCATGTTGACAACCACTTGTCGTAATTTACATGATTAATTTTTTTTTAAAGCATTAGAATTATAACATTTATGATTTAATAATTATGCTTTGATCATATATTCAGACAAAAGTCAAAACTGTTAAATAAAAGAACGCTATAAGACCAAAGCTTTCATTTACGACTACCATAAACTAGACATCCCCACATGGTGTTGAGCTGTTTCAAAAGACATTTTCAAAAGTGGAACTTAGGTGAGTGTTGACTTCAAGTCTTCAAATTTGTTACGCCGTCTCAGTAGACATTCCAGTGACTTAAGAGTTTGCGCAATGCGGAAAATAAAATAATTAGAAAACTATCTTTGGGCAAAGTGTGTGTGGAAAAAAACGATGATCAGTAACTTTTTAAAAGAAAGATCACAACATTTTAGAGTAGGTGTGGATATAATTATAAACCAGTAGACTGTAGAGAGTACTGAGTTAGTGAGTAGTGTCCTCAGTGTAATTCCCCAAGGAAGTATACTTGGTCCTAGTCTATTTACTGTATTTATTAATGATGTGCCAGGTATCGGACCAATCCTGTTAATTAATAATCTTTTTACTTTTTACAGGGTGCCAGCATGGTTTTAGAAAGCATAGATCTTGTGCAAGTGATGGAAGACTTTACAAAACTATTAGATAAAGGTGAAAATATTGATGTAATTTACTTGGATTTCAAAAAAGCATTTGATACTGTACCGCATAACAGATTATTTATTAAATTACAATATTACGGAATAACAGGTAAAGTTTTAGCATGGATTGAAGATTTTTTAAAAGAAACTTTACTTAGAAAGACAACAAACTGAGTGTAAGGGTGGGAAATGCATACTCTCAAAAAACAAATGTGTTAAGTGGAATACCTCAAGGGAGCATTCTTGGCCCAGTTCTTTTTACAATTTTTATAAATGACTTACCTGAAGAAATAAAAAGCTATTGTAAAATTTTTGCAGATGATACGAAAATGTATAATATAACGAAAAATCAAGATGTATTACAAAAAGACTTAGATTCATTGGTTAGGTGGTCAGAAACATGGTGTCTGTTTTTTAATGCTTCAAAATGTATTATTAGGTACTTTATAGTCACAGAGGTGTCTCTGTGAAATTCGGGTTGCTCCCACCTGGAGAGCGCGTCGCAGCCAGAGGCGCGCCACCCAATTTTTTTTTTTTTTTTTTTTTTTTTTTTTTTTTGCATGCGATTTATGTGTGACTGGTGAGGAAGGAAAGGGGGGGGGGGGGGGGATAAATTTTGACCAAATGACAACTTTTTCGTTGCCACTGGGTTTAACGTATGCTAAGTGCATGGGCACACGGGACCTCGGTTTATCGTCTCATCCGAAAGACTCCACGTTCAGACCGTAAGGCCTAGTGCAAAGTGAGAGGAAAAATCCCCTGTACCCAGGTTCGAACTCGGGTTTACTTGACACGAAGCGAACACGCTACCACTGTGCCACTCTACACCACGGTAAAATCATGCATTTGGCAAAAAGTAATCCACGGACAGACTACAAAATGCATAACAATGGTGTAGAAAACGTTATTATGAAATGCTCTGAGGAAAAGGACTTGGGAGTAATATTTGATGATAAACTGAAATTTGATGAACACATTCACAGTGCTGTAACAGTGTAAGTAAAGCTAATCAGAAAATTGGTATAATTAAACGAACGTTTTCTTTCTTGGACAAGGACACTTTTTTATGCTTGTACAAAGGTTTAGTAAGACCTCATTTAGAATATATGGAAATTGTATTTGGTATCCAGGTTTAAAGAGACAGTCAGCTTTGATAGAAAAAGTACAGAGACGAGCAACTAAGTTAGTACAAGGTCTTCAAAATGTTTCTTATTCAGACAGGTTGAAAGAATTAAATTTACCTACATTAAAGGCAAGGAGATTTAGGGGTGACCTAATTCAAACTTATAAAATATTTAATAGTGTAGATGACCTAAATGTACATGACTTATTCACAATATCAGATTTTGACAAAACAAGGAACAGTACCGATAAAATATTTATTCAACATTGCAGGACTAATAATAGAAAATTTTATTTTACTAACAGAGTTGCACCTGTATGGAATAAATTACCACCTAACATGAAAAGAGCACAGAATACTAACATTTTTAAAAACCTTCTCGACGAATGGAATGACTATAAGGCAGTTATGTATGATTACGATGAATAATATTAATAAAAACTGAGTGTGCGACAGACCGAGACAAACAACTAAATAAAAAAAAGATGGGACAGGAAAGCCTTACGGCTATGTTTTGAGTCCCTAAATCCTAATCCTAATCCTAAGTAGAAAATACTTGAGAATATAAATGACCACTGGGACCACTGGGACACCTGTTATTAGTAGTGAGTCGTATTAGTACTTGTAAAATCTTTGCAGATGACACAAAAATCTATAATAGCTCATCTTGCAGTACCACTTTACAAAATGACATTTACTGTTTGCAGGATTGGTCCGATACCTGGAATTTGTATCAAAATTTGGTGTGTTACATATTGCCAAATTGGTAAAAACAATCAGAATGTTGAATATGAAATGACACTCAATGATGGAATTCAGCAGATGAATGCTGTCAGTGTCACAGAAGAGAAAGATTTGGGTGTTAGTCTGTTACCTTTGATAACAAATTATCATTTGATCCTCACATTTAGAGAATGGTGGGTAAGGCAAACCAGATGTTAGGAATTATTAAAAGAAGTTTCACTTATCTTGATAAAGACACTTTTCTAAAACTATATAAATCTTTTGTAAGGCCACACCTGGAATATGCTAATGCTATACATATGGTGTCCTTTTTTGAAAAGGCAGTCTAATCTGTAATCAGATAGAAAAAGTTCAAAGACGGGCCACAAAACTGCTAAAAGAATGTAAAAACATGTCATATATATATTGAAAGGTTAACCTAAACTTACACTCGATCTCTTAAGGGTAGGAGGTTGAGATGCAGCCTTATACAAACCTAAAAAATAACATCTTCCATGGTATTGATCATTTGATATCAATTTTGAAACTTTCTTTTCTGTTCCACAATTTAACATCACTAGAAAGTCAGAAGGCAAAATCTTTATTATTAGACATTGTCAAAGTAATAGAAGGAAATTTTCATTTTCTTATACTAGTTATAGAGTTGCTATTCATTCAATCATTGGAATGAACTAAGTACTAACATCAAGTTTGCAACTAATATTATCACCTTTAAAAATCTTCTGGATTCCAGTCAGAAATTTCAATCTTTTTAATGATTTTGACTGATTGTCCTTTAAAAACTTGCTCAGAGTCAGACCCAAAATAATTATGCAACGTCATTGCCAAAGAGGGGACGTTTTATAGGCCACGAGGCCTAGGCTTAAGAGCCTGTCCCTAACTACTTTAAAAATAAAATAAAAAAGCAAATCGTGTAGCCTGCCGATAAATAACCCCCCAAACTTCATTCAATTTTTTATTTTTGTTTTTAGTTTTTGTGTAGATCATAGTGCTCTCCCCAGTTTTTCCCAGTTTTTCCCCCGCTGGCGTTTATATTATATCCAAGTTGGATTCTACCAGCGTCGACCGATCAAGATCAAGATCAAGATAAAAAACAGTCTTCTTCTTCTTCTTCTTTTTCTTTCTCATCCCAACCACCATCATGATCATCAAGTTGATGGTTCTGTTGATATAGAACTTCGTAGGTTATACTTATACTAGTTATAGGTAAGGTAGGTTATTTCTGTTTCTATGGAATAGTCGAAAAGGCCACTTTTGTGGCAATTTATCGACGAAAAACCTTTATGATGCTAGCTTCACTAAAACCTTATTAACACTTTCAGAAGACGATAGAACTCGAGGGCATAATTTCAAACTTACAAAGAAAATAAACGATACTCGTTCCACTCAAAAAAATTTAACGAATAGAATTACAACTGCATGGAATAACCTTTCAAATGAGACTGTTAATGCATCGTCACTGAACATATTCAAAAACAATATTGACCAAAAATATAAAAGCGTGATCATTGATGTACTCCTCACATTTAGAGGAACATTATTATTATTAAGATTCATTCAAATCAATACACAAAAGCCTATTAGTTCACAGGTCAAAAAGGTGCATGATATCACTTGAAACGATATCTAGAGGGTAAAAGGCTTAAAAAATAAGCCTATACTATAGTGCCAAAATTGCTATGCTATGTATTTTCTGGTAATTTTTCCTTTCGGTCAAGATTGTTTAAGGTAGGTAGGTAGGGACCAAACAAGCTGTGAAGCTTTTTTATAAACAGTCCCATCTTTTATGTATTTTCTGGTAATTTTTCCTTTCGGTCAAGATTGTTTAAGGTAGGTAGGTAGGGACCAAACAAGCTGTGAAGCTTTTTTATAAACAGTCCCATCTTTTATGTATTTTCTGGTAATTTTTCCTTTCGGTCAAGATTGTTTAAGGTAGGTAGGTAGGGACCAAACAAGCTGTGAAGCTTTTTTAAAACAGTCCCATCTTTTATGTATTTTCTGGTAATTTTTCCTTTCGGTCAAGATTGTTTAAGGTAGGTAGGTAGGGACCAAACAAGCTGTGAAGCTTTTTTATAAACAGTCCCATCTTTTATGTATTTTCTGGTAATTTTTCCTTTCGGTCAAGGTTGATGCAGCATAAATTTTCCTAATAAAGCATTATTTATAGCTTCTAGAAACTTCCTCTTCTTCTTTTTCTTCTTCTTCTTCCGATTGGGGATGTTTATCCTGCCCCATGCCCGAAGTCTTCGTTTAGACTTATATTGGCGCACAGGATGCATGCTTTGTGAGTTTGTGTCATCCATTCCACCGGCACACACGGCCTACTCGTACCGAATAGTGGAATGGGCTTTAACGTGCGCGCAAGATCTTGTGTGTGCGTTTGCACATGGGACCTCGGTTTTAGATCTCATCCGAAGGACCACGAAATGGGAGTAAAGTATCTTTCCCAAGGATATAAGTATAACACCGTGACCAGCCGGGTTCGAACCCACCGCACCCGCAAACCTGTTGGATTACCACTCTACGAGCGGCGTACCAACCGGCCACGGCGCCTCCACGTTCGCACACGGTGCAACGTCATTGCCAAAGAGGGGACGTTTTATAGGCCACGAGGCCTAGGCTTAAGAGCCTGTCCCTAACTACTTTAAAAATAAAATAAAAAAGCAAATCGTGTAGCCTGCCGATAAATAACCCCCCAAACTTCATTCAATTTTTTATTTTTGTTTTTAGTTTTTGTGTAGATCATAGTGCTCTCCCCAGTTTTTCCCAGTTTTTCCCCCGCTGGCGTTTATATTATATCCAAGTTGGATTCTACCAGCGTCGACCGATCAAGATCAAGATCAAGATAAAAAACAGTCTTCTTCTTCTTTTTCTTTCTCATCCCAACCACCATCATGATCATCAAGTTGATGGTTCTGTTGATATAGAACTTCGTAGGTTATACTTATACTAGTTATAGGTAAGGTAGGTTATTTCTGTTTCTATGGAATAGTCGAAAAGGCCACTTTTGTGGCAATTTATCGACGAAAAACCTTTATGATGCTAGCTTCACTAAAACCTTATTAACACTTTCAGAAGACGATAGAACTCGAGGGCATAATTTCAAACTTACAAAGAAAATAAACGATACTCGTTCCACTCAAAAAAATTTAACGAATAGAATTACAACTGCATCATTTTTGCATGGAATAACCTTTCAAATGAGACTGTTAATGCATCGTCACTGAACATATTCAAAAACAATATTGACCAAAAATATAAAAGCGTGATCATTGATGTACTCCTCACATTTAGAGGAACATTATTATTATTAAGATTCATTCAAATCAATACACAAAAGCCTATTAGTTCACAGGTCAAAAAGGTGCATGATATCACTTGAAACGATATCTAGAGGGTAAAAGGCTTAAAAAATAAGCCTATACTATAGTGCCAAAATTGCTATGCTATGTATTTTCTGGTAATTTTTCCTTTCGGTCAAGATTGTTTAAGGTAGGTAGGTAGGGACCAAACAAGCTGTGAAGCTTTTTTATAAACAGTCCCATCTTTTATGTATTTTCTGGTAATTTTTCCTTTCGGTCAAGATTGTTTAAGGTAGGTAGGTAGGGACCAAACAAGCTGTGAAGCTTTTTTATAAACAGTCCCATCTTTTATGTATTTTCTGGTAATTTTTCCTTTCGGTCAAGATTGTTTAAGGTAGGTAGGTAGGGACCAAACAAGCTGTGAAGCTTTTTTATAAACAGTCCCATCTTTTATGTATTTTCTGGTAATTTTTCCTTTCGGTCAAGATTGTTTAAGGTAGGTAGGTAGGGACCAAACAAGCTGTGAAGCTTTTTTATAAACAGTCCCATCTTTTATGTATTTTCTGGTAATTTTTCCTTTCGGTCAAGGTTGATGCAGCATAAATTTTCCTAATAAAGCATTATTTATAGCTTCTAGAAACTTCCTCTTCTTCTTTTTCTTCTTCTTCTTCCGATTGGGGATGTTTATCCTGCCCCATGCCCGAAGTCTTCGTTTAGACTTATATTGGCGCACAGGATGCATGCTTTGTGAGTTTGTGTCATCCATTCCACCGGCACACACGGCCTACTCGTACCGAATAGTGGAATGGGCTTTAACGTGCGCGCAAGATCTTGTGTGTGCGTTTGCACATGGGACCTCGGTTTTAGATCTCATCCGAAGGACCACGAAATGGGAGTAAAGTATCTTTCCCAAGGATATAAGTATAACACCGTGACCAGCCGGGTTCGAACCCACCGCACCCGCAAACCTGTTGGATTACCACTCTACGAGCGGCGTACCAACCGGCCACGGCGCCTCCACGTTCGCACACGGGACCTCGATTTTAAGTCTCATCCGAAGGGCTTTTTCTCCAACTGATGTCAGTTACTCATTTTACACCTGGGTGAAGTGAGGAAAATAGTAAAGTGCCTTTCCCAAGGACACACCACTGCGACCCCAGCTGGATTCAAACCCACACACTCGCAAACCTGACGGATTACGAGCCAGTGACTTGTGGGGGTGGGTGGGTGGTTGGGCCATAGAGCATTGTTTCACAGTATCCACTGATCCAGGCAAGACCCATCCGGCTACTGTAGCGGTCCCAGGGGCCAAACCCCGACGAGTGTGGCATTCTCAAAATGGATTTGTTCATAACATGTATGTCTGCACATGTGCGAAATTGATCATAAAATGTTATCTTTTGTGTATTTAACACTAAATTGACCCTAAACCTATCCCTAACACTAACCTTAAACCTATCGCTAACCATAGCCCTATACCTATCCCTAACTCTTTGCACTGTATGCGCAGACATGTTGAGAACAAATCCATTTGGAGAATGTCACACCGGCACAGCTCCTGCCCTTCTTTTACTGATCAATACTTTGAACCACAAATGTTTTTGAGCGAGTAAAATTTTGAACTTACTCTATTTTTCTGACTATAAGGCCATACTTTTTTTTCAATACTTGACTGAGACCCCTTCGCCTTATATTATATATAATCATATAATGTGACTAATAAAAATTTAAATAATAACAAAATATAATAACAAAATCTGAAATTTGTGTAACATTTGGGGGGGGGGGGGGGGGGGGGGGGGGGGCTTATGCAAAGGTGCACCTTATAGACATAGTCCTGAAAATACGGTGCTCGCCCGGAGGGCTACTGAAATGTTTAACGCTTGGCCAGCCCTGATTAGAAAGTAAAATAAACATGATGCTTGCACACAACATTCTTTCTTCCTCTCTCTCTCTCTCTCTCTCTCTCTCTCTCTCTCTCTCTCTCTCTCTCTCTCTCTCTCTCTCTCTCTCTCTCTCTCTCTCTCTCTCTCTCTCTCTCTCTCTCTCTCTCTCTCTCTCTCTCTCTCTCTCTCTCTCTCTCTCTCTCTCTCTCTCTCTCTCTCTCTCTCTCTTGCACACACGCACACACACACACACACACACACACACACGCATGCATGCATGCATGCACGCAGGCACACACACTCTCTCTCTCTCTCTTGATTTTCTTGCATGTTTGTTTGAGGGCAAGATGTAAAAAAGCCCATTGTGTGCTTACTCTTTTTCCCTCAATAAAAATTTTTTGTTCGTTCGTTCTCTCTCTCTCTCTCTCTCTCTCTCTCTCTCTCTCTCTCTCTCTCTCTCTCTCTCTCTCTCTCTCTCTCTCTCTCTCTCTCTCTCTCTCTCTCTCTCTCTCTCTCTCTCTCTCTCTCTCAAAAGGGCTGGATGTAAAAAAGCATGTTATTGCTTACTCTATTACCCTCTATAAATAAAAGTCAATCAATCTCTCTCTCTCTCTCTCTCTCTCTCTCTCTCTCTCTCTCTCTCACACACACACACACACACGCATGCATGCAGGCACGCAGGCACACATACACACACTGTACTAGTGACACACACACACACATGGTGGGGTAATAAAAAAAATGGTCACACACGTAAAAAATAATGGCTTGGAGTCAAAACGGACTATCTTTAGATAGTCCATTGATGTATTATTGAACTTATTGTGAAAACTAATAACTTGTATACAAAAAAGTCTGTAGAAATATAAAAAGCATAATCCCCTTTATATGTTTCTGCAGTCATTGTTTGATGCAAGTTATTAGTTTTTGTGATACTAATAGGTTCAATAAAACATCAATGGACTATCTAAAGATAGTCCGTTTTGACTCCAAGCTATCGTAATGTTCTCATCCCTAGCTGGTGCATTTGTGCTTCAGCTGTTGGGATAATCCCTGGAGTGTTTAAGCCAGGGAACAAAAACAACAACAACCTTTCTATCATCAAAATGAATGTTGTTTTTCTTGTCTGAAGGAAAACCCACACAGCACAATGCCTCGACACAGCGATCGGGAAAACCCAGAGGGCGTCAGCATCTCCAAGAAAATCGCAGGTGGAGGCGGTGTCTCCAAACCCACACCGCCCAGCCCACCACCGGGACCCGCTCGAAAACCGCCCACCTCGACAGTGAAGACGCGAAAAAGCCGGCGCGGGGCGTGGGCAGGGGGGGAGGAGGGGGGAGGTTCTCCGTTGAAGCGCAAAGATCAGTCAGGGGACAGCAGCGGGTTCTACGACCTGACGCCACAGTCGCTCAGTCAGATCAGCGCCATCGCCCCGCCCGAAGACTCCACCATGCGCTCTCCGCACAAGAAGTCACGAATGGCGCCAGGCAGCGCCATGGAAATGGGCCTGCACTCTCCGCCCAAGAAGTCCCGAATGGCGCTAGACGTCACCATGGAGATGGCGGTGCGGCGTGCTAGGGGGCAGCCTGACGGGGCCGACCAATCGGGACAACAGTCGCCCAGGAAAAAATCGTCGAAAAAACTCCTGGGGGACATTGCTGAAGAGGGGATGGAGGAGGAGAGGGGGACGGTGAAAGAGGAGAAGGAGAATAGTACGATGATGGCGCAGAAGAAATGTATCAAGGTTGGTAGACTTATGTATATTGTTTACAATGTTATTTAATTTTGAAATATTGAGTGAAAGTGAAGGAGAATAGTACGATGATGGCGCAGAAGAAATGCATCAAGGTGGGTAGACTTTGTGTTTTATATATTGTTATTTGGAAATGGTGAGTGAAAGTGAAAGTGAAGGAGAATAGTACGATGATGGCGCAGAAGAAATGCATCAAGGTGGGTAGACTTTGTGTTTTAGATATTGTTATTTGGAAATGGTGAGTGAAAGTGAAAGTGAAGGAGAATAGTATGAAGATTGTTCAGAAGAAATGCATCAAGGTGGGTAGACTTTGTGTTTTAGATATTGTTATTTGGAAATGGTGAGTGAAAGTGAAAGTGAAGGAGAATAGTACGATGATGGCGCAGAAGAAATGCATCAAGGTGGGTAGACTTTGTGTTTTAGATATTGTTATTTGGAAATGGTGAGTGAAAGTGAAAGTGAAGGAGAATAGTATGAAGATTGTTCAGAAGAAATGCATCAAGGTGGGTAGACTTTGTGTTTTAGATATTGTTATTTGGAAATGGTGAGTGAAAGTGAAAGTGAAGGAGAATAGTATGAAGATTGTTCAGAAGAAATGCATCAAGGTGGGTAGACTTTGTGTTTTAGATATTGTTATTTGGAAATGGTGAGTGAAAGTGAAAGTGAAGGAGAATAGTACGATGATGGCGCAGAAGAAATGCATCAAGGTGGGTAGACTTTGTGTTTTAGATATTGTTATTTGGAAATGGTGAGTGAAAGTGAAAGTGAAGGAGAATAGTATGAAGATTGTTCAGAAGAAATGCATCAAGGTGGGTAGACTTTGTGTTTTAGATATTGTTATTTGGAAATGGTGAGTGAAAGTGAAAGAGGAGGAGAATAGTATGAAGATTGTTCAGAAGAAATGCATCAAGGTGGGTAGACTTTGTGTTTTAGATATTGTTATTTGGAAATGGTGAGTGAAAGTGAAAGAGGAGGAGAATAGTATGAAGATTGTTCAGAAGAAATGCATCAAGGTGGGTAGACTTTGTGTTTTAGATATTGTTATTTGGAAATGGTGAGTGAAAGTGAAAGTGAAGGAGAATAGTACGATGATGGCGCAGAAGAAATGCATCAAGGTGGGTAGACTTTGTGTTTTAGATATTGTTATTTGGAAATGGTGAGTGAAAGTGAAAGTGAAGGAGAATAGTATGAAGATTGTTCAGAAGAAATGCATCAAGGTGGGTAGACTTTGTGTTTTAGATATTGTTATTTGGAAATGGTGAGTGAAAGTGAAAGAGGAGGAGAATAGTATGAAGATTGTTCAGAAGAAATGCATCAAGGTGGGTAGACTTTGTGTTTTAGATATTGTTATTTGGAAATGGTGAGTGAAAGTGAAAGTGAAGGAGAATAGTACGATGATGGCGCAGAAGAAATGCATCAAGGTGGGTAGACTTTGTGTTTTAGATATTGTTATTTGGAAATGGTGAGTGAAAGTGAAAGTGAAGGAGAATAGTATGAAGATTGTTCAGAAGAAATGCATCAAGGTGGGTAGACTTTGTGTTTTAGATATTGTTATTTGGAAATGGTGAGTGAAAGTGAAAGAGGAGGAGAATAGTATGAAGATTGTTCAGAAGAAATGCATCAAGGTGGGTAGACTTTGTGTTTTAGATATTGTTATTTGGAAATGGTGAGTGAAAGTGAAAGAGGAGGAGAATAGTATGAAGATTGTTCAGAAGAAATGCATCAAGGTGGGTAGACTTTGTGTTTTAGATATTGTTATTTGGAAATGGTGAGTGAAAGTGAAAGAGGAGGAGAATAGTATGAAGATTGTTCAGAAGAAATGCATCAAGGTTGGTTGTTATGTGCATTCTATATATTAGGATTAGGATTATAATATGAAATAGGGACAAAATAATATAGCCGTTAGGCTTTCAAAGTCCGGTCTTTGTGGGTTTTTTGTTTTATTTGTTCGTACTCAAGGTATTTCGTACACTCTGGCTTTTGCGATGAATTAATCATCGTATTCGTACATTATGTCATTATAAAATTGTAATTGGTCAAGCTGATTTTTAAAGCTGTTAGTATTTGGTGCTCTCTTAATGTTAGTTGGTAGTTGATTCCATAAAGGTGCAACTCTGTAGTGTTAGTAAAAGAATATTTTCTTGTGTTTTACAATATTCAATAAATACTTTATCAGTGCTATTTCTTGTTCTGTAATAATTTGTTAGTTTCAAAAATTGTATTGCATTCAAGTCATCAATATTATTAAATATTTTATAACTTTGTATTATATCTCCTCTTATTCTTCTAGCTTTCAAACTTGGAAGATTTAGGCGTTCCATTCTTTCTATATATGAATAGTTATTAAAACAATAATTGACTTATTGTTGACATATAATTGGTAAGTGAAAGAAGAGAAGGAAAGTAGTACAGTGATTGGGCAGAACAAATGAATTCAGGTGAGTTGACATTTTTGGTGTGTGTTTTCTGCTGAAGGTTTCAGTCCAAGGCAAGAGAAAGGCAGTAGGAAAGATGGTAAATTGCCAATCTATTCTAACCATACTGACCAACACTGGTAAACACTTCAATTTGGAAACCAATGCCCTAGTTTATGATTTGTAAAGATTCTCTTAGTCTTCAAGGTAAAAAATAGAAATAGAAAAAATACAAAAGTGCATAAATATATATATAACAAAGAAGTTTGTATTTAGAGAAATTGAATAATTGGTAAAGGTCAAGATGTGCCACACCCCCCCCCCCTACATTTCTCGGTTAATTGTATTTTTCCGTTTTTGCCTTTCTTACCATACATAAAGCTGTATTTTAGGAACATTTGTAGCTAATAACCTTTTTGGAATACTAACCCTATCCCTAAGCCTAACCCTACCCCCCACCCCATAAGACGGAAACACACAACGAACCACAACTGTGACAAATCGCGGTGTACTGCAGTACATAGTGGGGGGTAGGGTTAGGTTTAGGGTTGGGATAGGGTTAGTATTCCAAAAAGGTTATTAGCTAAAAATGTTCCTAAAATACAGCTTTATGTATGGTAAGAAAGGCAAAAACGGAAAAATACAATTAACTGAGAAATGCAAGGGGGGTAGCACATCTTTACCTTTACCGAATAATGCTTTTAGGCCTCATTTTTCAAAGGGAAGCAAACCGCTTCGCCTGATGTCATCTAACGACCTATGAACTGTCCTAAGTTGTGGCTTTTCACTTAAGATAACGGATAACAAGTCACAAGTCACACAACTTCATGGTGTGAACTTTTTTGTCTGGTCAATTTTATTTTCATTTTATTTACTTTTTCATCATTCGTGTTTATCATGTAATTTCTTTCCTTTTCATTGCAGATTCCGTTGAAGCAGGTGGGGAAGAAGCTGAAGTCTTTCAAAACATCCAGCGCCAAAAACAAAGTGTCCACCAAAGTGAAGAAAAACTTTGACCGAACACTGCCCAATGAAACCATGGGTTGGTTGTTTGTACTCTATATTTCTATGTGTGTATTACTGTAGAAAAACAAAGTGTCCACCAAATTAAGAAAAACTTTGACCGAACACTGCCCAATGAAACCATGGGTTGGTTGTTTGTACTCTATATTTCTATGTGTATTACTGTAGAAAAACAAAGTGTCCACCAAATTAAGAAAAACTTTGACCGAACACTGCCCAATGAAACCATGGGTTGGTTGTTTGTACTCTATATTTCTATGTGTGTATTACTGTAGAAAAAGAAAGTGTCCACCAAATTAAGAAAAACTTTGACCGAACACTGCCCAATGAATCCATGTGTTGGTAGTTTGTACTGTATTTCTATGTGTATTACTGTAGAATAACAAAGTGTCCACCAAATTAAGAAAAACTGACAGAACACTGCCCAATGAGTCCATGGGTTGGTAGTTTGTACGGTGTTGTAGTTAAATTTGTACAGTAATTTCATGTCGGTGTGTGTTGAAATATTGTCATATATTTGACCGAACATTTCCCAATGAGGCCATAGAATGATGGACTGCAGTGTAATAATGATGATTATCATGATCATAATCATGATGGCAATAATGATGGTGATAATGATCATGATGATGGTAATTGTGATTATCATGATGATGATGATGATAACGATGACGATGGTGTTTTCAGTCCCCAAGAAGCCCAAACAGTCGTGGGCAGACAAGCGCAAGGAACGTAGGATGGTGAAGAACAATTATCAGCTGATTCAGACCGCTAAGTCTGTGTGGGAAGACCTCAGAAGTGTGTGTGTGTGTGTCTGTGTGTGTGTGTATGTGTGTGTGTGTGTGTGTCTGTGCATGAAGCAAGGAACGTAGGATGGTGAAGAACAATTATCAGCTGATTCAGACCGCTAAGTCTGTGTGGGAAGACCTCAGAAGTGTGTGTGTGTGTGTGTGTATGAAGCAAGGAACGTAGGATGGTGAAGAACAATTATCAGCTGATTCAGACCGCTAAGTCTGTGTGGGAAGACCTCAGAAGGTGTGTGTGTGTGTGTGTGTATGAAGCAAGGAACGTAGGATGGTGAAGAACAATTATCAGCTGATTCAGACCGCTAAGTCTGTGTGGGAAGACCTCAGAAGGTGTGTGTGTGTGTGTGTGTGTGTGTGTGTGTGTGTGTGTGTGTGCATGAAGCAAGGAACGTAGGATGGTGAAGAACAATTATCAGCTGATTCAGACCGCTAAGTCTGTGTGGGAAGACCTCAGAAGGTGTGTGTGTGTTGTGTGTTGTGTGTGTGTGTGTGTGTGTGCATGAAGCAAGGAACGTAGGATGGTGAAGAACAATTATCAGCTGATTCAGACCGCTAAGTCTGTGTGGGAAGACCTCAGAAGGTGTGTCTGTGTGTGTGTGTCTGTGAGAGTGAGGCAAAATAAGAGAGTTTTGTCTGTCTGCATTTGTTAACTGCGCGTGTGTACAAGAATCAGATCTTTTGTGAATAAAAATTGTGTGGTTTAAGAATTGGAAGCTAATGATTAGGAAAAGTAGGTCTGTGTGTGTGTGCATGTACCAGAATCTAGCAGTTGAAAAACAGGAAAATGTTAACTTACTGTTAGTCTCTGTTAGCTGTGATTGTAACGTTTATGACGTGTGGACACGACGCTTCGTGAGGAAAAGAGTGTCTTCACAACAACAAGAAAGTGTGCTTATGTTTGTCAAGGAACAGGGGAAAAGTTTATATGTTTATAAAAACAATTGAACAAACTGAATGTGGGCTGAATGAAGAAATAGAAGCACAATGTCCAAAGAGTAATTAATGCGTTGTGATGGACTTTGTTTCATTTCTCCAGACACGATCAGACGGAGGATAGTAATTAATGCGTTGTGATGGACTTTGTTTAATTTCTCCAGACACGATCAGACGGAGGATAGTAATTAATGCGTTATGATGGACTTTGTTTAATTTCTCCAGACACGATCAGACGGAGGGTAGTAATTAATGCGTTATGATGGACTTTGTTTAATTTCTCCAGACACGATCAGACGGAGTAATTAATGCGTTGTGATGGACTTTGTTTCATTTCTCCAGACACGATCAGACGGAGGAGCAGCGATCAGACCTGTGTCAGAATCTGTTCACCCAGGTGGAGGGCAAGGTGAAACCGGTGAGATCTCTGTGATATTGTAATAATAATAATAATAATTAGATATAACACTAATGTTCACCCAGGTGAAGGTGAAACAGGTGAGATCTCTGTGATATTGTAATAATAATAATAATAACTAGATATAACACTAATGTTCACCCAGGTGAAGGGGAAACAGGTGAGATTATAACACTAATGTTCACCCAGGTGATGGGAATGAGATCTCTGTGATATTGTAATAATAATAATAATAACTAGATATAACACTAATGTTCACCCAGGTGAAGGTGAAACAGGTGAGATTTCTGTGATATTGTAATAATAATAAATAATAACTAGATATAACAGTAATGTTCACCCAGGTAAAGGTGAAACAGGTGAGATTTCTCTGATATTGTAATAATAATAATAATAACTAGATATAACAGTAATGTTCACCCAGGTGAAGGTGAAACAGGTGAGATTTCTCTAATATTGTAATAATAATAATAATAACTATATATAACACTAATGTTCACCCAGGTGAAGGGGAAAGTGAACCAGGTGAGGGTGTGATAATTTATGTTATCATCATTGTAGCGTTTCAAAATGTTGATGATGAGGATGACAGGTGTGTGTATATGTACCTATATATTCACTGACTGTTGCTGTGGCGTTTCAAAGTGTTGAGGATGACAGGTGTGCCTGTATGTACCTATATATTCACTGACTTGCTGTAGCGTTTCAAAATGTTGAGGATGACAGGTGTGCCTGTATGTACCTATATATTCACTGACTGTTGTGGCGTTTCAAAGTGTTGATGATGAGGATGACAGGTGTGCCTGTATGTACCTATATATTCACTGACTGTTGCTGTAGCGTTTCAAAATGTTGATGATGAGGATGACAGGTGTGCCTGTATGTATCTATATATTCACTGACTGTTGCTGTAGCGTTTCAAAATGTTGATGATGAGGATGACAGGTGTGTCTGTATGTACCTATATATTCACTGACTGTTGCTGTAGCGTTTCAAAATGTTGATGATGAGGATGACAGGTGTGCCTGTATGTACCTATATATTCACTGACTGTTGTGGCGTTTCAAAGTGTTGATGATGAGGATGACAGGTGTGCCTGTATGTACCTATATATTCACTGACTGTTGCTGTAGCGTTTCAAAATGTTGATGATGAGGATGACAGGTGTGCCTGTATGTACCTATATATTCACTGACTGTTGCTGTGGCGTTTCAAAATGTTGATGATGAGGATGACAGGTGTGCCTGTATCATACATGTACCTATATATTCACTGACTGTTGCTGTAGCGTTTCAAAATGTTGATGATGAGGATGACAGGTGTGTCTGTATGTACCTATATATTCACTGACTGTTGCTGTGGTGTTTGTAAGAAGCATTTTTTTTCTGTAAACCTCCGTAGTCCTTGACTTTGCCGGTATTGTTCTGTGTCAGGTGTCTCTAACGCATCTGTCATGTTTTGTTGTTGTTGTTGTGCTGGTTATTGTTCTGTGTCAGGTGTCTCTAACGCATCTGTCATGTTTTGTTGTTGTTGTACAAGAACTTGTTATTTCTGCTGTTTCTTTACTGTTGAATATCATTATTTGTTCTGCTGCAGATTTCTATGGTGCATGACTGCCCAAATCATTCAGTGTTTGTAATGTACAGGTCTATCATGTTTTGTTATTGTTAATATTGTTTTGTTACAGCTATGTATGGTCCACGACTGCCTGAATCATTCAGTGTTTGTAATGTACAGGTCTATCATGTTTTGTTATTGTTAATATTGTTTTGTTACAGTTGTGTGTGGTCCGTGACTGCCCGAATCATTCAGTGTTTGTAATGGACCTATCATGTTTTGTTGTTGCTAATATTGTTATTGTTGTTTTGTTACAGCTATGCAAGGGTCATGACTCTGCCCGAATCATTCAGTGTTTGTTATGAACAGTGCTAATATTGTTATTGTTGTTTTGTTACAGCTATCTGTGGTCCATGACTCTGCCCGAATCATTCAGTGCCTGGTACAGTACGGAGGACCTCACTACAGATCATGTGTGCTGGACGAAATCCAAGGTAATCAATACATGTGTTAACATTGACATTAACAATACAGTGTTGTTATGTCACAGTACATATCATTCACTATGGAGGACCTCACTACAGATCATGTGTGCTAGATGAAAACCAAGGTAATACATGTGTTAACATTGACATTAACAATACAGTGTTGTTATAGTCCGTAAAATACGGTAAATTATTTGTTCAGTAACATTAGTTGACACGCAAGCATGCACGTACGCACGCACACGCACACGCACACACACACACATACACACACACACACACACACACACACACACACACACACACACACACACACACACACACACACACACTGTCTACATAGTTCCTTCTCTTTGGACGACAAACGTTGGACCTGATTTGTTTTTCTGTTGTTTCCCTGCAGACGTTGTGGCCGACTTCAGCAAGAACAAGTACGCCAAGTTCATCATCCGCAAACTGCTGAAATACGGGTCAGTGGATGTTAGCGGATTTCTGTCTACATTTACAACAATAATTGTAGAATGATTATACATCCGCAAACTGCTGAAATATGGGTCAGTGGATGTCAGGGATTTCTATCTACATTTACAACAATCATTGTACAATGATTATACATCCGCAAACTGCTGAAATACGGGTCAGTGGATGTTAGTGGATTTCTGTCTACATTTACAACAATCATTGTACAATGATTATACATCCGCAAACTGCTGAAATACGGATCAGTGGATGTCAGGGGATTTCTATCTGCATTTACAACAATCATTGTGCAATGATTATACATCCACAAACTGCTGAAATACGGATCAGTGGATGTCAGGGGATTTCTATCTACATTTACAACAATCATTGTGCAATGATTATACATCCACAAACTGCTGAAATACGGGTCAGTGGATGTCAGGGGATTTCTATCTATCTACATTTACAACAATCGTAGAATGATTTATATCCGCAAACTGCTGAAATACGGGTCAGTGGATGTCAGGGATTTCTATCTACATTTCCAACAATCATTGTAGAATGATTATACATCCGCAAACTGCTGAAATACGGATCAGTGGATGTCAGGGGATTTCTATCTACATTTACAACAATCATTGTGCAATGATTATACATCCACAAACTGCTGAAATACGGGTCAGGGGATTTCTATCTATCTACATTTACAACAATCGTAGAATGATTTATATCCGCAAACTGCTGAAATACGGGTCAGTGGATGTCAGGGATTTCTATCTACATTTCCAACAATCATTGTAGAATGATTATACATCCGCAAACTGCTGAAATACGGGTCAGGGGATTTCTGTCTACATTTACAACAATCATTGTGCAATGATTATTTGAGCATGCTTACGTTTGATGAGAGTCTTCAAGTCTCTTATTTTCCTAGTAAAACAAAATATTAAAAAATATGATTTAATTTTTATTTCATTTCACTGCATGAAAGCTCCGTGAGTGGTAATGATTGAAAGTTGTCCAAGGCTGTTTGGCCAGGCATACATCTGATGGACACTGTTTTGTGTGTGTGTGTTTAATTTTCACAGCGCCAAAATCAAGGCAGTGTGCGAAAGCTGATTCGCCACAAACAGGCCACAAAAATCTTGGAGTACATTAGGTTTCAGTTTACTGAATATTGGATGTATTAAGTAGATATTTCATAGATGTTGTGTTCTTTATTCCCAGGACCAAAGCCCAGAGAGCGACCATTATCCAAGGGTTTCAAGGCAGTGTGCGAAAGCTGATTCGCCACAAGCAGGCCGCAGAAATCGTAGAGTACGCCTACAACGAATTTGCTACGGCTTCACAGAGACTGTGTCTGGTGGAGGAGTTCTATGGGCCTGCCTTCTCCATGTTTAAGGTAAAGAGAGACAGAGAGGGAAAGAGAGACAGAGAGGGAGAGACAAAGACTGTGTCTGGTGGAGGAGTTCTATGGGCCTGCCTTCTCCATGTTTAAGGTAGAGAGAGACAGAGAGGGAGAGAGAGACAGAGAGGGAGAGACAAAGACTGTGTCTGGTGGAGGAATTCTATGGGCCTGCCTTCTCCATGTTTAAGGTAGAGAGAGAGACAGAGAGGGATAGACAAAGACTGTGTCTGGTAGAGGAATTCTATGGGCCCGCCTTCTCCATGTTTAAGGTAGAGACAGATAGAGATAAAGAAAGAGAGAGACAGAGAGGGACACAGAGAGAGAGAGAGAGAGAGAGACTGTGTCTGGTGGAGGAGTTCTATGGGCCTGCCTTCTCCATTTTAAGGTAGAGAGAGAGAGAGACACAGAGAGGGAGAGACAGAGACTGTGTCTGGTAGAGGAGTTCTATGGGCCTGCCTTCTCCATGTTTAAGGTAGAGACAGATAGAGATAAAGAAAGAGAGAGACAGAGAGGGAGAGAGAGAGAGACTGTGTCTGGTGGAGGAATTCTATGGGCCTGCCTTCTCCATGTTTAAGGTAGAGAGAGAGACAGAGAGACACACACAGAGAGAAAATACACAGAGAGAGAGAGACACACACAGAGAGAGAAAATACAGAGTGAGACAGAGAGAAAATACAGAGAGTGAATACAGAGAGTGAGAGAGAGACAGAGACTGTCTGCTAGAGGAGTTCTATGGGCCCGCCTTCTCCATGTTTAAGGCAAAGAGAGAGCAGAGAGAGGGGGGTGGGGGTTGATGGGAATGAGAGGGTCAGATATGCACTTGAAGTTCTGGTTTGATCCTTGCTTCGCATGCTGAATGTTTGATTGTGCTTTATTGTAAGCCTTGCTTCCCTCCTCACTGCAGGGAGAGCTGACAGATCTGTGTCCTGTGTGTTTCTCTGTTGGTTTGTTGTGCTTTGCTTCATTCCGTTTAGCATGACAGGGAGAGCTGACAGATCTGTGTCCTGTGTGTTTCTCTGTTGGTTTCGTTGTGCTTTGCTTCATTCCGTTTAGCATGACAGGGAGAGCTGACAGATCTGTGTCCTGTGTGTTTCTCTGTTGGTTTCGTTGTGCTTTGCTTCATTCCGTTTAGCATAACACTTATTATATATTAACAGGGACGTACGCTTTGCTCTTTTATCTTTAATCTCACTTTCAACGTTTTTTTGAGATCTGAAACATTGATTTCCAATGTTAACCAATGCAATGTTTGTTGGTTAGTTTCTTTGTTTACATGTGTTCTGATGATACTGTGTGATGTTGATATTATTCCAGACACACGCGGCTCAGAGTTTGAATGTCATATTGAGGGAACATTGGAACAAGAAGGAAACAGCAATGATGATAAAAATATTGATAATAATGTTGATTTCAGACACACACGGCTCAGAGTTTGGACGATGTGTTGAAGGAACAGTGGGACAAAAAAGACATGATTATGAGCAACCTGAAGGAATCACTGCTGCCTCTGATCGACAAGTAAGACTGAGAGAGACAGAGAGAGAGAGAGATGATTATGAGCAACTTGAAAGAATACCTGCTACTATTGATCGACAAGTAAGACTGAGAGAGACAGAGAGAGAGAGATGATTATGAGCAACCTGAAGGAATAACTGCTACCATTGATCGACAAGTAAGACTGAGAGAGAGAGAGAGAGATGATCATGAGCAACCTGAAGGAATAACTGCTACTATTGATCGACAAGTAAGACTGAGAGAGACAGAGAGAGAGAGATGATTATGAGCAACCTGAAGGAATAACTGCTACCATTGATCGACAAGTAAGACTGAGAGAGACAGAGAGAGAGAGATGATCATGAGCAACCTGAAGGAATAACTGCTACCATTGATCGACAAGTAAGACTGAGAGAGAGAGAGAGAGACACACAGAGAGAGAGAGAGATGATCATGAGCAACCTGAAGGAATCACTGCTACCATTGATCGACAAGTAAGACAGAGAGAGAGAGAGAGAGAGAGAGAGAGAGAGAGATGATCATGAGCAACTTGAAGGAATCACTGCTACCATTGATTGACAAGTAAGACTGAGAGAGACAGAGAGAGAGATGATCATGAGCAACTTGAAGGAATCACTGCTACCATTGATTGACAAGTAAGACTGAGAGAGACAGAGAGAGAGATGATCATGAGCAACTTGAAGGAATCACTGCTACCATTGATTGACAAGTAAGACTGAGAGAGAGAGAGAGATGATTATGAGCAACTTGAAGGAATGACTGCTACTATTGATTGACAAGTAAGACTGAGAGAGAGACAGAGAGAGATGATTATGAGCAACTTGAAGGAATCACTGTTACCATTGATTGACAAGTATGACTGAGAGAGAGACAGAGAGAGAGACAAGTAGAGAGAGAGAGAGAGAGAGAGAGAGAGATGATTATGAGCAACCTGAAGGAATCACTGCTACCATTGATTGACAAGTATGACTGAGAGAGAGAGCGACAGACAGAGAGAGAGAGAGAGACAGACAGAGAGGGAGAGAGAGATGATTATGAGCAACCTGAAAGAGACTGCTACGTCTGATTGACAAGTAAGACTGAGAGAGACAGACAGACAAACAGAGAGAGGGGGGGGGGGGGGGGAGAGGGAGAGAGAGAAAACAGTGGGAATTATAGGTGAATGGATGTTGATGTAGAAAAAGAGAGTGATGAAGAGAGGAAGAGAGAAAGTATGGGGACATTAGAAAGGAAGGGCAACAGCGAAGCATTTTAGGCGTAACATTATGTTGTATTCTACAGACAGATCCTCTCTCTGTCCATCGTGCACAAGATCTTCTCCGACTTCTTCAAATACGCCGACCCAAAACTGCAGAAGGTATTTGTTTATTTATCTGTCTGTCTGTATTTTTTGGACAGTTTCTCTCCATAAATTGCGATCAAGTTTTCATGAAGTTTTGTTGAGCAACTTGAGGGTTTAAAAAGTCGGCAACAAACTATGGAATTGACTCCTTTAAAGTTTGCACATTTTATCTCACTTTAACTCTGTTGGATGTTGGAACTGCTTGACTCACTGACGTCAACAGAATGAGTCTGTGTTCTCAGGTTCTGTTGGCTGTCTGTCTGTCTGTCTATGTATGTCTGTGTCTGTCTGTGTGTGTGCTACATTGTTGTTGTTTTCTCATGATCTAAAAGATATTCAATGATCAAGCTTTGCATTGTTAAAGCTATCTGTGCAACCTTTCCAGAATAATGGTGGACACAATTTTATGTTCCCAGGACAAGATAAAAGCTCATAGGGAATCCCTGATCAATGTGTTTGGTAATCAGATTATTCAGACTTTTCATGTTTTGACTTTGAGAGGTATTAATTTTTTCATAATATATTAAGATTTTCCATAATCTTATTTCTCCAGGACATGATAGAGGCCCTGAGGGAATCTGTGATCCACATGTTGTTTGTTTGATATCTTGTTTGTTGTATGCATATCAACAGTGATCTATCTTTCTGTATTTTATTTCTCCAGGACATGATAGAGGCCCTGAGGGAATCCCTGATTCACATGTTTGTTTGTTTGATATCTTGTTTGTTGTATACATATTAACAGTGATCTATCTTTCTGTATCTTATTTCTCCAGGACATGATAGAGGCCCTGAGGGAATCCCTGATCCACATGTTGTTTGTTTGATATCTTGTTTGTTGTATACATATCAACAGTGATCTATCTTTCTGTATTTTATTTCTCCAGGACATGATAGAGGCCCTGAGGGAATCCCTGATCCACATGTTTGTTTGATATCTTGTTTGTTGTATACATATCAACAGTGATCTATCTTTCTGTATTTTATTTCTCCAGGACATGATAGAGAATCCCTGATCCATATGTTGTTTGTTTGATATCTTGTTTGTTGTATACATATCAATAGTGATCTATCTTTCTGTATTTTATTTTTTCAGGACATGATAGAGGCCCTGAGGGAATCTCTGATCCACATGTTGCACACCAAGGAAGGCACTCGAACCGCCATGGCCTGTGTGTGGGCAGGCTCCGCTAAGGTAGTTATGATAATTATGTAATGAACTGTATTGTATTGACAATGAACTGTATTGTATTGATAATGAACTGTATTGTATTGACAATGAACTGTATTGTATTGACAATGAACTGTACTGTATTGATGATTAACTGTATTGTATTGATAATGAACTGTATTGTATCGGCAATGAACTGTATTGTATTGACAATGAACTGTACTGTATTGATGATTAACTGTATTGTATTGATAATGAACTGTATTGTATTGATAATGAACTGTATCTAATATAATCATACTGTACCAACACTCAAAACAATAGCATAACATACCAATTGGCTGGAAAAACCTAAAGCGTAAACGCTTAGTTACCAAATAACAAAGAGTAAGTCACTCTAGTGACCGTGGGGTTATGCCCCTTTCCCCACTTCCGGTCACGTACATCACTTCCGTTCCCAACTCATTCTCTATTTACCATGCTTCAAAGGCTGTTGATGTTTAAACCTACTCCCTTTACGAATTCATTTCAAGCGTTCTTGGTGGGTTTGTTCTGGTTTGATAGTTACCCTTGTTGCTAGTCTGTTCTTAGCAACAAGTCTTTGCTTTCTTAAGCTTCTATTTTGTGTATTTTTGGAGTTAGGAATTTAATTTTTTGAGGTTGACCTAGCCGGTGTTCTTCTGGTTAGGTCGCCATTTTTTGGGTTTCTTCTTGGTACTGCGGTTTCTTCAGTTTGACTCCGCAGTCCTTCTACTCTTGTTGTTGGCTTTGCTTAGTAGCTCAGGTACTTTGCTAGCTTTGTAGTGTTTGTTTATTTCGAAAGTTTTTTCGTTTGGATTTTTTCTAGTCGTCATGGAAGATAGTTTGGGGGACCCTCCCTCGGAGGTCCCAAGAGTTCATTCTTCGAAAAATTCGAAGCCTTCTCATCTTCCTCGCGATAGTGTCGGGCGCCTTGTTTCGCCCAGGTCAGCGTCTTCTAGGTCTTCCAAGAAATCTTCTCGGAAGTCATCGAAATCGGACTCTAAAATTTCTCACACGAAATCTCCGTCGGCCGTTTCGGCCAAGCCGGTTCAGAGTTCGGTTACCTCTTCACCTAAGACAGAGGCCACGGCCTCTGTGAGTGTTCAGTCGCAGTCTGATCAAATTTCTTCCGCTCAGACACCTGAAAATTTTGACGCGTTCATTCGGCACCTGCAGAATAGCGGGCTTGTTGTCTCCTTGCCAGCTTTTTCATCTGTCACCTCCCCGGCTGGGGAGGGTTCTGGTTTTTGTCAGTCTGTACAGGTCTCCAGGTCCCCTCCTACGCTGTCCCTCCAGGAAGCTTTTCAGACTTCTACAGACGAGGACGTTCGTAGACGGCCTGTCTATCGTTCCGACCAGGAGGTCGTTCCCGGCCAGGAGGTCGAAGGCACCACGGACCGTGGTGCAAGTAGACGGTCGGTCTGCTCGGTCACAAGGGCGAAGCATCCTCTCTCGCAGAGTTCGGAGAGGTGTCATAGCCTAGGCAAGAGCGACAACCCCCACGGCGGGTTGTCGGCTGGCTTTGGCTCTACAGGTCGACACCCGGACCGGGTTGTCAGACCACGCCATGTTAGCCCAGCCAGCTCAAGGCCTATAGAGAGGGTCGGTCGATGGGATGGCTCTACACCCGACCCTCTCTATGACCGCCGGGGGAGATATCCATCCGTGGATATTCTCCTTCCGGATTATCAGCGTCGGGCCGCACTGTCTGCCTCTACGACCAGCCGTCCACGGCACGGCTGGTCAACAGTGCCCGGTGAGGGTTCTGGGTCTGCGCGATCCCGTCCCTCCCGCCGGAGGGAACGCTCCCCGTCACGTTCTCCACGTTTCCGTGGCAGGCGTGCGCGGGTCGACTCGTCTCGATCCCCCGGTTCCCGCGGCCGCCGGTCCCCGGCCCCGCTTCCCCGTGTGAGGGATTTCTCCCCGGTTCCAGGCCGGTACGTGCAGAGGGTCTCCCTCGAGGCTCCCTCTTCGGATGAGGAGCACTCCCGATTGGCCTACCCCGTTGCCGGGTCACCCCCGCCGGAGGACGCCACTCGTGCACAGTCTTTCCAGTCCCAGTCTACGGAGTCCTCCAGAGAAGATTCTCCTGTCTCTGCCCGTGAGCGCAGGGCAGGTCACTCCTCTCCTCTACGCCCTCCTCATCTGTCTAAGTTGGACCTGCTGAAGCTCATCCAGCCGGTGTGCGTCGACGTCGTCTCTAGGCCTTCGTCTCACCCACGGTCCTCTTCTTTAAGGGTTGTCGACTCCTTCAAGCCTCAGAAAGAGTCCCTCAGGTTCAAGTGCCCTCAGTCCACGCTGCTTGCCCTGGATAAGGCAGAGGTCTCGCTTCTAACGGGCAAGTTCCCTGCGGAGCAACGCTCGGACTCAGAGCCAGACGAGGAGCAGGATGTCTCTACTCCCGTGGGCTCCTTCAGGGTTCCTCGTTTTCAGCCCCCCTTCACCTTGGGCGCGTCTATGCTCCCCTTCGGAGACTACTCGCTCCTCTCCAAAGCGGAGATGGCAAAGCTCTCCCTTCCAACTCAGAACCTGGGATCTCTCCTTTTCACGCCACCGGCAGCGAAAACTCTGGAAGTATCTCTGTCCGACACTCTCAGGTCGTGCGGTGTGGTTGCCTCTCTACACTCGTCACTGTCTCGTCTCATCGGGCGTTCTCCGTCCCTCAAGCCGGACGAGTTTCAACTCTATGAGGAGATAGACGGCGCTGCGGTAGGATCGCTCATCTCCCTCCTCGACGACACCCTCACCAGTCAGGCTAACGTCGTCGCTGCCCTCAAGGTTCAGGTCTCCGCTCTTCGCCGCGACCAGATCCTCTCTTCGTCTTCGAGGTTCTCCAGGGAGGAGAAGGAGAAACTGCGTTCCCTTCCCCTTCCCCATAAGGGTGTTTTTGGCACTAGCCTGCTCGAGAAATCCTTGGACTCAGCGTCGAAGCGCAAGGCGGAGGTCTCCCAGGTTGCTCTGATCGACGCGGTTACCAAGCGTTTCCGCATGGACACACAGGGCACCCAGCAGAGTCGCGCACCGTTCAGACCTTCACGCCCCTACCAGGTTTTTAGGTCCTCCCACAGGCGTCCTTCTTCGTTTCGCGGGGCTTTTAAGCCCCCCTACTCTCAACCTCGCGTTACTCAGTCCTCCAGAGGGAAACTCTCCTCTTCTCGTGGAGGGAGGTCTTCTGGGCCTCCCAGGCTGCAGTCGAGGCAGCCTTTTCGGTAGAGCCCGCACCCTCCCAAAGTCCTCCAACCGCCCCTGCTTCCTGCGTAGGCGCTCTGAGCGCAGCGCTACCTGCATGGAAGACCCTAGTAGGCGACGGTTGGGTTCTTCGGGTGGTGCGGGCAGGGTTTCGGTTCATGTTCCTCCAAGAGCCACCCCTCTCGCGTTCTCCCATTTCTTTTCCTCCACCGTCGGACCCGGAGAGACTTTTAATCCTCCAAGCAGAGGTCGAGTCTCTGCATCTCAAGGGTGCGGTCGATCTGATCCCGCACCCAGGTCCAGGATTCTACTCCCGTCTCTTCACGGTCCCCAAGAAGACGGGAGGGTTCAGACCGGTCCTGGATCTCTCTCCCCTCAACAAATTTCTTCGCCCCGTCCGTTTCAAGATGGAGACGGCGGCTTCCATTCGGTCTTTCATTCAGCCCGGGGACTGGGCCACCTCAATAGACCTGAGAGATGCATATTTTCACATCCTCATACACCCGTCGAGACGGAAATTCCTTCGCTTCGTGTGGAACGCAGATGTTTTCCAGTTCAGGGCCCTGCCCTTCGGTTTGTCCCCCGCCCCTTGGATCTTCACAAAAGTGACTCGGCAATTCGCTGCCCTAGCAAGGGCAAGAGGGGTGCGTCTTCGCGTGTACCTGGACGATTGGCTCGTCCTCGGTTCCAGTCAACTGATAGGCGAAGCACACACTTCTCAGATCGTGTCCTTGGCAAAGACTCTAGGGTTCCAGCTCAACCTCAAGAAGTCGGACCTCACTCCCAAACAGAATTTCTGCTACCTCGGGATGCGTGTGGACACTGTGAAGTTTTCGGTTTCCCCTTCTCTAGAGAGAATTCAGACTCTGTCAGAAACCTTGGACTTGGTGATCGTCTCGCCAGTGATTACGCTTCGTCAGTGCCTGCGCGTCTTAGGGTTGATGGAGTCGATGGCGGAGCTGCTCCCCCTGGGCAGACTCCACAAGCGTGCCTTACAGAGACAAGTGACGGCCCTCTTTCCAGATCTATCGCTGCTGGAGAGTGTGGTCCCAGTCGGCCCTTGGTTTCGTCAGTCAGTGCGTCAGTGGCTCGATCTGTCTTGGCTGAACAGTTCGGTCCCCATTCGTGTGCTGAGAACACAGTTCTTCCTCTTCACGGACGCCTCAAGAACGGGCTGGGGGGCCCACATCGACCACAGCGAGATCTCGGGTCTCTGGTCTTCGGAGCACGCCCTCCTGCACATCAACCTCCTGGAAATGGAGGCTGTTCGTCTCGCCCTCCTCCACTTCGCACCTCTCCTTCGTCGCCAGTGGGCAACCGTCGCAAGCGACAACACAGCCTGCCTCTCCTACCTGCGTCGTCAAGGTGGGACGAGATCGACGTCGCTCTCTCTCGCCGCCGAGGACATTCTGTTGTGGGCTCACAGCCAGGATATCTCCCTGTCAGTAGAGTTTGTGCCCGGCAAGCTGAACGTCATCGCGGATCAGTTGAGCAGATCTTCCCAGATCCTTCCAACGGAGTGGACCATCGCTCATCAGGCCCTTCGTCCAGTGTGGGATCTCTGGGGAAAGCCCTGGCTGGATCTGTTTGCGACTCGTCACAACTCTCGCTTGCCCATGTACGTCTCGCCGGTCAAGGACCCTCAGGCGTACGCACGCAACGCGTTCACGTTCCGCTGGACCAACCTCGACGCGTACGCTTTTCCTTCGACACCCCTGATCCCGAAGGTGTTGGAGAAAGCGGCAAGGGACTCCCCGCAGCTGATCCTGATCACCCCCTTCTGGCCCACCAGTCCTTGGTTTCCGGAGGTTCTGGCCCTGGCAAAGGCTCCTCCTCTGCATCTCCATCTGACCCAAAAAACTCTGGTGCAGCCTCGGACAGGTGTCGGACACACAAACCCAGACGTGCTCAAATTGACCGCCTGGAGACTATAAGATTAGGCCTTTTGCGTCAAGGCTTCGCCAGGAGGTCAGTTGATCTCCTACTAGCTTCCAGAAGACAGAGTACGAACACCCTGTACAACCTTCGCTGGCGTTCGTGGTTTTTGTACTGTAGTGGAGTTTGTTCATTTTTTGTCACACCTGTATTGTATTGATAATGAACTGTATTATATTGATAATGAACTGTAGTGTATTGATGATTAACTGTACTGTATTGATAATGAACTGTATTATATTGATAATGAACTGTAGTGTATTGATGATTACCTGTAGTGTATTGATAATTAACTGTATTGTATTGACAATGAACTGTCTGTATTGATAATGAACTGTATTGTATCGACAATGAACTGTATTGTATTGATAATGAACTGTATTTGTATCGACATTGAACTGTATTGTATTGATAATGAACTGTATTGTATCGACAATGAACTATTGTATTGATAATTAACTGTATTGTATCGACAATGAACTGTAGTGTATTGATAATTAACTGTATTGTATTGACAATGAACTGTATTGTATTGACAATGAACTGTATTGTAAAGATATACAGTAATGATCTGTGTGGGCAGGCTCCGCTATGTTCTATGTAATGACAAGAAGTTTAATCCAAGGGAAATAACTTGGGAACACATTTTCTGTTACCAAATGCCCCCATTTTCACTCAAGATATTTCTATTCCTCAGCTTTAATTCCTCAAAAAATGTAAACGATGTGTTTAAAATCTGAAAATAATGTTATTTCGAAACTTTATCAAAATGAATAGAAATAACAATTCATTTATTTATATCTTTAGAAAATACCTGTGAACATTGTTGATCCTATGAATTTATATACATTATATATTTTGTTAAATGTAACCGTCATTTTTAATAACATAGATGTATATAGGCTCCAATTTTGTACATAAAAACAAAACATATATTTACTGTAAATAACAAATCTATATCTGTAAATATAATTTTAAACAAATATTTAACGGCCAAAATTGGTTTTTATTAATAAATATAAAAATGGATATTTTTAACATAGTAGCCTTGAAATTTTAATACAACAGGGAGGGTTGTACTCGGGCCAGATAACAAATGAATTTTAACTTAATTTTTATACATAAATAGTTATTTAACAGGCATCTTTAGATATCACTAACTAATTTTATAATTTTTAACAGGATATCCCTCACCTCACACGAAAAACTTGCGCTTTTAGAATCCTTCCCCAAAACCTTTTTATGTTTTGTCTTTGTTTTTGTACACGTCTTTTACGTTTTTGTATTGTCTTTTGTTTATTTACAACTAACAAATGTCCCATATGTGCCTTCCCAGGTCGAGAGGACGTAAAATTCCAAACAACTCCAACTTAAATGTAACCGTCTTTGTCTGGGGGTGCGAGCTTACCCAAGGATCGTGTAGAGAGGGTGAGACTGCTGACACCTGTCGGTCAACTAGACTTCGCATCGTCTCCCCTTGTGGGAGATTGGGTGCAATTTTTACAGCCCTTGGGGAAACCAGGGAAAAATAAAGAAATTATTGAATTAATCTTAGTTGAAAAACATCAGTCAAACTAGACTTCGCATCGTCTCCCCTTGTGGGAGATTGGGTGCCATTTTTACTGCCCTCGGGGAAACCAGGGAAAAATAAAGAAATCATTGAATTACTAGGGGTCGAATCTTAGTTGAAAAAGATCATTCATAAACACCTTGTTGGCCCGTCACGGCATCAGTCAAACTACGCCTCACATGGTCTCCCTTTGTTGGGTGCAGTTATCATTATTGATGAATTCATAAACACCTTGTTGACCCGTCACGGCATCAGTCAAACTACGCCTCACATGGTCTCCCTTTGTTGGGTGCAGTTATCATTATTGATGAATTCATAAACACCTTGTTGACCCGTCACGGCATCAGTCAAACTACGCCTCACATGGTCTCCCTTTGTTGGGTGCAGTTATCATTATTGATGAATTCATAAACACCTTGTTGACCCGTCACGGCATCAGTCAAACTACGCCTCACATGGTCTCCCTTTGTTGGGTGCAGTTATCATTATTGATGAATTCATAAACACCTTGTTGACCCGTCACGGCATCAGTCAAACTACGCCTCACATGGTCTCCCTTTGTTGGGTGCAGTTATCATTATTGATGAATTCATAAACACCTTGTTGGCCCGTCACGGCATCAGTCAAACTACGCCTCACATGGTCTCCCTTTGTTGGGTGCAGTTATCATTATTGATGAATTCATAAACACCTTGTTGGCCCGTCACGGCATCAGTCAAACTACGCCTCACATGGTCTCCCTTTGTTGGGTGCAGTTATCATTATTGATGAATTCATAAACACCTTGTTGGCCCGTCACGGCATCAGTCAAACTACGCCTCACATGGTCTCCCTTTGTTGGGTGCAGTTATCATTATTGATGAATTCATAAACACCTTGTTGGCCCGTCACGGCATCAGTCAAACTACGCCTCACATGGTCTCCCTTTGTTGGGTGCAGTTATCATTATTGATGAATTCATAAACACCTTGTTGGCCCGTCACGGCATCAGTCAAACTACGCCTCACATGGTCTCCCTTTGTTGGGTGCAGTTATCATTATTGATGAATTCATAAACACCTTGTTGACCCGTCACGGCATCAGTCAAACTACGCCTCACATGGTCTCCCTTTTGTCGGGGATTGGGTGCAGTTGTTATCATCCTTGGAGTAACGGGGGGGGGGAATAATTTTCTAATGATTACATTTGTTTTTATTGTTGACATACTCTGTGTTATAAGTGATTTTTAAAATTTTTATTGTTGACTGATCATTTATTTGTTATTGATATTTCACTGTAAATGTGACATATTTGATAAAAGTGATAGTATTAATTTTTTGGTTTACATGCTCTATGATTATTTTTTATCATGGGACGTCAAGACGATCATCAGAAGCCTGAAGGGTCATGTGACCCCTACTGCTGTGTGATCAGTGCGTGAAAGCGTTCTGAGCTCTTTTTCTAGCAGTGCATTATGTGAATTATTTTTACAGTGACATATCATCAATGATTTATTAATATTTATGATTATTTCAGGATGGCAAGTTGATCATCAAAAACCTGAAGGGTCATGTGACTTCTATAATCTAGTATGATGAATGGGTGGAAGCATGAGTTATGTCCCTTCAAGTCTGAAAGGTCATGTGACTTCTATAATCTAGTATGATGAATGGGTGGAAGCATGAGTTATGTCCCTTCAAGTCTGAAGGGTCATGTGACTTCTATAATCTAGTATGATGAATGGGTGGAAGCATGAGTTATGTCCCTTCAAGTCTGAAAGGTCATGTGACTTCTATAATCTAGTATGATGAATGGGTGGAAGCATGAGTTATGTCCCTTCAAGTCTGAAGGGTCATGTGACTTCTATAATCTAGTATGATGAATGGGTGGAAGCATGAGTTATGTCCCTTCAAGTCTGAAGGGTCATGTGACTTCTATAATCTAGTATGATGAATGGGTGGAAGCACGAGTTATGTCCCTTCAAGTCTGAAGGGTCATGTGACTTCTATAATCTAGTATGATGAATGGGTGGAAGCATGAGTTATGTCCCTTCAAGTCTGAAGGGTCATGTGACTTCTATAATCTAGTATGATGAATGGGTGGAAGCATGAGTTATGTCCCTTCAAGTCTGAAGGGTCATGTGACTTCTATAATCTAGTATGATGAATGAGTGGAAGCATGAGTTATGTCCCTTCAAGTCTGAAGGGTCATGTGACTTCTATAATCTAGTATGATGAATGGGTGGAAGCACGAGTTATGTCCCTTCAAGTCTGAAGGGTCATGTGACTTCTATAATCTAGTATGATGAATGGGTGGAACTGGAAGCACGAGTTATGTCCCTTCAAGCGTTTGGTAAAGATTATTCACACTGTGCTACATGATCGACAATTTCTTCATTCTGACTTTATGTCACAGGATGGCAAGATGATCATCAAAAGCCTGAAGGGTCATGTGACTTACATTGAGTTATGATCGACGAGTGCTTGGTAAAGATTATTCATACAGTGCTACATTGAGTTATGTCCCTTCAAGCACTCGGTAAAAATTATTCACACTGTGCTACATGATCGACAATTTCTTCATTCTGACATTTATGTGACAGGATCGCAAGATGATCATCAAAAGCTTCAAGGGTCATGTGACTCAGATCTGCAAAGAGGAGGCCGGTCACATGATGCTGTTGGCCATCTTTGATTGTGTGGACGATACTGTGTTGGTCCAGAAAGCCTTGCTGGATGTGAGTATGATAATAATAATGATGATAAATATGATGGTCACATGATGCTGTTGGCCATCTGTGTGTGGATGATACCGTGTTGGTCCAGACAGCCTTGTTAGATGTGAGTATGATAATAATAATGATGATAAATATGATGGTCACATGATGCTGTTGGCCATCTTTGATTGTGTGGACGATACCGTGTTGGTCCAGAAAGCCTTGCTGGATGTGAGTATGATAATAATAATGATGATAAATATGATGGTCACATGATGCTGTTGGCCATCTTTGATTGTGTGGACGATACCGTGTTGGTCCAGAAAGCCTTGTTAGATGTGAGTATGATAATAATAATGATGATAAATATGATGGTCACATGATGCTGTTGGCCATCTTTGATTGTGTGGACGATACCGTGTTGGTCCAGACAGCCTTGCTGGATGTGAGTAGAATAATAATAATAATGATAAATATGATGGTCACATGATGTTGTTGGCCATCTTTGATTGTGTGGATGATACCGTGTTGGTCCAGACAGCCTTGTTAGATGTGAGTATGATAATAATAATGATGATAAATATGATGGTCACATGATGCTGTTGGCCATCTTTGATTGTGTGGATGATACCGTGTTGGTCCAGAAAGCCTTGCTGGATGTGAGTATGATAATAATAATAATGATAAATATATGGTCACATGATGCTGTTGGCCATCTTTGATTGTGTGGATGATACCGTGTTGGTAGCCTTGTTAGATGTGAGTATGATAATAATAATGATGATAAATATGATGGTCACATGATGCTGTTGGCCATCTTTGATTGTGTGGACGATACCGTGTTGGTCCAGAAAGCCTTGCTGGATGTGAGTATGATAATAATAATGATGATAAATATGATGGTCACATGATGCTGTTGGCCATCTGTGTGTGGACGATACCGTGTTGGTCCAGAAAGCCTTGCTGGATGTGAGTAGAATAATAATAATAATGATAAATATGATGGTCACATGATGCTGTTGGCCATCTGTGTGTGGATGATACCGTGTTGGTCCAGAAAGCCTTGCTGGATGTGAGTAGAATAATAATAATGATGATAAATATGATGGTCACATGATGCTGTTGGCCATCTGTGTGTGGATGATACCGTGTGTCCAGAAAGCCTTGCTGGATGTGAGTAGAATAATAATAATGATGATAAATATGATGGTCACATGATGCTGTTGGCCATCTGTGTGTGGATGATACCGTGTTGGTCCAGAAAGCCTTGCTGGATGTGAGTAGAATAATAATAATAATGATAAATATGATGGTCACATGATGCTGTTGGCCATCTGTGTGTGGACGATACCGTGTTGGTCCAGAAAGCCTTGCTGGATGTGAGTATGATAATAATAATGATGATAAATATGATGGTCACATGATGCTGTTGGCCATCTGTGTGTGGATGATACCGTGTTGGTCCAGAAAGCCTTGTTAGATGTGAGTATGATAATAATAATGATGATAAATATGATGGTCACATGATGATGGTCATCTGTGTGTGGACGATACCGTGTTGGTCCAGACAGCCTTGCTGGATGTGAGTAGAATAATAATAATGATGATAATGATATATGTAATAGTCACATGTTATTAATAGCCATCTGTGTGTGGATGATGCAGTGTGTTAACTTTATAACTATCCTTGATGATTGATTGGTTGGTTGATTGACTGATTGATTCAAATGATTGACACAGGAGATCGTGAAGAACCTAGGGGAGATAATCTCAAACAGCCACGGTCGTAAAGTGCTGACCTACCTGTTGATCAACTGATTGATTGGTTGACTGATTGATTGATTGACACAGGAGATCGTGAAGAACCTAGGGGAGATAATCGCGGACAGTCACGGTCGTAAAGTGCTGACCTACCTGTTGATTGACTGATTGATTGATTGACTAATTGATTGATTGACTGACTGATTGGTGGATTTTGATTGATCCTACTATCTATTTAATTTAATACTTACCAACACTCAAAACAACTGCATTAGCCTAAAACAACCTGGAACCTTACCCTAGCACATAGCTAAAACGAAACTGGCCCCATGGGACTGCACCCATACCGCAGGGAGTAGCGGGAGTGACTCCCCTTACTTCCGGGTATGACGCGCACCCTTGGGGCACCGGATATGTCATTCATGAAATTTTACAGCCCCGCATCAGGAGGGAGGCTGGGAGGGAACATTTTTTGTTTTGAGTGTTGGTAAGTATTAAATTAAATAGATAGTAGGATCAATCAAAATCCACCAATCTAATTTAATCATACTGTACCAACACTCAAAACAACTGCAGATTACCACCGTGGTGGAGGGTGATGCGTGCCAACTGACACACCAATAACCCGAAAAGGCATTTTACAAACAGAGAGGGTAACACTCATACATGAAGAAAACCCCCTGAAAGATGCAAAACATCCATCAAATATGTCAATAAATACCCCCAAATAATCATATACATGATATACCAAAGAACACAGAAAGACAAAACGCAGGGACTCACACTACAAGGAGACCGGAACCTGCGAAACGACAACCTTCTTAAAGGAAAAGGAGACGTCTTCAACCTGAGCGGTGATGTCCCTCAGATAATAACAATTTCACGAGAGGGACGCCCTTCACTATCGCCAGGGAAGAGCTGAAGGCCCGCAACTTATGGGCGCGAATGGGGTTATCAGGCAACCAAACCAGAGAGCCAGCGTAAGCCAACTTAATGGGGTTGAGGATGCAACGAAACACAGTACCTTTAGCCACATCGCTACAATACTTGGTATTGATGGAGACAAACAACCGACGCTTAGACCCTCTGAAGGACTTGGTACGAGGAAGTAAAAACGTAGAGCTCCAACTCGAAAAGGAGACTAGAGGAGAGGACATGTCGCCAGACTGATTCTTTGCCCGGAACTCCGGGAGAAAAGAAAGGAAGACGGACGAGAAAACCTCCTCGAACTGGACGTCCTTGGTCAGGCCACTCAGAGCATGCACACCGCTGATGCGCCGAGAGTGGCGAGCGAGATCAGAAAAAACTGTCTTAAGAGTCAGAAGCTTAAGGGACGACTTCAGAGGTTCATACTTGTCCCTGAGAAAAGAAAGAAAGAACAAAAAAGATGTCCCACTGGGGACACTGGAACGTCCTGGACAGAGCCTGGAGGCACACAGTGTCGAGAAAGTGAGAAACAGGCAAGGCTGAGAGATTCTCCGTAAACTTGGAACCAAAGGCCAACAAAATTGTGCTAATCAAAGCCGCCCTATAACCGGATAAGGTTTGAGAAGACAAATTCCTGGTTCTAAGCAAGTGAGAGAGGAATTCTAAAAACTGGACCAGGGGGACGAATCGGGTCAAACTTTCTAACCTGACAGAAGGAAAACCAGGTGGTCCAACGAAAATCATACAGATCGTGAGTCGACTTACGCCTAGAGGCGACCAACAGGTCCACAGTGAGTGTGGAGAATCCCTGGCTACGAAGCCCTAGTCGAATAGTCGCCATGCGACCAAGATTAGCCTTGAAGGGCAAGGGTGTCCGACCCAGCCTCTTGGCTGAATTAGAGTGGCGTGAGTGAGATTGAGAGGAAGAGGACCGTCCTTCGCCATGTAGAGAACTTCTGGAAACCAATGGCTCGTGGGCCACATTGGTGTGACGAGAATCAAGTCCGGGTGCTCCCGGAGGACTTCTTCAACACCCGGGGGATTAGTGCCATCAGAGGGAAGGAATACAACGGCATGCACTTCAGCAAGAAGTGCGAGACAGTGGTGGCGTACAGCTTAGCGGTACGGTAGCACCTAAGGCCATGGAACTCATACTGAAGATGGCTGCTCTGTACCCAGAAAGGGTATGGGCAGAGATTTCTAGACCTGAGAAGAAAAGCTAAGAATTCGACGAATGAACCGAAGAAGGTCTTAACGGATCGAACTTCCTGTAACCACAGAAGGCGAACCAAGAGAAAGAGTCCTGAAAAAGTCCGGGAAGGCATCTCTGGAAAGCACATGGCTGACTATCAAAGCAGTCAGGAGAAGACAAACTCCGCATCGAGTCACCTAGAGCAGCCAAGGCCTGATACATTACGGACTATGAGTGGCCGGACCGGGCCACTACACACTGCTACGCCCTTTCGAACTGGAAAATATCGATCGAAGGGGCGAGTCTGGGTCAGAAAACAAACTGGACAAGACTAGTTCAGAATGTCGGGCAAGCAAAGGACCGATGGCGGGATAGAGACAGCTAGTACTAGGATGAGAATCCGCAAGAGCAGCAGATTCAGCCTCTGACCTAGCAAACTGAGAAACCACGGTACGAATGTGCGACTGCACTTCGTAACCAACTCTACATGCTAAGACCGACGAAAGGGACCCCCGTTGACTGGGTGAAAAACCAGCGGAGACAATTCGATCGGTTGGGAGGTAAAATAAAAATAAAAAACTGCCTATGAAGTAGGAACAGACAGCAACAGCAACATAGTTGCTATCGCATGACGACAAATCGAACCAGATGACGCGGAAATGTCCCCACCGAAAAGGAAAACATGTAGACAAAAAGCGAAACAGTGTGCAAACGTGACGATGACACACCTCGACCTAAACCATAAAAAACGGTCGGAACGAGACGCCGAAGACCAAAAGGGGGGGGCCTGAAGGAAGGCAAAAATCACCCCGTAGAACAACTTTAGGTTGAAAGCTGTGCCGTTCGGTGATCTGACGGCTGAGCAGGGAAGATCATGCTAGCCGGACAGTTAAAGCCAGATCGGGACGGAACCAGTCCGAAACAGGATGACTGGAACGGCCGAACGAGTCAACAGGTTGAACAACTCATGGTTGAAACCGTGAAAGAAGGAGTGCGCACTCTGACTTCTCTCTGCAAGGGCCTTTGTATACCCAGGCCAGAGGAAGGAGCTCCGAAATCGACCCCATCAGACTAAGAAAACCGAGGGGACAGCGAAGTGTGACCGCCTTCGTTACTGAGAGGTCGGACACCACCTGTGTCCTCCGAGACTGAGACTGTGAACACGACCGTGTCGAACCTCATAACCAGACAGTCCCTAAAGTGCCCCTAAAAAGAGTCTCTGGCCAGAAGAATCACCAAGGGAAGCTAGAGCCACTCCAATGGCTGGTCCATTCACGGACTCAAAGAGCCTGAAAAACGCAATACAGCAAAAAACCGAACCAACAACGTCACAAAAGCACAGCCCTTGAGGGCTTTGGACAAAGATGCTTCCAACAGTATAACGTAGGAAGGCTAAAACTTGACCGGGCAAGATTTGTCACAATGGAGTTTCTCTGCAACAGCCTTAGAAGGCTTGGAGAAAGAGGGAAAAGGGAGGTAGTCCTCATGGACACCTAGTACCAACTTGAAAGGATGAACAACAAAAAGAGCCTAAGGAAACTGAATCTTCCTTGGGCCTGGTAGACCCGCCCAAAGTGAAACGGTTAGTTACTGCGAGAAGCGTAACAGAGTATCCAAGTGACGTCAGGATAACCGTGGAAAAAAACCCATTTCAACGGTACTGACTTGGAAACGGTAGAGAACAGAAGAACAAAAAACCCTTTAAACGGCCTAAGAGATCGCCGGCCAATTAGAGTCAGAATGGGCCGAAAACGGTCGGAAATTTTTTGATAAAACCGGTTGACAGGACCGGTTGAAAAAGTCATCAGGTTGAACAACACTGTTGTAACCAGAAAGGCATGAATCTAAAAAGAGCAAGGAAATCCATGCTCGTCAGAATCGAAGAAAACGGACCAACAGGCGCCGTTGCAACGGACAAGAATGAAACAAAGAAAACGATGGAGCATTCCCAAAAGCCCCATGTCAAACGGCGAAATTGGCGGAAGAGCACTGGAGGCCAAAATCACCACGAGGTTCTTGAACCGGAACGGAATCGGACGGTCCGTTGCCCATACCGGTTAAATGGATAGGTGAGAGCGATCGATCAGAAGAACAAGAGCTCAAGACCAGAAGATCGAAGCAGATCTAACCAGATGAGAAAACTTTACCAGTCCTCAACGTGAATTCAGTTTTAACCACCGAATCCTCCATGAAGGAGGGAGCTTGGAAAGTCAAAGAGCTCTTAGACTGCTGAAGAGAGCCAACTGAGCGATCAGTGGCGGACTCCTGATGGGTGGATCGAACAGGGACCACGTAAGGGCACGATCGAGACAAAATCTTGAGAAGATTCTGAACAGAAGACTCTGTTAGAGAGTGAGGGACCTCCAACTGAGGGTCCAGCACCATGTCAGACTCAAAGTCAGAATGATCCACACAGAATTCCTTGGAGGGGTCTAGTCGCTGAAGCTTCTGATAAGCACGGCCCATAGAATCAAACACCACTGGAGGACCATGCTTGGAAGAGGGTTCTGCCGGTTGGGAGTGTGTAGATCTAAGAACACCGGCAGGAACCGGGAGACCCCGACGTCCACCGTGAAAACGGGACATTTCCGGTTGACCCGAACCGGAGGAACGAACCGGAAATTCATCATCCGAATTTTCCGGTTCCAGACGAACCCTTTCCCGGTATGTCCGCGTTGGCCAAGCAACCGGGAGACAACCGGATGATTACCGGGTAAACACCGGGAGAACCGGAGGAAACGGTCTCGCAACCGGGAGAAGCAAATATCCGGTTGCGGTGGGAATGCCATGAGGCTCCAACCGTGCCATCCCCCGGTATGTCCGCGTTGGCCAAGCAACCGGGAGACAACCGGGAGAAACCGGATGAATACCGGGTGAAACCGGGTAAGCACCGGGAGAACCGGAGGAAACCGTCTCACAACCGGGAGAAGCGAATTTCCGGTTGCGGTGGGACTGCCAAGAGGCCCCAACCGCGCCAGTGCCAGGATCACTGGAGAGCCATCCCCCGGGAGGGGGGTATGGACTCTTATCGGTATTGAAGGTGCCCCGCACCGACCGATTTGACTGTCCTGGTAACCTCTCCCTCGAACTGAGTGGAGGATTTGAGCCCGGACTCAGGAAAGGGAACAGGCCGTTCCCGATCCTGGAGGTACCTCCCAGGTACCACCGGATGATTGCCTGACAGACTGGCCAGTCTGGTGACAGAGGAGTCACCTCTGTCACTAGGCAAGCTCCCCGGAGGGGAGCCTCTCTGTTCCGTAAACATCAAGCCCACAGGACGGAAACCAGAGGTGGAAAGGGATTTCCTATCCCTGTTGAGGTCGACGCTGGCCTTAGTGGACAAGGGCCTCCTGGAGGCAAGCCTGTGAACAGAAGAAGGAGAGAGGGTTGCGCCAGTGACAGTCTCACGAGAAGAGACAACTGGCGGCACCCTCTCTGGCCTAATCATAGAACCGAAATAGGAGGAAGATTCTGTCGATGCGAAAGGGAGAACCCTGAAACCCGAAGAGTCCAAGTGACGAAAGAAAGACAGCGTAGTACAAAGCCTGCGAGTCCAACGGAAAAGGAGAAGGAGCAGAAACCTCCGAAGGGAGAGAAACTGGAATGGGCTCCGAAACCGGTTAGGCCGGTGTAACCGAAACGGACTGTGACTGGACGAGACGTAGGATTTGTGAGAGGATTTAGACGAAACTTCTTGAGAAGATTAAGAGAACCTGCCCAAAGGGTCCCTAGTGAGAGAAGAAGAGTCAACTGACTTGGAAACAGAAAAACAACCGAAGCAGAAACTGCTTTGCCCGAAGTGGAAACCGAGGGGTGCAAGAAGCCATAATGGCTGACGCCACCCCGAAAACGAACAACAGAGTGAACGAAATAATTTTTCAACTAAAACGAACACCAAGAAATGACAATGAAATAATATCGATAGGATGACTAACAGCCTTCCCAAGAAACTGAATAGAACAAAGCTATGCACGGAACGAACCCACCAGATAGACAAGAGTCAGAAAAGGCGGAGCAGGGTAGGCCCAGGTGTGGTTGAAAGGCTGGAAAATTTAAGAATGACATATCCGGTGCCCCAGGGGTGCGCGTCATACCCGGAAGTAAGGGGAGTCACTCCCGCTACTCCCTGCGGTATGGGTGCAGTCCCATGGGGCCAGTTTCGTTTTAGCTATGTGCTAGGGTAAGGTTCCAGGTTGTTTTAGGCTAATGCAGTTGTTTTGAGTGTTGGTACAGTATGATTAAATTAGATTGATTGATTTACTGATTGATTGACACAGGAGATAGTGAAGAACCTAGGGAAAATAATCGCGGACAGTCACGGTCGTAAAGTGCTGACCTACCTGTTGATTGATTGATTGATTGACTGACTGATTGATTGATGCACTGATTGATTGACTGACTGATTTACTGATTGATTGACACAGGAGATAGTGAAGAACCTAGGGAAAATAATCGCGGACAGTCACGGTCGTAAAGTGCTGACCTACCTGTTGATTGACTGATTGATTGATTGACTGATTGACACAGGAGATAATGAAGAACCTAGGGGAGATAATCGCGGACAGTCACGGTCGTAAAGTGCTGACCTACCTGTTGATTGATTGATTGACTGACTGATTGATTTACTTATTGATTGATTTACTGATTGATTGACACAGGAGATAATGAAGAACCTAGGGAAAATAATCGCGGACAGTCACGGTCGTAAAGTGCTGACCTACCTGTTGATTGATTGATTGACTGACTGATTGATTTACTTATTGATTGATTTACTGATTGATTGACACAGGAGATAATGAAGAACCTAGGGAAAATAATCGCGGACAGTCACGGTCGTAAAGTGCTGACCTACCTGTTGGTTGATTGATTGACTGACTGATTGATTTACTTATTGATTGATTTACTGATTGATTGACACAGGAGATAATGAAGAACCTAGGGAAAATAATCGCGGACAGTCACGGTCGTAAAGTGCTGACCTACCTGCTGGTTCGTCGCGACCATTCCTTCTTCTGTCCCGACGTCATCCGAATCCTGGAACAAGGGGACAGCACTCCCACCAGGTAGGAAGCCAAGAGTTGCTGGTCTTGGACCAAAGACAATGTTTTCCGTTTGCTTTAAGATTTCTCTCTCGCTTAGCTGTGGGCCTGGAGCTCTAGTGTTGAATGGGCTGGTTTAATTCACCTTTGTTGTGTGGAGAAATGTGATGGTGTCTGCAAGGTCAAAATGAGAGATTCAAGATCCTAGCTGAATTGAGCTCTAGTGTTTAGTTTGCTTTGTGTTGTAACTATCTTAAAGTCAGGTTGGTTGGAACTCCACACATGCATGCCTAGGACTTGTCCAGTGAGGAGAAAAAAAAGTGAACACAAAAGTGATGAAATCGGTGTCCTGTAGTTCAGACTTTTGCACTTCCTTTTTTAGAAGAAGTCTTGGTTTTGAAGATTGATGTGAATATTTGTAATAATAGCAATGGACACTTAATTTCACTGACAATATCAGGATATACTAATTTATTGTGACCCTGACTGATTTCAGTAAGAAGAGACAGAAGTTAGGGCTGAAGAATTATTGATGGTGATGACAATGAGGATGATGAGATGATGGTGATGGCAATGATGAGATGATGGTGATGTTTCAGTAAAAAAGACCCAGAAGTGAGGGCTCAAGAATTGATGATAATGATGATGATGACAATGATGATGACTATGTCGATATTTCAGTAAAAAAGGACCCAAAAGTGAGGGCTCAAGAATTGATGATAACGATGATGATGATGATGATGTTTCAGTAAAAACAGACCCAGAAGTGAGGGCTGAGGAATTGATGATAACGATAATGATGATGACTATGTCGATGTTTCAGTAAAAAAGACCCCGAAGTGAGGGCTGAAGAATTGAGGAGTTATGTGTCCGAACCTCTGCTGTCCTTTCTGACTGACAACGCCGCTCTGCTTCTGACCAACAGCCATAGCTCTCTGATGGTGCCGCTGATTCTAGCACATGCCAAGGGTACGTCCTCACTCCATGTGTGTGTGATTAGTTCTGACCGACAGCCATAGCTCTGATGGTGCCGCTGATTCTAGCACATGCCAAGGGTACGTCCTCACTCCATGTGTGTGTGATTAGTTCTGACCCACAGCCATAGCTCTGATGGTGCCGCTGATTCTAGCACATGCCAAGGGTACGTCCTCACTCCATGTGTGTGTGATTAGTTCTGACCCACAGCCATAGCTCTCTGATGGTGCCCCTGATTCTAGCCCAGGGTATGTCCTCACTCCATGTGTGTAATTAGTTCTGACCCACAGCCATAGCTCTCTGATGGTGCCCCTGATTCTAGCCCAGGGTACGTCCTCACTCCATGTGTGTGATTAGTTCTGACCCACAGCCATAGCTCTCTGATGGTGCCCCTGATTCTAGCCCAGGGTACGTCCTCACTCCATGTGTGTGATTAGTTCTGACCCACAGCCATAGCTCTCTGATGGTGCCCCTGATTCTAGCCCAGGGTACGTCCTCACTCCATGTGTGTGATTAGTTCTGACCCACAGCCATAGCTCTCTGATGGTGCCCCTCATTCTAGCCCAGGGTACGTCCTCACTCCATGTGTGTGCATTTGGTACTTTATAGTCACAGAGGCGTCTCTGAAATTCGGGTTGCTCCCACCTGGAGAGAACGTTGCAGCCAGAGGCGCCCCTCCCCCCCCTTTTTTAATTTTACTTGCATGCAATTTTTGTGTGACTGATGAGGAAGGAAGGGGAATGTGGGGGGTAACTGTTGACCAAAATGACGACTTTTTCGTTGCCACTGGGTTGGAAAAGGGAACATCAGCTGCGGATGGTCCAACAGACACCCTAATGATGCAGACGCCTTGTCAGTCAGAACATTAGTGCTGTCTCTCTCTCTTTTATGTGTTAATATATTTCGTAGAGTCTCCAGCATAACAGCCGTCTCACAATATAATGGACAATTTCTGCTGGCTGGCGACAATACTGAGGTTCCACTGTACAAAAGAGGTGACATGTTTTCACAAAATACTTACCATTATCATTATTATTATTATTATTATTATTCTCCCAGGAGACACGTCGTCGGCAGTGGAGGCATTGGCTGCTGTCGTGGTGACGACCTCTGACCCCACCCATTCAGGGGAGAGCACTGGCGGTGACAAAGATCGACCAATGAGCTTGGTGGAGGACCCTGCAGGTCACATGACCCTGAAGAAAATCCTCCTGACCGACCGACAGAAGATGCACCAAGGAAAAGAGGGTGTGTGTGTGTCATTGTGTGTGTGTGTGTCACTGTGTGTGTGTGTGTGTGTCATTGTGTGTGTGTGTCACTGTGTGTGTGTGTGTGTGTCATTGTGTGTGTGTGTGTCATTGTGTGTGTCACTGTGTGTGTGTGTGTGTGTGTGTGTGTGTGTGTGTGTGTGTCATTGTGTGTGTGTGTGTGTGTGTCACTGTGTGTGTGTGTGTGTGTGTGTGTCATTGTGTGTGTGTGTGTCACTGTGTGTGTGTGTCACTGTGTGTGTGTGTGTCACTGTGTGTGTGTCACTGTCAATGTCAAAGTCAAAAATACTTTATTATCACTTTAGGTGAAATTACTGTGTGGTCTCGTACAAGCACAATACAATCAAAGAAACATATTTGCATGCATGAAAAATGGAAACAAAACTAAGGGAAAATGAATGACAAATCATGCTTCGCCAAAACAAATTGAACATAGTTAGGGTCGATACAAGCGACTATCAAAACATTAAGAACTGCCCTCTTTCCCACCGTTTCTATTATCGCATTCATTTGTTCACCCCCACCCTACCCCAGGGTACCCTCTCCAAGTTACCCCAAGCTTTCACATAGTTTGGGTCCCTTCCTGTTCCCAACATTTCATGCACCTCCCTCCTCTCTCTCTCTCTCTCTCTCTCTCTCTCTCTCTCTCTCTCTCTCTCTCTCTCTCTCTCTCTCTCTCTCTCTCTCTCTCTCACACACACACACACACACATATACACACAGGCATAGAGACATACGGACACACGCACACACGTACATACGCAGGCACGCTCACACACATACACACACAGAGTCACACTGTGTGTGTGTCACTGTATGTGTCACTGTGTGTACGTGTCTGTGTCTGTATGCCTGTATGTGCAGGCTTTTTCATTTGATGGTTGACTAATTTCCCCTGTCTGTCCAGGTCTGTTCTGTGTGGCGTTATCCAACATGGCTGTATGTCTCTACGCTTATGTTCTTCCAGCTAAGCAGTATGTATGCGATTGTTTTGAGTGTTGGTAATGTATGGTTATAATAGATTGGTAGATTTATATTAATCTTACTATCTATATAACTAAATACTTACCAACACTCAAAACAACCTAAGGTTCCCTTCCATCCATCCCTCCTGATGCTGATGGAAAATGGGGAATGAGGTTTAAGCAGGAAGCAGCCACCGTGACAGGAGAGTAGCAAGGGGAGGTAAGGCTACTGTCACGGAGGTGCTTCTCTTTTTGGGTTACTATGGTAACAAGCGTTTAACGCTTATGTTCTTCCAGCTAAGCAGTATGTATGCAAATGTTTTGAGTGTTGGTAAGTATTTAGTTATATAGATAGTAAGATTAATATAAATCTACCAATGTCTCTACAGGTCTGTTCTGTGTGGCTCATAACTTGTGGTGCCCAGTATACAATGCTCTATGTCTCTACAGGTCTGTTCTGTGTGGCTCATAACTTGTGGTGCCCAGTATACAATGCTCTGTATCTCTACAGGTCTGTTCTGTGTGGCTCATAACTTGTGGTGCCCAGTATACAATGCTCTGTGTCTCTACAGGTCTGTTCTGTGTGGCTCATAACTTGTGGTGCCCAGTATACAATGCTCTGTATCTCTACAGGTCTGTTCTGTGTGGCTCATAACTTGTGGTGCCCAGTATACAATGCTCTGTATCTCTACAGGTCTGTTCTGTGTGGCTCATAACTTGTGGTGCCCAGTATACAATGCTCTGTATCTCTACAGGTCTGTTCTGTGTGGCTCATAACTTGTGGTGCCCAGTATACAATGCTCTGTATCTATACAGGTCTGTTCTGTGTGGCTCATAACTTGTGGTGCCCAGTATACAATGCTCTATGTCTCTACATGTCTGTTCTGTGTGGCTCATAACTTGTGGTGCCCAGTATACAATGCTCTATGTCTCTACATGTCTGTTCTGTGTGGCTCATAACTTGTGGTGCCCAGTATACAATGCTCTGTATCTCTACAGGTCTGTTCTGTGTGGCTCATAAGTTGTGGTGCCCAGTATACAATGCTCTGTGTCTCTACAGGTCTGTTCTGTGTGGCTCATAACTTGTGGTGCCCAGTATACAATGCTCTGTATCTCTACAGGTCTGTTCTGTGTGGCTCATAACTTGTGGTGCCCAGTATACAATGCTCTGTATCTCTACAGGTCTGTTCTGTGTGGCTCATAACTTGTGGTGCCCAGTATACAATGCTCTGTATCTCTACAGGTCTGTTCTGTGTGGCTCATAACTTGTGGTGCCCAGTATACAATGCTCTGTATCTCTACAGGTCTGTTCTGTGTGGCTCATAACTTGTGGTGCCCAGTATACAATGCTCTGTATCTCTACAGGTCTGTTCTGTGTGGCTCATAACTTGTGGTGCCCAGTATACAATGCTCTGTGTCTGTCCAGGTCTGTTCTGTGTGGCTCATAACTTGTGGTGCCCAGATATCGTTAAGAAGCCACGCCTGACAGGCACGCATGGTGGGAGCTCCGTAAGAAAGTGAAATTGTGATTGACTGTTGTTGTGATCGACCCTGTGTGTGGTACCAGTGTGTTCGTCATGGATCCGGCTTTCTTTTGGTGTGTTTTTAGTGCCGTTTTGCCCCAGGACTTTCGAGTTATTTGGACATGTTTTCTTCTGAACCTGGCAAGTATTGTTGTTTATCAAAACCAGTCTCCATTGTTTCGTGAATTCGCTCACGTGCAACCCGCTGTGCCACTGACCCAGTGCCCCTTTGCCTGTCGACACAGGCACCCGCCTTTTGAACTTTCTCGGCCGCGACTTACTTCTAGTCTGATCTACACACGAGAGCAGCTTCTGTCCGTGTCCCCCGCCCCCCTTGATCCGACTGTTGCTGAGGCCATCAGACGTGCTGGCATCGGCTATCGCCTTCCCAGGACCCGCACCCACCGTGGAGGCCGTCGCAAACGGAGGAACATCGCCGTGGTCAGTCTGTATGACGAGAGGCGTGCAGGTGAGAGGCGCGAGAAGACACGGACTGTAAATTTCAAAAATCTTATTCGAGTGCCTGTTTTCTCTTGTTTTGACACATCGCCATCCACTGACCTTGATCTGTGTGTTGCTGTGTTCAACGCTCAATCTGTTGGGCGAAAAGAAAAACGTTCTGCCGTAAATGAATACATTTTGTCTAACCGTGTTGACATTTTCTGTGTGACTGAAACCTGGCTCCGTCAGGCTGGGGATGAAGCGAAATGCCAAGACCTTGCTCCCCCTGGATTTTCTACTGCCTCCTTCCCACGATGTACGACCACTTGTGGAGGTGGCCTAGCTTTCGTTTTCTCTGACACTCTAAAACCACACGTCACTCTCACAGCAAACTTTCCGTTCAGCCACTCTTCTTTCGAACTTTCCCAGCTGACACTATCCTACAAACAGAACACTCTGAATATTTTCTGTGTATACCGCCCCCCTCCAAACAAGAAAAACAAATTATCAGACTCCATGTTCATTGACCAGCTCCCGGACTTTTTGGAGTACACCAACAGTTTGTCTGGTTCACTGCTGATTGTGGGCGATTTTAATTTTCATTTCGATGACCCGTCCCACTTCTACACATCTAAAGTGCTGGACACTATCAAAATGTTCGACCTCTCTCAGTCTGTATCTGAGCCCACCCATACCAGAGGCCATATTGTCGACTGGGTTTTGCACAGGGAGGATGATCGTCTGCTGCAGTCGACGACCGTGGAGCCCACTCTGTCATCAGACCATTTCTGTGTCAGATGTGTGCTCCACCTCGCCAAGCCTCCGTCTGCCAAAGTCTACAAAGACGTTCGCCGCCTGGCGTCCATCAACATCGAGGCCTTCAGGGCCGACCTCCAGGCCCACCTTCCCCTTCAGCCGTCTGCAGACCAGCTGTTCGGGGTCCTTCACGCCACCCTGGATCAACACGCGCCCGTCACACGCCGCTTGGTGTCTACCCGTCCCCCCTCTCCCTGGTACAACGCGGTGGGGCCTGAGCTCCAGGACGCCAAGCAGGAGAGGAGGAGAGCTGAGGAGCAGTGGCGTGGCACCCACCTGACGGTCCATCGGCAGGTGTTCCAGGCTGCCAGGAACCACGTGACCTACATCGTCGATTGTGCCAAAACAGCCTTTTACTCAACCAAGATACTTGCATGCACCACAGTTAAGCAGTTGTTCAGTGTCTCAAGCAGCATTTTGGGTAAAGTAAGTCATTCCCCACTCCCTTCTGTTTTTAAAGTGCAAGATCTCCCTCATAAATTTTCTGACTTTTTCCAAACGAAAATAAGTTCCATCCGTGAAAAACTTGATTCTACTGATGTCCCCCCATCACCAGTCACTGACAGAATGTACTGCGGCCCAGTTTTGCAGAGGTTTGAGCCTGTCACAGAAAAGTTTGTGAAAGAACTGTGTTTAGGCGCTAGTCCCAAATCATGTGAACTGGACCCCATCCCATCATCCCTGTTTTGTGAATGTATTGATGTACTGCTGCCCTATGTCACTCATATTGTAAACGATTCTCTCTTGTCTGGCTCCTTCCCTTCTGTCTTTAAATCTGCTATTGTCCGCCCATTGTTAAAGAAACCCTCCCTTGACCATGACAATCTGAAAAGCTACAGACCGGTTTCCAATCTCTCCTTTCTTTCAAAAATCACTGAAAGGGTTGTACTTTGTCAACTACTTGCACACCTAGAACAAAATCACCTTCTGAACCCCCACCAATCCGCTTATCGGAAATGCCACAGCACAGAGACAGCCCTTCTTAAAATTGTTAACGACCTTCTTTTAGGTTTTGATGACAACAAAGTTTCTCTCTTAGCTTTGCTTGACCTCAGTGCCGCTTTCGACACTATTGATCATACCATTCTTATTCGCCGACTCAAACATTCTTTTGGCATTCATGATCTTGCTCTTTCCTGGTTTGATAGCTACTTGACTAATCGTAAGCAGACAGTTTGTGTTAGTGGCAGATACTCTGAGCCGTCCCCCCTTTTGTATGGTGTCCCACAGGGTTCTGTTCTGGGACCCATTCTTTTTGTGCTCTATGCTGCTCCTGTGTCCGATGTTATCAGTCAACATGCCTTGTCTCATGAGAGTTTTGCGGACGATACAGAAGTATATCAGTCGGCCACTCTTGCTGAAGTCGATGGGCTGGTATCGCGGACACAGGAGTGCATACTTGACCTTAAAATCTGGATGACCCACAACAAGCTGCAACTTAATGAAGAAAAAACTGAAATTATGTTAGCATGCCCAAAGAAAATGCTCAATCTTTCTACCCTTCCAGGCTCTGTCACAATCAACAACAACACTATCTCCTTCTCCTCTTCTGTCCGCAGTCTTGGTGTCACTTTGGATCAAAGTCTCTCCCTTCAGCAGCATGTGTCTAATATCTGCAGATCTGCCTATTTTGAGCTTCGTAAGATTAGTTCTGTTCGTCACTATCTCTCCACTGATGCCACAAAAACCTTGGTCTGTGCATTTGTCCTCTCGAGAATAGATTATTGCAACTCTCTTCTTGCTGGCCTTCCAAACTACCTTCTCAACAAACTCCAAAGAATCCAAAATAATGCTGCACGACTAATCCTTAAGTCCTCCAAGTTTGAACATGTTTCTCCCCTTCTGCACTCTCTGCACTGGTTGCCAATCTCCAGCAGGATCAACTACAAGCTTTCTGCTCTTACCTTTGCTGTCATTTCTGGCTCTGCTCCTACTTACCTGTCTGATCTACTTCATACTTACATTCCATCTCGTCAGCTTCGTTCTTCTTCTGATTCTCGTATTCTACAGCCTCCCTCAATTAAAACGAAAACTTATGGCGAGAGATCCTTTTCTTTTCAGGCCCCAGCTACTTGGAACAAACTCCCTCTGTCTCTCAGACATTCCAACTCCCTGTCAGTTTTCAAAACCAACCTGAAAACTCATCTATTCTCTGAACACTACTGTCCACCATGATCGGATTGTGAGAATGAAAGCGTGTGTGGATGATGAATGGCATGGGAAAGTTGGGAGACAGAAAGTGTGTGTGTGCATGCGCGCGCTGGCATGTGCTTATGCACGTGTGTGGGGATGTGTGTGTGTTTGTGTCTGTGTGTATGTATGTATGTACGAACGTACGTACGTATGTATGTATGTATGTACTGTATGTATGTGTGCATGCGCGTGTAAATGATATGCTATGTTCGTCAGTGTGTGTGCTTGTGTGCGTGCGGGCATGGGTATTGATGTGATTTGATTAAATGTATTTTTTTTTGTAAAGCGCCATGAGCAGCTAGCCTGGAATGTGCGCTATATAAGTTTTCTTCATTATTATTATTTATTATTATACAATGCTCTATGTCTCTACAGGTCTGTTCTGTGTGGCTCATAAGTTGTGGTGCCCATTATACAATGCTCTGTATCTCTACAGGTCTGTTCTGTGTGGCTCATAACTTGTGGTGCCCAGTATACAATGCTCTGTGTCTGTCCAGGTCTGTTCTGTGTGGCTCATAACTTGTGGTGCCCAGTATACAATGCTCTATGTCTCTACAGGTCTGTTCTGTGTGGCTCATAACTTGTGGTGCCCAGTATACAATGCTCTGTATCTCTACAGGTCTGTTCTGTGTGGCTCATAACTTGTGGTGCCCAGTATACAATGCTCTGTATCTCTACAGGTCTGTTCTGTGTGGCTCATAACTTGTGGTGCCCAGTATACAATGCTCTGTATCTCTACAGGTCTGTTCTGTGTGGCTCATAACTTGTGGTGCCCAGTATACAATGCTCTGTATCTCTACAGGTCTGTTCTGTGTGGCTCATAACTTGTGGTGCCCAGTATACAATGCTCTGTGTCTCTACAGGTCTGTTCTGTGTGGCTCATAACTTGTGGTGTCCAGTATACAATGCTCTGTGTCTGTCCAGGTCTGTTCTGTGTGGCGTTATCCAACATGGCTGAGCCCAGCATCTACAAAAGCTGGGTGGTCAGCAACAGAGGATGCTTCATGCTGGTCATGTGAGTTACTGGTTGATGATATTGGTATTGGGTTGTGTTGTATTGTATTGGGTTGTATTCTATTCTATTTGTGTTGTGTTGTATTGTATTGTGTTACATTGTAGCGACTTGTATTTAGGACAGAACATCAGAGGCAGCAGTCTTCACACCAGAAACAGGATGTTTCCTGCTCGTCCTGTGAGTTGTGTTTGGTGATCCATGAGGACAATGGAACATCAGAGGCAGCAGTCTTCACACCAGAAACAGGATGTTTCCTGCTCGTCCTGTGAGTTGTGTTTGGTGATCCATGAGGACAATGGAACATCAGAGGCAGCAGTCTTCACACCAGAAACAGGATGTTTCCTGCTCGTCCTGTGAGTTGTGTTTGGTGATCCATGAGGACAATGGAACATCAGAGGCAGCAGTCTTCACACCAGAAACAGGATGTTTCCTGCTCATCCTGTGAGTTGTGTTTGGTGATCCATGAGGACAATGGAACATCAGAGGCAGCAGTCTTCACACCAGAAACAGGGTGTGATCCATGAGGACAATGGAACATCAGAGGCAGCAGTCTTCACACCAGAAACAGGGTGTTTCCTGCTCATCCTGTGAGTTGTGTTTGGTGATCCAGGAGGACAATGGAACATCAGAGGCAGCAGTCTTCACACCAGAAACAGGATGTTTCCTGCTCGTCCTGTGAGTTGTGTTTGGTGATCCATGAGGACAATGGAACATCAGAGGCAGCAGTCTTCACACCAGAAACAGGGTGTTTCCTGCTCATCCTGTGAGTTGTGTTTGGTGATCCAGGAGGACATTGGGAACATCAGAGGCAGCAGTCTTCACACCAGAAACAGGGTGTTTCCTGCTCATCCTGTGAGTTGTGTTTGGTGATCCAGGAGGACAGAACATCAGAGGCAGCAGTCTTCACACCAGAAACAGGGTGTTTCCTGCTCGTCCTGTGAGTTGTGTTTGGTGATCCGGGAGGACAATGGTTTGGGTTTGGCTGGGCTACATCAAGGTTTGCCTATCTATTTTAACCATACATTACCAACACTTAAAACATGTGCAACAAGTGAAACAAATGCAGATCTTTGAAGTATAAATTTGGGGGTCTGACTGTGTGTTGTGTAATGCTGTTATTTGTGGATATTGTAGTATTGTACGAGTAAGCAAATCACTCCTCTGAACAAATACTTGAAGATGATGGCATTGGTAATGATGGTGATGGTGATGGTGATGATGACAATGATGATGATAATGATGACGATGATGATGGTGGTGATGGTAGCGATGATGGAGATAATAATGATGATGATTATGATAACATTAATAATGATGATGGTGGTAATGATGATGATGGCATTGATGATGGTGGTGATGATGACGATTGTGATGATGATGATGATAATGGCGATGATGATGGTGGTGGTGATGATAGTAATAATGACGATGATGATAATGATGATGACCATAATGATGATGATGACGATGATGATGGTGACTACACAGGTTGCTAGAGGTGGAAAACGCGTCAGTGACCCACCGGCTGCTGTCTCAACTGACTCCTCTGAAGAAATACCTGAGGAAGATGACCTTCAAGGGAGCAGAGATCCTCCTCAACAAAATGGAACAGGTTCAGCCAGGGACACACGGCAAGAGACCTGTGGAGATCAGTCTGTGAGATCATCATGGAGACTACTAGCAGAGATCATCATGGAGACTGCTAGCAGAGATCATCATGGAGACTACTAGCAGAGATCATCATGGAGACTACTAGCAGAGGATCATCATGGAGACTACTAGCAGAGGATCATCATGGAGACTACTAGCAGAGATCATCATGGAGACTACTAGCAGAGATCATCATGGAGACTACTAGCAGAGATCATCATGGAGACTACTAGCAGAGATCATCATGGAGACTACTAGCAGAGATCATCATGGAGACTACTAGCAGAGATCATCATGGAGACTACTAGCAGAGATCCTCTCAACAAAATGGAACAGCTTCAACCAGGGACACACAGCAAGAGACCCGTGGAGATCAGTCTGTGAGATCATCATGGAGACTACTAGCAGAGATCATCATGGAGACTACTAGCAGAGATCATCATGGAGACTACTAGCAGAGATCATCATGGAGACTACTAGCAGAGATCATCATGGAGACTACTAGCAGAGATCATCATGGAGACTACTAGCAGAGATCATCATGGAGACTACTAGCAGAGATCCTCCTCAACAACAAATTCAGACAACAATATTGGACCAGATGGAGGGCTCACATAGCAAGAAGCTCGTGCGGACATTAGCCTGTGAAAAATTATGGAAGTTTGAAACCATTTGTTTTCAAATAAAAATACAGATTATCCAGCATGTTTTAGGATTCTTTCAAGTCTGGAAAATCCTGCTAAATTTAAAGTTCTGGTCACCCTGAGCTAGAAATCCATGGAAATAGGTATGTGAAAAAATACAAGATGTGTTCAACTCAACTCAACTCAACTCAACTCAACTCAACTCAACTCAACTCAACTCAACTCAACTCAACTCAACTCAACTCAACTCAACTTTTATTTTGTCCTCATAAAAACAAGGATAATTTTCCTGCGGACACGTCATATGTACACACAGAAACCAAACAATTTATAAAAGAACAAAATAAATTGTAATTACATGCTTTAAAAGTTTCTTTCACACTTCACACGCCCCGCTTGCGCGCTCACTTTCATACCACCCTCCACCCTTCCCACCAACATCCCACCTCATCACAGGGCTTTGGCAATGAAACATTATAGACCCTGTTTAAACAATCAAACAAAAACATATATCTCTCTCTCCCCCTCTCTCTCTCTCCATGACTCTCTCTCTCCCTCTCTCCCGTCTCCTGTCCCTCCCTCCTCCCACCCCTCTACTCTTATCGCTCCATCCCCTCGCCCCGTCTCTCCCTTACCCTCTTCCACCATCTACCCCCTCTCTCCAAATATGTTCAAATTAATTTTCAAGAAATGTTCCCAAAAGTCAGTTTGAAAAAAAAAGTCCTGTAAGCATGGAAAGTCTTTTCCCAGAGCCTTGAAGGTAAGCTTTTGTTTCATTTGGTTTGAGGCAGATTTTAAAAAACATCAACGGATCATTGTATTACAGGGCTCTCACAAATCCTGGGAAACTTTAGATCCATTCCTTTTTTTAAAAAGAAAGTTTATTTTTTAAAAACATAGCGTGCATATGGCAGACTCCGCTTGTTAGTGTCCATACTGAGAGACACTATATTTAACTGTTGGCTGGGAAATGCCTAAGCTTCCTACAAGATTTTCATTCTTTTTGTTTTTTTGTTAAGAAATTGAGAAAAGGACTGTTGTTCCAAAGATTCTTGATGGGCAAAAACAAAAGCAGGACTTTGTTTTGCTGTTTCTCTTAAAAGTTGTTCACTGTTGACTGCTTCACCCGTGTGGTGGTGTTTGGTTCATCAAGACTCGAGAATATTGTGCCCAATATTGTACCCACATTCCTCCAAGTTAATGATTAGTCCCTGATTAGTTTTGGGGACTGCTTTTGGACAAAACGTCGTTTCTTTCCAGCTTCCAGACAAGATTCGATGTTGCTTAGTGAGACAGGAGCTTGATTCAAACTGGGCCCAGTCAGGGCAAGTTTTAGTATTGTCCCATTTATCAAGCGAGCGTGTCAGAGTGAGAAAGTGTCTTGGGTTGTTAACTTATTTTTATCTCTTGTGTGTTGGTTCACGGAATGCAGTCTAAAGACTGGAGAGTCTGGATGAGATGTGGCATTTTATATTCACAGTGGAATGCAGTCTGAAGACTGGAGAGTCTGGATGAGATGTGGCATTTTATATTCAGAGTGGAATGCAGTCTGAAGACTGGAGAGTCTGGATGAGATGTGGCATTTTATATTCAGAGTGGAATGCAGTCTGAAGACTGGAGAGTCTGGATGAGATGTGGCATTTTATATTCACAGTGGAATGCAGTCTGAAGACTGGAGAGTCTGGATGAGATGTGGCATTTTATATTCAGAGTGGAATGCTTCAGACTTAAGCTATGTCAGTTGGAGAATGAAATAAAGGGAGAGTGAATGTGCGTGTGTGTGCGCGTAGCACATATGTGCGTGCGAGTGTGTATAAGAGAGTCAGATTTCTCAAGTTGCTGTACCTGTGTTAAATGTGTGTGTTTATTAATGTGGCATTTGCGGATGTTGTGGCGACATGGAAGATAATATTTGTCTACATATTGTTATCTCCAAAAGGAATGTTATGAGTTTGACTTGGGATGCATGCCCTGTTTTAAACTTGTTTTATTTATTTCTTTGATGTTAGGTCTTGCTGCTGACTTGACTATCTGCAAAATGTGTGTATATGCCCTTGTCATTTTAGATGCTTTTTTTTTTTGATTACATTGTTTTTATAATTTGAAATCATTTTTTAAGCAGGCTTTTGCTTTTTGAGAAGAAGGGTTTTCGCAAATAAAGGTTTTGTTTTTAGTTAATGGATTAGTCTCTGTCAGTCTGCGATGATTCAAAATGTTGTGCAATGTGACTTGAAATAAAGAGTGGGTAAAGGTCAAGATGTGCCACCCCCCCTACATTTCTCGGTTAATTGTATTTTTCCGTTTTTGCCTTTCTTACCAAACATAGAGCTGTATTTTAGGAACCTTTTTAGCTAATAACCTTTTTGGAATACTAACCCTATCCCTAGCCCTAACCCTAACCCTACCCCCCACCCTATAAGACGGAAGAACGCAACGAACCACAACTGTGACAAATTGCGGTGTACTGCAGTACATAGTGGGGGGTAGGGCTAGGGTTAGGGTTAGTATTCCAAAAAGGGAATTAGCTGAAAATGTTCCTAAAACACAGCTCTATGTATGGTAAGAAAGGCAAAAACGGAAAAATACAATTAACCGAGAAATGCAGGGGGGGGTGGCACATCTTTACCTTTACCAAAGAGTGTTTTAAGGAAATGAATGCGCTGATTTGTGTAAATGAGGGTTCAGAAATTAAAATGGACAAGAATACTATCCAGAATAGTCTGAATTTTTTTAAAGGGACATGTAGACTAACAAATCAATTTCTTCTTTTTCTTCTTTCTTCGATCGCTCAGACAGTTTCTTGTCAACTATGAGCGCAGGTGCGTCATGCTGCCGTTATGCGCCTAACTGACAAATAGTTAGGCCCGGCAAGTCCGACTTCGGCTGAAGGAAATGTTTTTGAAAGTGTTTAGTATAAAAAAAAGGCTGGCGAATGAATGGACCGGTAAGGCAGAAAGATAGCAGATCACAGTAAGCAAAGAGAAAAAGGCAGATTGAAAGAGAATGACAGATTAGAGGAAGTTACAAGCACAGAACTTCCAGAAGGTGGGTGAACTATTTATGCAAAAGACCCCCTGGTATCCCCACGGGGAGACAAATCAATTAATGTGAGGAATGGAGTGGTTGATTCATTTCTGCGTTTTTGTCCATGCCAACGTCATGTTCGCAGAGGAAATAAGAAATTATACATCAAAATTCTTCTCCATCTCCCCTTAAAAGATCTTAACATTTATTTATATCTCTAACCTCACCCCCACCCCCCACCTTAAAATGAACTACATTACTTAGTCATTCCTTTTTGTCTCTGACCATTCTACTGTGTTCTGAGAGGCCCCAGCTCCAATGGCTTTTATCACGGGTTGGTTTCAGCCTACAGTTGGGGCGTACAGTGTTTAGGGCTAGCCTACAGTTGGGGCGTACAGTGTTTAGGGCTAGCCTACAGTTGGGGCGTACAGTGTTTAGGGCTTCCACACAAAATGCCTCGCCCTATTTTTATCACTGGTTGGTATCATCCTACAGTTGGGGCGTACAGTGTTTAGGGCTTCCATACAAAATGCCTCACCCTATTTTTATCACCGGTTGGTTTCAGCCTACAGTTGGGGCGTAGTGTTTAGGGCTTCCACACAAAATGCCTCGCCCTATTTTTATCACTGGTTGGTATCAGCCTACAGTTGGGGCGTACAGTGTTTAGGGCTTCCACACAAAATGCCTCGCCCTATTTTTATCACTGGTTGGTATCAGCCTACAGTTGGGGCGTACAGTGTTTAGGGCTTCCATACAAAATGCCTCACCCTATTTTTATCACCGGTTGGTTTCAGCCTACAGTTGGGGCGTAGTGTTTAGGGCTTCCACACAAAATGCATCACCCTATTTTTATCACTGGTTGGTATCAGCCTACAGTTGGGGCGTACAGTGTTTAGGGCTTCCATACAAAATGCCTCACCCTATTTTTATCACCGGTTGGTTTCAGCCTACAGTTGGGGCGTACAGTGTTTAGGGCTTCCACACAAAATGCATCACCCTATTTTTCAGACGCTGTAAGGCAATACGCTATAAGGCAATACGCTATAAGGCAATACGCTGTAAGGCAATACGCTATAAGGCAATACGCTGTAAGGCAATACGCTATAAGGCAATACACTGTAAGGCAATACGCTATAAGGCAATACGCTGTAAGGCAATACGCTGTAAGGCAATACGCTGTAAGGCAATACGCTATAAGGCAATACGCTATAAGGCAATACACTGTAAGGCAATACGCTGTAAGGCAATACGCTGTAAGGCAATACGCTGTAAGGCAATACGCTGTAAGGCAATACGCTATAAGGCAATACACTGTAAGGCAATACGCTATAAGGCAATACGCTATAAGGCAATACGCTATAAGGCAATACGCTGTAAGGCAATACGCTGTAAGGCAATACGCTATAAGGCAATACACTGTAAGGCAATACGCTATAAGGCAATACACTGTAAGGCAATACCTTTTCCCCCAGATTGAGTTTCATGTGCCTTACAATAAGATTGATAATATAGTAAGAAAATGGAACAAAAGCTGAGTTTTGTGTAACATTTCTGGGGTGCACGCCTTATAGTCCGAAAAATACGGTAATTTTGAAAAAAGAATTAAAAATTAAAAAATCAATCTTTTTTAGGACACATGCTGAAACAGAGAGACCGACAGACTAGACGCATAGAAGATAGAAAGAAAAGATAAAGAAATTGGCGGGTGGGGTTAGAAAAGAAAGACGGAGATAGTCAGACCATACAGGCAGAAACTCGTGCAACTGTTGACACAGACATAACATCAACAGAATTTCATTAAAGGTTTTATTGTTACTTTACAGCACATTTTGTGGTTCACGATCCAAGTTAAGCTCCGAGTTGAAAACAATCAGTCATATTGAAACATGCATACCTTTAAAACAAGCGAGTTGAAAACCACCAGTCATATTGAAACATGAGTACCTTTAAAACAAGCGAGTTGAAAACCACCAGTCATATTAAAACATGAGTACCTTTAAAGCAACTGCTAAATGAACCATTCAGAGTAAGTAAATCGCAGTTAAAAGTTCTATTAAAGAAATTGAATAGCAGACTAATAAAATAAGGAACAAACAAGTGAAAATGACTGTCGCTTCATTTGGGGGCAATCATGAATAAGCAATGAACACAATGGTTGAGAACAATGGAAACATCTTGGGGGGGGGTGGAAGAACTGAAAACAGATGAGGTATTTTAACACCATAACATCAAGGCAACAGAAAGTTCATGGGAAGTGGGATGATGATGAAGAAGAGATCAATGGTTTTTGTCGCAATTTCTTTGCTACATATTTGGAATCAAGTTAGGGCGAGGATTTGCTAAGAAAACACTTATTTGTAGTCCATCACAAACTACAGCTGTCCAGTTAGGCTTTATACTGAAAATTATCTGCCCCTGTCTCGCCACCTACTTCAGATTATCGCCCTTGCCTGTCAGGAACTAGCAGTACATAGCCACAGAAAATTATCTGCTCCTGACTCGTCACCAGGGGGCATGGGCAGTTCGGGCCTGAAATGATCACCCTTTCATGTCGGCAAGGAGTACATGTAGTATAAAGCCCCGTTGTTCTCTGTATGTGTTTCCATGAAACATGTCTGAAATGATCAGCCTTTCATGTGGGCAAGGAGTACATGTAGTATAAAGCCCCGTTGTTCTCTGTATGTGTGTCCATGAAACATGTCTGAAATGATCACCCTTTCATGTGGGCAAGGAGTACATGTAGTATAAAGCCCCATTGTTCTCTGTATGTGTGTCCATGAAACATGTCTGAAATGATCAGCCTTTCATGTCGGCAAGGAGTACATGTAGTATAAAGCCCCATTGTTCTCTGTATGTGTTTCCATGAAACATGTCTGAATTTCACCACAATGTTGGCGTGGATAGTTTTCAAAGGCTAACCAGCCCCTAAGAGTGCAGCACAGAAAACAGGAAGGCGAGGTGTGGGGGAGAAAGGTAGGGCCTAGGGGGGGATCCCCTTAGTTCCAACAATTCAAACCTTTATACCTAAATGTAAGACGACGCTAACATGCTTTTAACTGCATTTTGAAAACTAAATAACCTGAACAAAATCTCTTTTATGGTTTTTATTCAATTTTGATTTCGTTCATTTACCCGAAATACACCACTGGCACACTAAAACAGCGATCTAAACCTTCAGTATTTAAATTGAAATATAAAAACGAAAAAGTCTTTTGACTTGCACTTTTTTTTACACCTGATATTGATTCAGGTGCTTAGTTAAACATTTCAATAAATTTTTAAAAAATGTACACAACAAAACATTTTGAAGTACATTTAAAAGACGTAACAATTTGAATCCATGTTAGAACAAATAAACAATACATTTTAAGTAGCACACACTTTTTACATTTTCTTTGATTTTGGTGGTCAAGTACAGCATGAACAACAGTAAAACCACTACAGGATAAACATTGGTACAACGATGAGTACGCTTCAAAAACAAACACGCTTTGTACAGAACTGTTGGCAGATTGTGACAGCCTTGCCTATATAGCAACGTTATGTCGCTACGACCAGCAATTCAATGACTGGAAGGTGTGGACATTTGTTCAACAATATTTCATTGATTTGAACACATATATGTGCCATGAAAGACCACAGAATAATTGCTGGAAAGACGATACTGAAATAAATAATAAAATACTTTCGATAGTATATCGAGCAATCCATTCATGACGTGAATCTTGACAATGCAAAATACTGGCACATAAAAACTTTCTAGAATTAGTTTCTTGGCAACGCCTACAAGGCCTAATACCTTTACATTTAGGGGCAGAAAATGTCAGCTATACTGGAAATAAAACTCGCCAAAGACTTGGAGCTAGGTTCACAGCTCGCACTGGGCAATTTTTAGTTCATTTTGTTGTTGAGGTACCCTGGCTAAAAGACTCCAGGGATCATCCCAACATCCGAAGCACTTGAACACTATAGTACAAATGTATCGGCTAGGGATGAGAACATTATGTGTGTGACCGTTTTTGAACATTATGTGTATGACCATTTTTGATTACCCCACCACGTGGGCAGCCACACTCCATCTTTGGGGAAATTTCAGTTTACAAATTTTTCTTTTAATAAAGCATTCAAAAAAGGTAATTATAATGTAAAAAAAAAAAGTTTCATTTAATTTTCTGATTATAAATGATATATATTAGTTTTCACATCAGAGAGTATGGAGCCTGTGTGGTGTAGTGGATAGAGAGCTTGCAAGACAACTGTAGCATGATCAGATGCACACGGGTTCAACTCCAGTTAGAGGCAAGATTTTTATTTTTGTTGACAGTTTAATACAATATGTAAAGAAAATGAACAGCACTTTTTTAAGTTCTATAAACTAATTTAGTCATCTACAAATGAACTCGCATTAATAATTTTTACACCCCATCCCCCCCATTTAAATAGGTCACTGAACACTTGCTTAGTTAGAAATTTAATTAACCCATTTTTCAGACAATTATTTAAACTGCAATCTCCCCGAGTCAAAGTTCTCTGCATCTGGCTAGACTAGCTTTAGAGTCGTTCGTTTTGTTCTCTGAAATTATTCATCATTTATGTCGTTACATGAACGCAAACTAATCCGAACCTTTGGCCAAGAGGACTTAAAGGCAGCTGGTTGGGAAAGTCAACTAATCCCTCTGCAGCAGTACTCGGAGCCAGTGCTAATGCCTCCTAGTTGTTCAGAAAAGACCAGGCTGTGCCATGACTTTCCATCACTGTTGACATCATGAATCATGAACTGTGCAGCTCTTCCTTTACTATTGGGTCCAACTTCACACTTATCTCAACCCTCGATAAAAACTATCAAGGGCACGTTACTTGCCAACCTACCTACCTACTACCTTGTCTGCCTATTCTAAACGAGAGGAGGGTAGAGTAATTTCATCTTAACATGAGTTGCGTGCAACTCGAAACCCCAACCAATCTTAGCCCCCACCCTCCCAACCTAGCAAAACAACCCTCTGCCTACCTATCAATCTAACCTAACCTAACCGGGGCTTCAGATTGTTTTCAAACTCCACGGGCCATATGACCTTTGATTACAAAAAAGGATGGGTCAATTTCCAAAATAATGAGTTGGAAGACCCCTTGCTGCACAAAATGAGGGTCAAATCATCAATACAGTCAATGACCCGGGCCTGCTGCAATCTGAAGCTCTGCCTAACCTATCTTCCACCTATTCTACACAGAGAGAGGGGGTAGTCTCTACCCCCCCCCCCCCCCCCCCCCCCCCCCCCCCCCCCCCCCCCCCCAACAACAAAAAACAATCCCAAAAGAAAGCAAAACAAGTCCTCTGCCTACCTACCTCTCCGTCTAGCCTAGGTGAGGGGCAAGGAGTGGGAAGCTTCGGCACGCAGATGCACTAACGGCGGGTGCAAGAGAGCGCTGCTTCAATGTTGACACAAAGGCGGGATCCATTGCCCTCCCCGGGCATTGGTCCTTACCTCCACCCCCCGCGCGACCTCCAGTACCCCTCCCCTAACAGCCCTCCTATCCCACCCCGCAAAAAAAAAAAAGAAAAAAAGGCTACCCCCTCCTCCCCACCCCACCCATCCTATCCCCCATACATACCTTTTCCTTTTTCCAGTGTGCACAAAATAACATGACATCACAATGCATGGCATGAACACATTAAATGCTAGCATAAACTACACATTGTACAAAATAATCCTACCATCATAAACTTAACAAAAAAGCATTACACAAAATGTAAAAACTCAACACGTCAACTTAAAGGATGTGACGGCATCACAACATTGTTCATGATCACAACTGTTCATAGCTGATCCAGCGAACCAAGGGCCGGCTACATGTCAATTAATACTGTGTGACTGTATGATACAATTCCATCATGTGGTCTCGAAGCGCGAATCATTTGTTCTTCGAGACCATGAGATCGAATCGTATGGTACAGTCATGTGATTGTAGTTTACATATAGCCGGCCCTTAAATGTGATCCCTTGCAAGTTTAAGCAACAAACATTTTGTAAGTGACCTGTATCCCGATGACAATCACCACTGAAGTCCAAATCACAGGTAGGAGGAAAGTTCTGTCAAGAATCTAAACCACGCAAAATTTCAGTAGCATCTGTTCATAATTATTATATCCTAGTCTTAAAGAGGCACCCTGATGGATGAGTCTTTGTCAGAAACACGTCCAGATCACCAGGAAAACACCCTTTACAGAGATCGTAACAATCCCTTTGCAGACCTGCCTACTGCTACGATTTGGCCGTAGCAGCTACGAAAAATAAAGCTTGGCTACGGAGCTACGGCAACCTTAACATTGCTACGGAGAAAACAAAATGCTGCCGCATTTTATTTTTGCTTATGCCGTTCCCGGTTTGTCGGTTTCTAAGAGCAGACGCCGTGTCACGCACGATAACCTAGTCACTTCCGTTTTTATCAGTGACTGCGCATGCGTTCTTATTACTTTCTCTGAAAAAATGGCGGACTCCAGCAGCAGTAGCGATTTGGGAGATGTTTCAAACGAAAAAAACCGAACCCAAACCAGAAAACGAAAATCATCTGGCACACCATCTTGTTCTAAGAAAAAACATCAACCTGACGCACAAGTTTTCAAAATAGCTTACACGGAGGAGTGGCCTTGCATCGTCAGAAGTCGACTCGGTGCGAACCATGCTCACTGCAACCTCTACCATGCAGACTTCGCTGTGAATCATGGCGGTAGAGACGACCGTCAACACGTTCAATCGGCGAAACATAAACAGTACGTTTCGGCTCAGGAAGAGAACAAATTGATTGCCGTCGTTTGTGGATGCTGCGAAAAAATTTGCCATGCTACTGAAAATTGATGGCTGGGCTACTGATTGGGAAAATTCCGAGTAGGCAGGTCTGCCTTTGCTCTGGTTTCCCAGAAATCAAGCTGTCAAATCTGCTATTCCTCCATGGCGGAGGTGCTGGAAGTCAAATTCTTTAACCCAAAGAGAAGTCGTGTGCCGTCTCTTTTCTAATGGCCGCCTGTGTTTAGACTAAATCATTTGCACAAACTTTTTGCAATACAAGCATTTTTATTTTTATTTTTTGTAATTTTATAGTTTACCTAATTGAGTTTCGCTCACAACAAAGGTAATAGATCCTTTTTTTTTTTTACTGCACTACAAAAAAAGAAAACGCTTCAACCACAATGAGTGACCTCCACCCACCCCGTCCAAATGCCTACTCTGTCCGGCATCTCAGCAAAGCAGGAATCGCCATTTTGACGGTTTAATTTCTAGGAAACCAGAGCAAAGTGAGTGTTCCGATCCTTGAAAAGGCTGTCTTTCTGGTGATCTCGACGTGTTTCTTGCAAAAACTCATCTGTCAGAGTCCACCTTTAACAGAATGGTTGAGAAAAATGAACACATCTTGCTGGAGAAAAAAAATTGAGTCCAGATGAGGTATTTTTGCACAATAAAACAGTATCACATTCTTTACAGAAAAACCACATGAAGACAACAGAAAATTCATGGGAGGTGGTGAGATCAATAGTTTTTGTCACAATTTTTGTGCTACATATTTGGAACCGAGTTAAGGCGAAGATTTCACAAGCTACAACTGTTAAGTTTGTATTATTTCTGGTCGTGGAGACATTTGTGCGGAGGGGGGGGAAATCTAGCTATTTATTTGGGATACCAAGCAGCAGGATTTCACCCTGCTGTTACTGACTTTTAACTGCCGTGGGACTTTTACGTGCTGTAAAGCGCACAGGTCAGACTTGCTTTAAGTCCCATCTGAAGGATTCCACGTTCAGTTCTTTTCCCATCAAACTGGTAAAAAAAAACCGAAGAGGCCCAGATCCAGATTCGAACCCGTGTCCACACAACCTAAAATTATTTTGAAGTACATTTGAAAAAATTAGCAACATCAAGTAGCACACACTTTTTACATTAGCTTTTGATTTTGGTGCTCAGTCAAGTACAACATGAACAACAGTAAAACCACTACAGGATAAACATTGGTACAACGATGAGTACGCTTCAAAAACACAAACACACTTTGTACAGAACTTTTGGCAGTTTGTGACAACCTTACCTATATAGCAACGTTTTGTTGCTACGACCAGCAATTCAATGACTAGAAGGTGTCGACATTTGTTCAACAATATTTCAACTGATTTCAACACATATATGTGCAATGAAATACCAAAGACAATTTGCAGGAAAGACAATACTGAAATAACTAATACTGTACAGTGCATCAAACAATGCATTCATGACATTGAACACGTGAAATCTTCACAATGCAAAATACTGGCAGATAAAAACTTTGTACAATTATTTTCTTTGGTAACACCTTCAAAACATACCTTTAGGAACGAAGAGTAAGGGTCTTCAGGAGGGGGGGGGGGGAGCTGGAAGGAGATGGAAGTGGCAGAATGGGAGAGGGAGAGATGCACGGAGATAGAGGCAGAGAGATTGAGAAAGACAAACATGATAATCATGATTTAAAATGTAGGTGTTTTTCTTCAAAAAGTCGCACCCCCCTTCAAACATCTGACAAAACAGAAAGGTGACTAAGTGATTGAGGAAAGGACAACTGATGTGGCAAAATAACAATTTCATTATGACATTTAAAAATAAGAGGAATCAATTTCAGGGAGGGAAGACGAAGAGGGTGGGTAGAGGGGAAGACCTTGTGAGTTCACAACAATTTCATTAATACAGTTTTTCTTTGGTAAACGTAACAAGAAACGTGTGTGAAAGTGGGTTTGCAGGGAATATCTTATGATATGCAACAATGATTATTTCATATAATGCATTTCTTTCACAAGACACGTCACTAATAGCAAGGCCGTAGGAAAATTCATTAAATATATCAATGTTTCACATAACAGCTTCAGAGTTTTGTGGTAAGGCTGACAAAACATAACCTTATAACTCCTTCCCTGCCACCCAGCCCTGTGTCTACTACGGGCAGTATGATGTCACTGATGATGATATAACTTTTAACCCCTTCAATGCCTGAGGAAAACAGAAATTATCCATTTTCTTATTATAAAATTTAAAAGAGACCCGTTAGACTCAATCTGAGAAAATTGTCTAGAAATATATCTTTCATGACTTGTCTAAGCCCAAACCCATCATTCCAGGGCTATGACATCATCAATGACATCATCAATGACATCACACTCCATGTAGTAGACGCAGGACTGGGCAGGGAAGGGGTTAATGTCACATGTCTAGAATGCTACTTTTTGTTCTAGAACAGTCGGGAGGGATATATCTCGGCAGTGAAGGGGTTAAACCAACAAAAAGGGTTGAAGGCGCGTTACTGGGAGAAAGGGAGCAAAGCTGGCAATATTTGTGCATAGCAGCAACATTAAAAAAAACTAAACTTTGGGGAACATTCTTACTGTAAGCGAATGGATCCACAAGTTAATTAACGTCAACTGCACTGGCGTCAGATCGCAACAATTAACAAAATCAGTAAAACAATACCCACAATGCAAGAATAACAACCATACTTAATGAGGTTAAGTACAAAAATCGTAATGTTTGACAGATTTGTTAAAGATAAGATAAAATTACAAATCAGAAAATAATTTTTTTGCTATCAAATATTTTGATCACTTATATTCATAGATCATATATATTATATTCATAGATCATATATATTATATTCATAGATCATATGTGACCCATCACCACAAAGTGGGTCTTAAGGTGAAAATGGCAGATTTTAATATATTAGCATTTACATAATCTGCAAACATTTACCTTTCTTTTGATATATGATTTATTGCTCTACTACAAAAAATGAGGAAGTTATAGGGTGTTAAAGAGGGTAACCCAGCAGATGGCCGTTTTGAGAAAACGGGGTGCAAAGATTTTTGACCCATTCTAGGCCTAGCACTAGTCACTGACTAGTGTAGCAGTCGCCGAGTCGGAGTCGAAGCAGGTTTTACAGTTTTGAGGCAGTCATCGTCACGGTCAGTTTCGTTTTCATCGTCGGAATCGGTTGAGTTGAAATATTTTACTAACAATGCTCCAAGTTCTCCTTGATCTGCGACTGGTAGGGTTGTAAATGACCGAGAATTGAGCAAAAAAGTCAATCTTTCGAAAGAGATCGTCTGCATCATATCCATGTTGCTTCGAAACTGCAAGCAGCAAGTTGTCTCCCTCTCGACCAATCCCGTTGCGCGTTGCCTTTCAGTGACTAGAGACAGAGTCTATCCTAACCTCTCATTGGTCGAAGTTTTCAACTCTCTCACTCTGTGTTTACGCCTAAGTTTTGCAATACCATGCTTCTGATTGGTTGGATTTCAAAACGAGCACGCGAGCAGAAGCAGGTTAAGGTCACAAGCTTTCCAGAGATATATAACATGATGGGGCCCGATCAGGGTTTCAGTTTACAGTTTTCAATCAAAAATTTAGTCTTTACAGGCGATTAAAATAGGATAATTGCCATGGGGTATGTCATTTAAAATGTGTTTTAATGCATTTACAATTTGAATTTCACTTAGTCCAATGCATGAAGTTGAAGTTTAATGGTGGCAGAATCCATTTCAAGTGAAAACTCAAAATCCATACTTTTGACCCACTGAACCTTTATCGGGCCTCTACCACAATCGCTGCTTGCGAGTTAAGACCCGGTTCGTGAAATCGGGTCACATATATGTTGCAATATATTGGTTGTAAGAAAATATGTTAGGACATAAATGATTGTCTTTTAAATTCTTAAAAAAGTTACGTAGAAGAAACAAAACTATATCACAGGTCCCATGACTTTAGTGCGTAGAAAGAGACTCAAAATTGAAAATCAATGACTGTTGGTCGTAGTCATAGGCGATCACACACACACAGAGTCAAACACAGTCGTTTGCTTTTCACAGTACAGTACAATAGTAAATATGATATAGTAATACTGACTATTCAATAGGTTTCCTCTCTTTTCTTTTCCTTCTTTTAGAGATTAAAGGTTAAGCGCTGTAGAAGTTTTCTTAATAAATAAATAAATACATTTTGACAGCATACCGTAATGCTTATAATATGTGAAAAGTGGTGTGCTTGGAAACATCAAAGAAGTACTGTTCATCCGATTGTCGCTCACCAACAGCATACCGTAATGCTTATAATAATATGTGAAAAGTGTTTGGTGAGCATGGAAACAAGTGTTTTGCTATACGTGGTAGAACTTTATGCGGTGACAGTCCTGAGATAACCATAGCTGTTGACGGGACTATAACAGACTAACTAATGGAAACAACAAACAAGTACTGTTCATCCGATTGTCGCTCACCAACAGTTCATCGACATATAATCAACTTACAAAGTTTTTCAAAATCATGAAATCTTTCATTCACTTGCCAGAAATGTAATAATAATACATAATATTTATATAGCGCCTTGCTTAAAATTAAACTGAAGACGCACTGGGACTAGTGTCGTAAAGTGAACACAGGAGCTATGATGATTTGAGCAAACCTTTTGCACATAAAAATAAAAATCAGAATCAGAATGGATCAAAAGGCAACCACCCAAGCAGACACTGCATCGTCACCGAGGTTTTTTCAGTGAACATTAAAGTTGTTTAATCTTGTACTTTGTCGACCGCTCTTCTTCTTCGTCGATCGCGGTTAAATCTCTCACATACCAGGGGCGTCACACTCAGCATCTCCAGACCTGTGCGATCTCTCACATACCAGGGGCGTCACACTCAGCATCTCCAGACCTGTGCGATCTCTCACATACCAGGGGCGTCACACTCAGTATCTCCAGACCTGTGCGATCTCTCACATACCAGGGGCGTCACACTCAGCATCTCCAGACCTGTGCGATCTCTCACATACCAGGGGCGTCACACTCAGCATCTCCAGACCTGTGCGATCTCTCACATACCAGGGGCGTCACACTCAGTATCTCCAGACCTGTGCGATCTCCCACATACCAGGGGCGTCACACTCAGCATCTCCAGACCTGTGCGATCTCTCACATACCAGGGGCGTCACACTCAGCATCTCCAGACCTGTGCGATCTCTCACATACCAGGGGCGTCACACTCAGTATCTCCAGACCTGTGCGATCTCCCACATACCAGGGGCGTCACACTCAGCATCTCCAGACCTGTGCGATCTCTCACATACCAGGGGCGTCACACTCAGCATCTCCAGACCTGTGCGATCTCTCACATACCAGGGGCGTCACACTCAGTATCTCCAGACCTGTGCGATCTCCCACATACCAGGGGCGTCACACTCAGCATCTCCAGACCTGTGCGATCTCTCACATACCAGGGGCGTCACACTCAGTATCTCCAGACCTGTGCGATCTCTCACATACCAGGGGCGTCACACTCAGTATCTCCAGACCTGTGCGATCTCCCACATACCAGGGGCGTCACACTCAGCATCTCCAGACCTGTGCGATCTCTCACATACCAGGGGCGTCACACTCAGTATCTCCAGACCTGTGCGATCTCTCACATACCAGGGGCGTCACACTCAGCATCTCCAGACCTGTGCGATCTCTCACATACCAGGGGCGTCACACTCAGTATCTCCAGACCTGTGCGATCTCCCACATACCAGGGGCGTCACACTCAGTATCTCCAGACCTGTGCGATCTCCCACATACCAGGGGCGTCACACTCAGCATCTCCAGACCTGTGCGATCTCTCACATACCAGGGGCGTCACACTCAGTATCTCCAGACCTGTGCGATCTCTCACATACCAGGGGCGTCACACTCAGTATCTCCAGACCTGTGCGATCTCTCACATACCAGGGGCGTCACACTCAGTATCTCCAGACCTGTGCGATCTCTCACATACCAGGGGCGTCACACTCAGTATCTCCAGACCTGTGCGATCTCCCACATACCAGGGGCGTCACACTCAGTATCTCCAGACCTGTGCGATCTCCCACATACCAGGGGCGTCACACTCAGCATCTCCAGACCTGTGCGATCTCTCACATACCAGGGGCGTCACACTCAGTATCTCCAGACCTGTGCGATCTCTCACATACCAGGGGCGTCACACTCAGTATCTCCAGACCTGTGCGATCTCTCACATACCAGGGGCGTCACACTCAGTATCTCCAGACCTGTGCGATCTCTCACATACCAGGGGCGTCACACTCAGTATCTCCAGACCTGTGCGATCTCTCACATACCAGGGGCGTCACACTCAGTATCTCCAGACCTGTGCGATCTCCCACATACCAGGGGCGTCACACTCAGTATCTCCAGACCTGTGCGATCTCTCACATACCAGGGGCGTCACACTCAGTATCTCCAGACCTGTGCGATCTCTCACATACCAGGGGCGTCACACTCAGTATCTCCAGACCTGTGCGATCTCCCACATACCAGGGGCGTCACACTCAGTATCTCCAGACCTGTGCGATCTCCCACATACCAGGGGCGTCACACTCAGCATCTCCAGACCTGTGCGATCTCTCACATACCAGGGGCGTCACACTCAGTATCTCCAGACCTGTGCGATCTCTCACATACCAGGGGCGTCACACTCAGTATCTCCAGACCTGTGCGATCTCTCACATACCAGGGGCGTCACACTCAGTATCTCCAGACCTGTGCGATCTCTCACATACCAGGGGCGTCACACTCAGTATCTCCAGACCTGTGCGATCTCTCACATACCAGGGGCGTCACACTCAGTATCTCCAGACCTGTGCGATCTCTCACATACCAGGGGCGTCACACTCAGTATCTCCAGACCTGTGCGATCTCCCACATACCAGGGGCGTCACACTCAGTATCTCCAGACCTGTGCGATCTCTCACATACCAGGGGCGTCACACTCAGTATCTCCAGACCTGTGCGATCTCTCACATACCAGGGGCGTCACACTCAGCATCTCCAGACCTGTGCGATCTCCCACATACCAGGGGCGTCACACTCAGTATCTCCAGACCTGTGCGATCTCCCACATACCAGGGGCGTCACACTCAGCATCTCCAGACCTGTGCGATCTCTCACATACCAGGGGCGTCACACTCAGCATCTCCAGACCTGTGCGATCTCTCACATACCAGGGGCGTCACACTCAGTATCTCCAGACCTGTGCGATCTCTCACATACCAGGGGCGTCACACTCAGTATCTCCAGACCTGTGCGATCTCCCACATACCAGGGGCGTCACACTCAGTATCTCCAGACCTGTGCGATCTCTCACATACCAGGGGCGTCACACTCAGTATCTCCAGACCTGTGCGATCTCTCACATACCAGGGGCGTCACACTCAGTATCTCCAGACCTGTGCGATCTCTCACATACCAGGGGCGTCACACTCAGTATCTCCAGACCTGTGCGATCTCTCACATACCAGGGGCGTCACACTCAGTATCTCCAGACCTGTGCGATCTCCCACATACCAGGGGCGTCACACTCAGTATCTCCAGACCTGTGCGATCTCTCACATACCAGGGGCGTCACACTCAGTATCTCCAGACCTGTGCGATCTCTCACATACCAGGGGCGTCACACTCAGTATCTCCAGACCTGTGCGATCTCTCACATACCAGGGGCGTCACACTCAGTATCTCCAGACCTGTGCGATCTCACACATACCAGGGGCGTCACACTCAGTATCTCCAGACCTGTGCGATCTCTCACATACCAGGGGCGTCACACTCAGTATCTCCAGACCTGTGCGATCTCTCACATACCAGGGGCGTCACACTCAGTATCTCCAGACCTGTGCGATCTCTCACATACCAGGGGCGTCACACTCAGCATCTCCAGACCTGTGCGATCTCCCACATACCAGGGGCGTCACACTCAGCATCTCCAGACCTGTGCGATCTCTCACATACCAGGGGCGTCACACTCAGTATCTCCAGACCTGTGCGATCTCTCACATACCAGGGGCGTCACACTCAGTATCTCCAGACCTGTGCGATCTCTCACATACCAGGGGCGTCACACTCAGTATCTCCAGACCTGTGCGATCTCTCACATACCAGGGGCGTCACACTCAGTATCTCCAGACCTGTGCGATCTCTCACATACCAGGGGCGTCACACTCAGTATCTCCAGACCTGTGCGATCTCTCACATACCAGGGGCGTCACACTCAGTATCTCCAGACCTGTGCGATCTCTCACATACCAGGGGCGTCACACTCAGTATCTCCAGACCTGTGCGATCTCTCACATACCAGGGGCGTCACACTCAGCATCTCCAGACCTGTGCGATCTCCCACATACCAGGGGCGTCACACTCAGCATCTCCAGACCTGTGCGATCTCCCACATACCAGGGGCGTCACACTCAGTATCTCCAGACCTGTGCGATCTCTCACATACCAGGGGCGTCACACTCAGTATCTCCAGACCTGTGCGATCTCCCACATACCAGGGGCGTCACACTCAGTATCTCCAGACCTGTGCGATCTCTCACATACCAGGGGCGTCACACTCAGTATCTCCAGACCTGTGCGATCTCTCACATACCAGGGGCGTCACACTCAGCATCTCCAGACCTGTGCGATCTCTCACATACCAGGGGCGTCACACTCAGTATCTCCAGACCTGTGCGATCTCTCACATACCAGGGGCGTCACACTCAGCATCTCCAGACCTGTGCGATCTCTCACATACCAGGGGCGTCACACTCAGCATCTCCAGACCTGTGCGATCTCTCACATACCAGGGGCGTCACACTCAGTATCTCCAGACCTGTGCGATCTCTCACATACCAGGGGCGTCACACTCAGTATCTCCAGACCTGTGCGATCTCCCACATACCAGGGGCGTCACACTCAGTATCTCCAGACCTGTGCGATCTCTCACATACCAGGGGCGTCACACTCAGTATCTCCAGACCTGTGCGATCTCTCACATACCAGGGGCGTCACACTCAGTATCTCCAGACCTGTGCGATCTCCCACATACCAGGGGCGTCACACTCAGTATCTCCAGACCTGTGCGATCTCTCACATACCAGGGGCGTCACACTCAGTATCTCCAGACCTGTGCGATCTCCCACATACCAGGGGCGTCACACTCAGTATCTCCAGACCTGTGCGATCTCTCACATACCAGGGGCGTCACACTCAGTATCTCCAGACCTGTGCGATCTCTCACATACCAGGGGCGTCACACTCAGTATCTCCAGACCTGTGCGATCTCCCACATACCAGGGGCGTCACACTCAGTATCTCCAGACCTGTGCGATCTCTCACATACCAGGGGCGTCACACTCAGTATCTCCAGACCTGTGCGATCTCCCACATACCAGGGGCGTCACACTCAGCATCTCCAGACCTGTGCGATCTCCCACATACCAGGGGCGTCACACTCAGCATCTCCAGACCTGTGCGATCTCTCACATACCAGGGGCGTCACACTCAGCATCTCCAGACCTGTGCGATCTCTCACATACCAGGGGCGTCACACTCAGCATCTCCAGACCTGTGCGATCTCTCACATACCAGGGGCGTCACACTCAGTATCTCCAGACCTGTGCGATCTCTCACATACCAGGGGCGTCACACTCAGCATCTCCAGACCTGTGCGATCTCCCACATACCAGGGGCGTCACACTCAGCATCTCCAGACCTGTGCGATCTCTCACATACCAGGGGCGTCACACTCAGCATCTCCAGACCTGTGCGATCTCTCACATACCAGGGGCGTCACACTCAGCATCTCCAGACCTGTGCGATCTCTCACATACCAGGGGCGTCACACTCAGTATCTCCAGACCTGTGCGATCTCTCACATACCAGGGGCGTCACACTCAGCATCTCCAGACCTGTGCGATCTCTCACATACCAGGGGCGTCACACTCAGTATCTCCAGACCTGTGCGATCTCTCACATACCAGGGGCGTCACACTCAGCATCTCCAGACCTGTGCGATCTCCCACATACCAGGGGCGTCACACTCAGTATCTCCAGACCTGTGCGATCTCTCACATACCAGGGGCGTCACACTCAGCATCTCCAGACCTGTGCGATCTCCCACATACCAGGGGCGTCACACTCAGTATCTCCAGACCTGTGCGATCTCTCACATACCAGGGGCGTCACACTCAGTATCTCCAGACCTGTGCGATCTCTCACATACCAGGGGCGTCACACTCAGTATCTCCAGACCTGTGCGATCTCTCACATACCAGGGGCGTCACACTCAGTATCTCCAGACCTGTGCGATCTCTCACATACCAGGGGCGTCACACTCAGCATCTCCAGACCTGTGCGATCTCTCACATACCAGGGGCGTCACACTCAGCATCTCCAGACCTGTGCGATCTCTCACATACCAGGGGCGTCACACTCAGTATCTCCAGACCTGTGCGATCTCTCACATACCAGGGGCGTCACACTCAGTATCTCCAGACCTGTGCGATCTCTCACATACCAGGGGCGTCACACTCAGTATCTCCAGACCTGTGCGATCTCTCACATACCAGGGGCGTCACACTCAGTATCTCCAGACCTGTGCGATCTCTCACATACCAGGGGCGTCACACTCAGTATCTCCAGACCTGTGCGATCTCCCACATACCAGGGGCGTCACACTCAGCATCTCCAGACCTGTGCGATCTCTCACATACCAGGGGCGTCACACTCAGTATCTCCAGACCTGTGCGATCTCCCACATACCAGGGGCGTCACACTCAGCATCTCCAGATGTTGCACTAGCGTCGTTATGCGAAGACCAGTTTGGGTGACCACAGGGAGTGTTCCCCATGGGGGGATACCGGAGGATCTTTCGTGCAAACAGTTCCCACATCTTCTGGAAATTGTGTGCTTGTAATTTCCTCTAATCTGTCACTCTCATATGACTTTGCCTTTTCCCTTGGCTCACTGTCACTTTCTGCCTTACTGGTCCATTCTCCGGCCTTTTTTCAAGAAAAACGCTCGCTTACACATCTGCAGCATGGTACGTCATATATACTCAACGGGTATATTTTCTCCAGCTGAACATGCGGGGCCTATTTCTTAGTTAGGCCTATAGCAGCAGCATGACGCATCTGCGCTCGTATGACAGGAAGAAGAAGTAGAGGGAATGTTGGTTGGTGGGTGTGAGGCGTACAGTGTCACATGGTGCGTAGAGGCAGGTGGTCAGGGTGGGCTGGGGGTGTGGTCCTCACTATGGGAGGAGGGTCGTCCGTGAAGGCTGCACACACACAAAAAACACTCCACAATCAGAATGGCCGAACACTGATCAGCATCGGAAATCTGGGTTTGGGTGAATTACTAGCGGTATATAACAGAAACCAGCCAACTCAGAAAACGGCTTTGATTTTGGATGAGAGTTTGAAAATATGTTTCTTATTATGTTTATGTGCATGCCAGACAAAGATGTTCTTTATCTTTTTAAAGACAATACATTTTGATTGATTTGATTTGGGGTACCATAAAAAAGATGATATAATTCACAGCAGTTTTTGAGGTGCCGACTTAATCCTCCTTACAGCAAAATCTGTTGGTTTTTATCTCAAAATATCGGCTGTCTCAAATAAAATTCCAGTCCTTCCAATTGCCATCTGCTTATTTCTTATTTTCTTTACTTTATTTGCAGATTACGGATGATATTTGTGCATGTTTTTCCATTTGAACACTATGGTACATATGCATCAGCTAGGGATGAGAATATTACATGTTTTTGATTACCCCGCCACGTGCGCAGCCACACTACGACTTTGGGGGATGCTGGCTCAGTGACTAACCATCATTGTCGTCAGTAAGGGGCTAAGATGGCAGTTAAAAGTCGATAAAAGCAGGTAGAAATCCTGCTGCCTGGTATGACCGAAGTTAGACCCCCACACCGTAAAAACAAGGAGTGGCACTGCGCTTGCGGCGACGCGCTCTCCATGTGGGATCAGCTCTGTGTTTTCACTACCTGAGTTCAGTGTTGTGGGCTGTTCCTCCTCCTCCTCCTCATAATCCAGGAGGTCGGTCTGCATCTTGGCAAAGTTGATGAACACCTGGGGATGAAAACAATGACATGTTCAGTCACCGCATCTTTCAGTTGATGAACACCTGGGGATGAAAACAATGACATGTTCAGTCACCGCATCTTTCAGTTGATGAACACCTGGGGATGAAAACAATGACATGTTCAGTCACCGCATCTTTCAGTTGATGAACACCTGGGGATGAAAACAATGACATGTTCAGTCACCGCATCTTTCAGTTGATGAACACCTGGGGATGAAAACAATGACATGTTCAGTCACCGCATCTTTCAGTTGATGAACACCTGGGGATGAAAACAATGACATGTTCAGTCACCGCATCTTTCAGTTGATGAACACCTGGGGATGAAAACAATGACATGTTCAGTCACCGCATCTTTCAGACTATTAACATGGAGGCTCCTTCTTTCAGGATGTCCTGAATTGCAGGATTTTTAAATTGCCTAGAGCCGGCGTCGCCGGATTATGAGAATTTGAGAAACAACAATTTTCTTACACACTCACACAAACTTGTATAATAAAAAGGGCCTTTATAAGCATTTGCTATGTTCAAAGGAATGCAGCGCTTGTACTAGTCGAGAGGGGCGAATAAAGAGCAGTAAATGTGTGTGTGTGTGCGTGTGTGTCTGCGCTGCCCCTGCACTCCGCCGGGGCCACCCCCTTGCAGGATTTTTAAAATTTCCCAGGAGCACCCATATACTAAGGAGCACCTTGTTATAAGGCACACCTCCAACAATGTCAAATCTCTCTCCCATTGGCACACACACTTTCTATCTTCCCCCAACCTCCCCCCCTCTCTCTTTCCACACACACACATCTTCTATCTTCCCTAGACCTCCCACTCTCTCTCTCTCTTTCTACACACACACACATACTCCTACCTGATCCAGCGTTGTCTGAGACACAGAATAATCTTCCATGTTAAACTCGGCCTTCACTCTCTCCATTATTGTGAAAACCTCCCATAATGAGCGACTGTAACACTCACAAACACACTCCTTTCTCTCTTTCCATCTCTCTCTCTCTGAAACACACCTCCCTCTCTCTCTCTCTCTCTCTCTCTCTCTCTCTCTCTCTCCCACACACTCCATTCTCTTTCCATCTCTCTCTCTCTCTCTGAAACACACACACACACACATTCCTTTCTCTCTTTCCATATATATCTCTCTCTCAAACACACACTCCATTCTCTTTTCATCTCTCTCTCTGAAACACACACACCAACCTGATCCAGCGTGGTCTGAGACACAGAATAATCCTCCACATTCAACTCGGCCTTGGCTGTCTCCATGGCGGTGAAGACCTCGGACAGCTTCAAGCCGCGGGCGGGCAGCTGATACTGCACCATGTTGCGGTGCTCCTCCCGCAGCACACAACTACTGAACCGATCGCCGATAAATCGCTTCACCCTCTCCATGGCCGCCGGCAGGTCGTTGGCATCGTCGCTGCTGCTGCAGCCGCCCACGCGGAGGATAATGGTGTAGCCGTCTCCAAATCTGCGGCACAGACAAGAAGAAAAGATTTCTACTACATGTAATAGAAGAAAGGGGAGAATTTGCCTTGCCCATCCCTTCACTATCATGTGGGGCCACAGGAAGGAAGGTGGCAAGACAGTTAAGGCGTTCGCCTGATGATACGTTGCATAAGTGACCCATGTCCGGATCTGGGCCTCATCATCAAATCGAACTGAACACCGCGTCCTTCGGATGGGGACTTACAGCAAGTCTGACCCGTGCACAGCTCCAACGGCAGCTAAAAGTCGGTAAGAGCAGGGAGAATCCTGCTGCTTGGTATGTACCAAATTGATAACTAAGTTTTCTGACCCCCCACCCCCAAAAATTATGTGACTAGAAATAATACAAAACGCAAAATACTAAAAATAATATAAATAAGAGTTTTATGCTACACACAACTATAACAGTTTTATCCTGGATAAGATTTTGTACAAATACACTCGGTTGTATATTTTCACGAACTGAATACAAACAAAATTGATCAGAAATATTGACACAACTGCGATCTTATAAGTCGCTTATATTTAATACTTTTAAGATCCCAGCAACACTAAAGGCTTGTCGATATGTCTGCCCCCTTTTCTATCCAAATCGTACACCTAAACAGTACGCGCAAATAACAGTGATGCTGCACTAGCGGCAACAAAGCTCTCCCTGCAAGGACAGTTGAAGAAGCGACCTACTACAACAAGCAACACAATACCATGCAGTACAATACAATTCAATATTACATCACATAGTACAATACACAGATGCTCCTTTTCTAGGACAATTCGTCCAGTTTGTTTGTTATCTTTACAGAGGAGACAACTTGTTAAAAGTTCATCTGGGCCGTCTTTCAAATAAAGGAAGTTTGACCTGGTTTTTCGGGTGTTGTATACTGTGCAATACATTTAAATGTTTGATTCACTATAATGGCACACACACATTAGGTATTAGGTACTTTATTATAGTCACAGAGGCGTCTGTGAAATTCGGGTTGCTCCCACCTGGAGAGAACGTCGCAGCCAGAGGCGCACCACTCAATTTTTTTCTTTTTTCTTTTTTTGCATGCAATTTTGTGTGTGACTGATGAGGAAGGAAAGTGAGGTAGGGGGGGTAAATTTTGACCAAATGACAACTTTTTTGTTGCCACTGGGTTTACGTGTGCTAAGTGCATAGGCACACGGGACCTCGGTTCATCGTCTCATCCGAAAGACTCCATGTTCAGACCGCAAGGCCTAGTGCAAAGTGAGAGGAAAAATCCCCTGTACCCAGGTTTGAACTCAGGTTTACTTGACACAAGGCGAATGCGATACCTCTGTGCCACTCTACACCTGCCTGTTTTTCAGATGTTATACACTGCTGATACATTTTTATTTAAACATCCCATTCATCACACACACACACACACTATACCTGTTCTTCAGATGCTGGATACTGCCGATACATTTAAACGTCCCATTCACCATATCACACACACACACACACACTATACCTGTTCTTCAGATGCTGTATACTGCCGATACATTTAAACATCCCATTGACCATATCACACACACACACACACACACACACACACACACACACACACACACACACACACACACTATACCTGTTCTTCAGATGCTGTATACTGCCGATACATTTAAACATCCCATTGACCATATCACACACACACACACACACACACACACACACACACACACACACACACACACACACTATACCTGTTCTTCAGATGCTGTATACTGCCGATACATTTAAACATCCCATTGACCATATCACACACACACACACACACACACACACACACACACACACACACACACACACACACACACACACACACACTATACCTGTTCTTCAGATGCTGTATACTGCCGATACATTTAAACATCCCATTGACCATATCACACACACACACACACACACACACACACACACACACACACACACACACACACACACACACACACACACACACTATACCTGTTCTTCAGATGCTGTATACTGCCGATACATTTAAACATCCCATTGACCATATCACACACACACACACACACACACACACACACACACACACACACACACACACACTATACCTGTTCTTCAGATGCTGTATACTGCCGATACATTTAAACATCCCATTGACCATATCACACACACACACACACACACACACACACACACACACACACACACACACACACACACACACACACACACACACACACACTATACCTGTTCTTCAGATGCTGTATACTGACGATACATTTAAACATCCCATTCACCATATCACACACACACACACACACACACACACACACACACACACACACACACTAACCTGTTCTTCAGATGCTGTATACTGACGATACATTTAAACATCCCATTCACCATATCACACACACACACACACACACACACACACACACACACACACACACACACACACACACACTAACCTGTTCTTCAGATGCTGTATACTGACGATACATTTAAACATCCCATTCACCATATCACACACACACACACACACACACACACACACACACACACTAACCTGTTCTTCAGATGCTGTATACTGCCGATACATTTAAACATCCCATTGACCATATCACACACACACACACACACACACACACACACACACACACACACACACACACACTATACCTGTTCTTCAGATGCTGTATACTGACGATACATTTAAACATCCCATTCACCATATCACACACACACACACACACACAAACACACACACACACACACACACTAACCTGTTCTTCAGATGCTGTATACTGACGATACATTTAAACATCCCATTGACCATATCACACACACACACACACACACACACACACACACACACACACACACACATACACACACACACACACACACTATACCTGTTCTTCAGATGCTGTATACTGACGATACATTTAAACATCCCATTCACCATATCACACACACACACACACACACACACACACACACACACACACACTAACCTGTTCTTCAGATGCTGTATACTGCCGATACATTTAAACATCCCATTGACCATATCACACACACACACACACACACACACACACACACACACACACACACACACACTAACCTGTTCTTCAGATGCTGTATACTGCCGATACATTTAAACGTCCCATTCACCATGATGGCGAGGCGTCCGCACAAAGCCTCACATTCCTCCATGCTGAAGAAATGCAACAAATGCAAACACACAACGACAATGTTTAAAGACCCCCCTGACCCGAAGAATTTTCTTTCTAAAAATGCATAGAGATCACTGAGAGAAATTGTCCTGCATAACCCGCACCATGCAGTTTCCTTTGGCTAACCACAAATCGTCCTGCATAACCCGCACCATGCAGTTTCCTTTGGCTAACCACAAATCGTCCTGCATAACCCGCACCATGCAGTTTCCTTTGGCTAACCACAAATCGTCCTGCATAACCCGCACCATGCAGTTTCCTTTGGCTAACCACAAATCGTCCTGCATAACCCGCACCATGCAGTTTCCTTTGGCTAACCACAAATCGTCCTGCATAACCCGCACCATGCAGTTTCCTTTGGCTAACCACAAATCGTCCTGCATAACCCGCACCATGCAGTTTCCTTTGGCTAACCACAAATCGTCCTGCATAACCCGCACCATGCAGTTTCCTTTGGCTAACCACAAATCGTCCTGCATAACCCGCACCATGCAGTTTCCTTTGGCTAACCACAAATCGTCCTGCATAACCCGCACCATGCAGTTTCCTTTGGCTAACCACAAATCGAGCGTCAAAGGTGGTCATTTTTAGACCTGTTGGTTTTTTGGACCAGGTGTGACTCCCATACAAATGCTCCCGAATTCGCAACGAAACAGCACTTTGAAGAGCAGCCTCAATTTGAATGTTGGGGCATTTGTATGTGGGTCACACCTGGCCCCCAAAAAAATCAAGGGACTTAATGTTTGCTGGGTCAGTGTGTCTTTAAACTGTTCTTTTTAGTCCATGATAGAGTTCGTCAAAGGAATGATAAATTCTGAAATGTATCAACGGCTACAAGTTTTTTGGGTTGTTTTTTTCTTCAAGCAAAGTGTAAACTATGTGAGAGAACTTTAAACAATCGCCATAATCATTCTACTTTCATTTGCTGGCAGGCAAACACAAAAGTTAATGTTAAAACTAAAATCTCTGTCTTTCTCAGATTTTCTCTCTCCCCTTCTCTTTTTTTTCATCAATGTCTCACGTCATCCATCCTCTCTTTCTCCTCCCCCTTCCCCCCCCTTCCTTCCATCTCGTTATTCTTCTTACAACTCAGAGAAGCGATGTTTCTGCTTATCTGCAATATAAATGTTCCATAGCAATAATGATACTGCTAATGATGATGATGATATATAATGAAAGTGAAGTGAGAATCCCAGATCTCCCAGATTTCACAATATTGTTGATACAGTTCCAACAAAAGGAATGTCTTACTTTGGGTCCATGATAATATGATGAAGATGACAATGATAATACTGATGATGATGATGATGATGATGAAGATGACAATGGTGATGATGATGATGATGATAATGGTGATGATGATGATGATGATGATGATGATGATGATGGTGATGATGATGATGATAATTCACCTGTGTGAAGTGAGAATCACAGATCTCCCAGACTTCACGATATTGTTGATGCAGTTCCACAAGAAACGTCGAGCCTTAGGATCCATGCCAGTAGTTGGTTCATCCTGGTCACAACATATAAATAAATTTATAAACAAACAAACAAATAAATGAACATAAACAACATGCTTGAAGAAACTATGAAAACACCAACTCAATGGAACATTGTGTCAAGAGAAACACTACTATTTTTCACTTTGTTAAAGATCTAGATCAAGCACTAGAGCAATATAAATTAAATGTTCTTTTATCTAAACGACAACCCTGGTGGTCTTCAAAATTTGACAGAATGTCGTTTAGCTAACACCCAATCCCTAAGTCAACTTTCATACAAACCTGTTTTAAAAAATTCCAATGAAACAACTCTTCACCCCCCCCCCCAATTTTTTTAAACTCTGGGGGTGGGGGTGGGGGTGGGGCAGAAATTAGAGACAATTACTGAAAAAAAATATGGGACCTCTGATAAAATATCAAAATTCTTTTTCAGCATTAAAAACAATATGGTAGTGTTCTATTTGTTACAAGTGTTTCCAATAAAAGCTATGGCGGGGGGACAGTTTACACTTGTTTCACTGTCTAGGTTACACGATATAACGTAACATCACGCAACAAAACATAACAGTACAGTTCAGAAAGACGAGGGGGGGGGGGGGTGCCAAGGAGGTGGACGTACAGTTTGTGTTTGACCCCCCTCCACCCCTCTAACCCCCGTTTACGTTACTTTACACCATTTCACATAACTTTTTTCTCCATCGTCCAGCAGAGAGGTTCAGATGTTCGCCTGCCAATTTCAATGCGCGAGTGACTGGGATTTGAATCCCGGCCAAGGCCTTTCTTTCCCGTTCTGCGGGAATATTGTGCTGAGTGTCGAGTCTGGGACTCGGATGGGGACTTAAAGCAAGTCTGACTGTGCGCTTTTACACACGTAAAAATCTCACAGCAGTTAAGTCAGTAAGAGCAGGGAGAAATCCCGCTGCCTGGTATGACCAAATTGATAGCTCAGGTTCCCAAAGTCTGTCCCCCCCTCACCCCACCCCTCACTTCTCCCCACAATCCCCTAAAAGAAATGGGTGGTGCTGCCCTTTCTCCAGGTGGGAGCAACCCGAATTTCCATAATATACCATATTACACAATACTACATAAGACAGCTCATTACCAGGAAGATGAGTGGGGGTTTCCAATGAGGGCGATAGCGGTGGACAGTTTGCATTTGTTGACCACACCCACCCCCTCCCCCATCCACCCCTGTTTACATTACACACACCATTTCACCTAACTTTATATTATACCCCAGTACATGATACTACATAAGGCAGCTCATCACCAGGAAGATGAGGGGGGGGGGGGGGGGGGGGTTTCCAATGAGGGCGATAGCGATGGACAGTTTGCATTTTTTACCCAGTTTACATTACATTATTTTACATAACTTAAACCTACAGCCCATCACATGATATGACACAACACTACTTATGACAGCTCATTACCAGGAAGATGAGGGGGGGGTTTCCAATGAGGGCGATAGCGGTGGACAGCTTGCGTCTGTTCCCCCCGGAGTAGTTGCTGGAGATTTTGTCGGCGTACAGCGTCAGTCCTAGCTTGTCAATGGCCCAGTTCGCCACCTGAAAGTTAGTTATCGTCCCGTCAACAGCTAAGGTTATCTCAGGACTGTCACCGCGTAAAGTTCGACCACGTATAGCAAAAACACACATCCATGATTCTTAACAACGTCCAAAAACCTGAAGAAAAAAAAAATAAACAGTACAATTCACGACATGGCATGTTCATCATTGTACCCTATAGCTCATAATTTCACACAGGCCTAACAATACCACACAAACACGCAGGCAGGCAGACAGATAATTTCTCTCACCGATTTCACATCTTTCCAATGAATTCCCGTCAGTCGAGCGTAGAACTCCAGACGTTCTCTCTCTATCTACCAACACAGACTGACAACACCACAGACCCGTTTACCCCCTACACAAGTCTTGAGTAGTCTGGATAGCTGAAATGAGTAGTTTGGGTGCAAAATGTGTACCGTAAAATGCGGACTATAAGCCGCTACTTTTTTTATCAACTTTGGACCATGCGGCTTATAGACTGATGCGGCTTATCTGTGGATTTTTTTTCCATTCTACATTTATCAGTATGATTAAATCTGTTTCTGGCCACATTCTTCAGCCTATTTTGAGCTTCTTTAGACTTAAAAACAACTGGTTTTGGTAATCAAGATTAAAATCTCATGATTAAAGTATCTGAGAGGATTAAATACTCATGTTCTGATAGGATAATTTCTATATTTGTGTTGCTTTGTGCACATACAATTTTCTCTGCGGCTTATAAACCGGTGCGGCTTATATGTGAATAAATACCTAATATTTTATCAATTTAAGGGATGCGGCTTATAGACAGGTGCATCTTATAGTGCAGTTTTTACGGTAGTTTTATTCATTAAACCATCAAATAATGTTCACAGAAAATGAGTATAGTAATCAAGAATTAAAGAGCATTATTTTCAGTTTTGAAGAGTAGTAGAGGTCCAAATTGAGTAGAATACTACTCGAAAAGAGTAGAGTAAACAGGTCTAAAACATGCAGGCAGAGAGACAATTTTCCTTTTTAAAATTCTCACCGATTTCACGTCTTTCCAGTGAATCCCCCTCAG
>CM065689.1:1738759-1748759 GCA_017654935.2 Phymorhynchus buccinoides
CACTGGATGAAGAAGCGATATTCGATGAAGATGTTGAGGAGGAAGAAGACGATGCCCAGCAGGAACAGGAAGAACAGGTTTCGACCAACCAGATTCCAGGACAAATGTCGTAGAAGCTTCTCCCCTGAACACACAGAAAACAGACACACGCACAGGGTGACAGACAGACAGACAGACACACACACACAGAGGCTGACAGACAGACAGACAGACACACACACACAGGCAGACACACACACACACAGGGAGACAGACAGACAAACACACACAAGCAGACAGACACACACACACACAGGCAGACACACACACACAGGGAGACAGACAGACAGACAGACAGACACACACACACACACAGGCAGACAAACACACACATGATTGATTATTCATCACAATTTTCTTCAATTTTTTCAAGATGAGTCTCTACGTCATGTGATTCTTTTATATTCAATATAACATTGTCAGACTGACAGACTGACAGACAGGCAGGCAGACAGACATACAGACAGACAGACAGACAGGTAGACAGGCAGACAGACAGACAGGCAGACAGATAGGCAGACAAAAAAGCAGACAGAAGACATACAAACCCCTATTTTGCAAAGTTGTAATTTCTTAAACAAAAAAACGTTATTTTTATTTTTAAAAACTGTAATCCAATGCGTGACCAATATACCTCGATATCGTACTGACCTGAGTGTGCAATACTAATGTCCGTCGAGCAGTAGACACAGAACACATGCTTGTCACCTAGTGCTGAACGACGTATTCCTGGAATTTGTAGGTCACTTTCCTGGAATGTCTGTGCCATTTAAGTGACTTTTGATGTTTTTTCTTTTGATTTTTTCGACCAGAAGATACAGAAGCTTCGGAATGCACTCGCTTGGACGCCATTTTGAAACAGAAAAGGAAATGGTGCAAATGACTTTTCACCGCATCGTTTCAAAAGCTTCGCTTACCGACCCAACTGTAGTTGTTGTTTTTTTATTTAGGATTTTAGGATTGTTTTCCCGTGGGGGGGTTTCGTAGCCATAATTACCGTAATTTGACTTTTCCCCCGTAAAAATTACGGCAAAATCGGGATGGTAAACAGGTCTGAAACATACAACGTGGCAGTGGGTGGATGCCTCGTGCCTCCATACGGGGAGCTGGACGATCCTGCCCCCTCCACCAGTCTCTCCCATGGGGATACCGGGGGGAATCTTCCATACATTCTAGAAGTTCTGTGCTTGTAACTTCCTCTAATCTGTCACTCACATTGTCACTCTCATTGACTCTGCCTTTTCCCTTTGCTCTATCATCTACTATCTTTTTTACTTATTGGCCCATTCTCCTGCCTTCAACCTTCAACATAGTGTTCTCCTTTGAGCTCCTCCGAAATCGGAATGTGTCGGCTGAATGCAGCGGGGAGACCAGTAAAAATAACTGAAAACCGGACACTTACATACCTCGCCCATTGTGGCCATATGGCCTGTAACACAGAAGAAGAAAAAGACAAACATACATACAGACAGACAGACAGACTGACAGACACAGACAGACTGACAGACAGACACACAGCAGACAGACGGACAGACGGACAGACAGACAGACAGACAGACGGACAGACAGACAGACAGACTGACAGACAGACAGACAGACAGACAGACAGACAGACAGACAGACAGACAGAGACAGACAGACAGACAGACAGACAGACAAGCAAGCTGCACACACCGTATCTGCTGACAAGGTCTGCTCTCAGCTGGTAAGCCGTCATATCGATCAGGCCACGGCCCAGACAATAATGGGGCAGCAGCAGAAACACCTGCTTCAGTATGGTGTTGATTTCTTTCAACTCCTGGAAATCACATTATACATGAATGCATGCATGCACACACACACATCAGACAATAATGGGGCAGTAACAGAAACACCTGCTTCAGTATGCCACTGTGCCTGTTGTGCCAGTTGTGCCTGTTGTGCCAGTTGTGCCATGTTGTGCCAGTTGTGCCTGTTGTGCATGTTTGCCAATTGTGCCTGTTGTGCCTGTTGTGCCAGCTGTGCATGTTGTGCCAATTGTGCATGTTGTGCCACTTGTGTTGTGCCAATTGTGCCTGTTGTGCCAATTTGTGCCTGTTGTGCATGTTGTGCCAATTGTGCCTGTTGTGCCAATTGTGCCAGCTGTGCATATTGTGCCAGTTGTTGTGCCTGTTGTGCCAGTTGTGCCAATTGTGCCTGTTGTGCATGTTGTAACTGTTGTGCCAATTGTGCCAGCCAGTTGTGCCTGTTGTGCCATGTTGTGCCAGTTTTGCCTGTTGTGCCAGTTGTGCATGTTGTGCCAGTTGTGCAAGTTGTGCCACTTGTGCCTGTTGTGCCAATTGTGCATGTTGTGCCAATTGTGCCAGCCTGTTGTGCATGTTGTGCCTGTTGTGCCAATTGTGCCTGTTGTACAACTGTTGTGCCAATGTGCAACTGTTCTGCCACAACGTGCACAACTGTTGCACCATTGTGCACAATTGTGCACAACTGTGCACAAGTTGTACATGCCAGTTGTGCACAACTGCACATGTTGTGCACAATTGTGCACAATTGTGCACAACTGTTGTGCCAAGTTGTGCACTGTTGGCACAATTGGCACACCATGCACAATTGGCATGTTGTGGCACTTGTGCCTGTTGTGCCAATTGGCATGTTGTGCCACTTGTGCACTGTTGGCCAACATGGCGTGCCTGTTGTGCATGTTGTACCAGTTGTGCATGTTGTGCCAATTGTGCATGTTGTGCCGATTGTGCATGTTGTGCCAATTGTGCCTGTTGTGCGTGTTGTGCCAATTGTGCCTGCTGTGCGGCGTTGTGTGCATGTTGTGCCAATTGTGTGTGTTGTGCGCCAGTTGTGCGTGTTGTGCATGTTGCGCCTGTTGTACCTGCCTGTGTGCCTGTTGTGCATGTTGTGCCTGTTGTACAAGTTGTGCCTGTTGTGCCTGTTGTGCATGTTGTGCCTGTTGTGCCTGTTGTGCAAGTTGTGCCTGTTGCGCCTGTTGTGCCTGCGTGTTGTGCCTGTTGTGCTTGTTGTGCCTGTTGTGCCAGTTGTGCCTGCTGTGCCAGTTGTGCCTGTATGCCGAAGCACTTGAACACCATGGTACAAATGCACCAGACAGGGATGAGAACATTACGTGTGTGACCGTTTTTGATTACCCCGCCACGTGAGCAGCCACACTCCGACTTCGGAGGAATACATAATAATGAATCAGTTACTATCATTAAGGGTACACCCTTAATTGACGATATTAATATGTGGTCTCATAACGCAGCTTTTCTTCCTTTCTTCTCTATGTGTGTTTGACAGCTGAAAACATGTTCCCACAAATCTGCCTCAATACATGGGCGCAACTCCCAAAATGAAACACAAATGAAAAGCAGGGGTCCAGGGGTCCAGGGGTCGCCCAGGGCCCCAGCAGGGTACAGGGGCAGAGCCCCGTTGGATGAATTAAAAAAACCACCTGAATTTCAATTTCTGGTCAAATTAAAAAAACTGAAACCAGCGTAAAACTGAGTTTCAGGCATGTCAATATGATTGTTCTCCATAAGTGGCATTTGAAATGCTTCACCTTTGACCTGTTGACATGGGAGCGTGCTTTGCATGTGTAGTATGTGTGCATGCGTATGTGTGTGTGCATGTGCATGCATATATGCATATATATGTGCCTGTGTATGCCTATGTGGGTGTGTTTCGAGTTTCTGTGTCTGTGTGTGTGTCTGATCTATGCAAGCCCATACTTCATCCTCGTTTTGCAGTTCTCCAGAATGAAAGTGGAAATTGTAGACACTGCACAGAAAAGGGTGTGTGTGTGTGTGTGTGTGTGTGTGTGTGTGTGTGTGTGTGTGTGTGTGTGTGTGTGTGTGCGTGTGTGTGTGTACGTGCGTGTGTGTGCGTCTGTGTGTGTGTAAGTGTGTGTGTACATGTGTGTGTGTGTGTGCGTGTGCGTGTGTGTGTGTATGTGTGTGTGTAAGTGTGTGTGTACATGTGTGTGTGTGTGTGTGTGTGTATGTACATGATAGTTCAGTCCGTGGTTGGGAGTATACGAAAAAGAATATTAAAATTCGAAATATTTATGGTTTTAAATGGGCGTTCGGGTGTTTTCATTGTATGTATGTACATGTGTGTGTGAATGTGTGTATATGTGTGTGTATGTGTGTCTATGTGAATGGCATCAGAGCCTATGCACGCATGTCAGTATGTGTACATGCATGCATGCAAACACGCTAGCACACGTGTGTCTGTCACCTCGTCATCGTTCTGCAGAATCTCCAGGATGAATGTGGAGATGGTGGACACGGTGCCCAGGAAGGTGTTGAGGCAGGACAGAGCCACGAAGGCCGAGCTGGGCACACAGAACACCCGCGAAAACGGATACATCATGGGCGTGATGGCCCACCTGGGAAACACAAAAAATAAAAACCAACAAACATTACTGTATTTTACGGACAATAAGGCGATACTTTTCCCCCAGACTGAGACCCCTGCGCTTTATAATGCGACTGATAATATAGTAAGAAAATAGAGTAACAAAATGCGAATTTGGTGTTGAAATTTGGGGAGTGTGCCTTATAATGAGGTGCGCCTTACAGTCCGTCAAACACAGTACGTCTTCTAGTGCCCAGTATTTTCTGTTCTTTACAACCATCTCTGCCAAGTTATTTTTCAACAGAACTAGTAACACCATCACCTACTATACCAAATGCGTTACAATAATGAAAATGCACTGATAAAAGTTCTACAAATGGACAACCACCTGGAAGATGTTTACCGGTGCCCGCCTGCAACGCTGGCAATGACGCGTAGGTGACGTCATGACACACATATGCACCCACGGCAGTAGAAGAGTTAAAAAAATGTAAAGGAAACGTAGCAAGCCACACAGTAAGCGACCACATGACAGAGTTAAGCCAAGGCGAGATTTCTTAGGCGCATAACTGCAGCATGACGCATCCACGCTCATATGACAGGAGGCTTCATAGCGACCCTCAAAGAAACGAAACACACTTACCCATAGAGAAACAGCAGTGCCACGAGGCAGGAGGCTTCATAGCGACCCACAAAGAAACGAAACACACTTACCCATAGAGAAACAGCAGTGCCACGAGGCAGGAGGCTTCATAGCGACCCTCAAAGAAACGAAACACACTTACCCATAGAGAAACAGCAGTGCCACGAGGCAGGAGGCTTCATAGCGACCCTCAAAGAAACGAAACACACTTACCCATAGAGAAACAGCAGTGCCACGAGGCAGGGGGCTTCATAGCGACCCACAAAGAAACGAAACACACTTACCCATAGAGAAACAGCAGTGCCACGAGGCAGGGGGCGTTGGAGGAAGACACGTAGGCCTCCTCACCAAACGCCAGGAAAATCAGAATGCACAGCACCGCAGGCACCGAGTAATTCATCTGGAAAATAAAAAGCCTCACATTTAACCCCTTCACTGCCAAAGAAAAATCCAGATTATCGGGGTTTTTTACCCTGAAATATAAAGAGACTTGTTGGATTCAATCACCCTGATCGGGAGGACATTAAACTTTAAATTTCGATTCAATCAGATCAAATGGTTTGGGAATATGTCCCTCCTGACTGTTCTAGAACAAAAAGTGGCATTACAGACAGGACTTGTGACATCAAAAGTTATGACATCATCAATGACATCATACTTCAATCTTCAAATGTTTTGGTCACGCCGTCTAATTAGACTATTAGTGACTTGGAGGCTGCGCAATGCGTATAATACTACTTTTTTTAAAACTTTAAAAAAACTCCTATCTTACATTGTGTGTGTGTGTGTGTGTGTGTGTGTGTGTTTATGGACCATAGACCTTTTCGCAGTATCCAGGCAAGACCAATCCGGCTACCGTAGCGGTCCCCGAGGGCAAGCCCCAACCGGCATAGCTCCTGCCCTTCATTTACCACTACTATTGACCATACTGCCCATAGTAGACAAGGGCCGGCAGAGAAGGGGCTAAGAACAGAACTCACATTGGTACAGTGGAACCTCCCTCTTAAGACCTTGAAAAATCATCTCAAATAAGGTCTTAAGTGGGAGGGAGTTGAATAAGGGAGATAATTTAATACTTACAAAGAAGGGCAATGTCTCAGAGAAATAGGTCTTAAGTGGGAGGGAGTCTTATAAGGGAGGTTCCACTGTACTTAATATCAATAAAAGGGAGGAGTAGGAAAAGAAGAAAGACAAGAAGACGAAGAAAGATCAGCCGCCATGGTGAAGTGGTCAGCGTTGCAGATTACTGGCTGGAAGGTCACGGGTTCAAACCCATCACAGGTGAGGGTTTTTCGGTCCTGGACCAACTCCTACCCAGAGTGAGTGGCTATGGGTTCAATGGGAAGACTAAAACCACACAGTCGAGCTTCATCCGCTTAACGGATGCAATTCTGAGAGTGTTGCTCTAATTTCAAAACCAACACTGCAGGTGTCTGTAGTTCTCGGGCCTGGTTAACGCCGGGATATCATTATGAAAGGAAGCGTACAATACAGCCCTGCCATGTAGTCTCAGACCGATACAGAACTCCATAGCATCATCATCATCATAGTCATCCGCCTCATTTTCATCAATCATTAAAAGGAAAAAAGTCTCAAATTCTGTGGCTTTGCATGCCCTGCTCTCACGGTGACCTCAGTTTCAGTTTCTAATCCAGTCTATGCCTTGGTGCGTTCAAAGTCATGGGGATCAGTGTGTTCTGGGGAGCGATCGGTGGACAGTCGTGGTGGCGCCCTCGTCGGAGGACCTCACTCACGATGGCTCAGCGACTAAGAGAATAGTGTCAAGAGAATAGTAGGGGGCTTAGTAGGTGGTGTCCTAAACAGGCTCCGCTGAACTCCACCAAAGTGACTCAGCAGCTGTGCAGTGTCTCCTCGGTTGGTTGCCTCCTGACGGCCTAACATAGATTCGCTCCCCTTGGACTGCTGGTCTCAGATTCTGTGACCTGAACAAGCGAAGGTGTGGCTGCGAATTGGGACTCGGAATGAGCGGCGTGGGAGCAACGCCACTGTACGGCCCAGACGATGGGGCGGCAAAAAAAGAAAGAAAAGAAGATGAAGAAATAAAAGGAGGAGGAATAAAACAAGGATGAGAACAAAAAGAAAGAAAGAGAGAAACAGTAGATGAATTTTCTGGTCCAGTAAACTAGTGGACGGATTCTGCTAACAAGCTGCAATATTTATTTATTTTCATATGTGTTTCATTATTCTATTTTTTTTATTCCTTCTCACCATGTCCCAGATGAAGTTGCTGGTCCAGTAAACTAGTGGATTGACGCCGCTGACAAATTGCAGGTGCTTGCTGTTGCTGACCCGCTCCTCGATCAGGAACAGAATGAAGCTGGCCGGCACGAACGACATGGCGAAGATCACACAGATGGCTACGATCACATCGACTGCATTGTTCATTCTGGAAATAGAACAAACGACATCACATCGACTGCATTGTTCATTCTGGAAATAGAACAGACGACATCACATCGACTGCATTGTTCATTCTGGAAATAGAACAAACGACATCACATCGACTGCGTTGTTCATTCTGGAAATAGAACAGACGACATCACATCGACTGCATTGTTCATTCTGGAAATAGAACAAACGACATCACATCGACTGCGTTGTTCATTCTGGAAATAGAACAAAGACGAAGATGGCGAAGATGACACAACAATCAGATCGACTGCGTTGTTCATTCTGGAAATAGAACAAACGACACGGCAAAGATCACACAACGATCACATCGACTGCGTTGTTCATTCTGGAAATAGAACAAACGACACGGCGAAGATCACACAACGATCACATCGACTGCGTTGTTCATTCTGGAAATAGAACAAACGACACGGCGAAGATCACACAACGATCACATCGACTGCGTTGTTCATTCTGGAAATAGAACAAACGACACGGCGAAGATCACACAACGATCACATCGACTGCGTTGTTCATTCTGGAAATAGAACAAACGACACGGCGAAGATCACACAACGATCACATCGACTGCGTTGTTCATTCTGGAAATAGAACAAACGACACGGCGAAGATCACCCAACGATCACATCGACTGCGTTGTTCATTCTGGAAATAGAACAAACGACACGGCGAAGATCACACAACGATCACATCGACTGCGTTGTTCATTCTGGAAATAGAACATGATGATGTTGATGATGATGATGATGATGACGATGACGATGACGATGAGGATGATAAAACTCACAGTGTTTCTTCGTCCACCTGGTTCTGGGTGAAGTTCATTGGATGGTTGATGGAAATGATGATGATGATGATGATGACGATGATGATGATGATGATGATGATGAGGATGATAAAACTCACAGTGTTTCTTCGTCCACCTGGTTCTGGGTGAAGTTCATTGGATGGTTGATGGAAATGATGATGATGATGATGATGACGATGATGATGATGATGATGAGGATGAGGATGATAAAACTCACAGTGTTTCTTCGTCCACCTGGTTCTGGGTGAAGTTCACTGGATGGTTGATGAAATGATGATGATGATGATGATGATGATGATGATGATGAGGAGGATGATGAGGATGATAAAACTCACAGTGTTTCTTCGTCCACCTGGTTCTGGGTGAAGTTCATTGGATGGTTGATGGAAATGATGATGATGATGATGATGATGATGACGATGATGATGAATGACGATGATAAAACTCACAGTGTTTCTTCGTCCACCTGGTTCTGGGTGAAGTTCACTGGATGGTTGATGGAAATGATGATGATGATGATGATGATGATGATGATGATGATGATGAGGAGGAGGAGGAGGAGGAGGAGGAGGAGGAGGAGGAGGAGGAGGAGGATAAAACTCACAGTGTTTCTTCGTCCACCTGGTTCTGGGTGAAGTTCATTGGATGGTTGACGGTGGCGATGCCGTATTTCGATTGGTGGGCGGCGGGAAGATAACTCCGCAGGATGACGTTGTTGAGGGAACTCATGTAGGCCACGACAGAGATCCAGCCTTTGTTGTTAAACCACACCTAGGGGAAAAAAACAGGACAGTAAAATAATCGTCATCATCATCATCATCATAGTGATCATCACCATCATCATTATAATCATCATGTTCATCAACATTATTATCAACATTATTATCATCATCACCATCATCGTCATCATCATCATCATTCTCATCATCATCATTGTTCTCACCATCATCATCATTATCATCACCGCCATGATCATCATCATCATCATCATCATCACCACCATCATCATCATCGATATCATCACCTTCATCATCACGTTTAGGGAACTCAAGTTGGCCAAGATCGAAGTCCATCTGGTTTCAACATTTCAAATGTGGCCTTTAAGGCAATATTTTTTCCCCTTTAATCTCGACCTATGCGCCAAATATACGAGGGACGAATGAACTGTTCCACCACACGGGCCATTCCATTATCCAGCAGGAGGGTCATGGATTCCGTCCTCTCCCCCTCCCCCCCTCCCCAACTCACTCTGGTATTGTCTTGGGTGACAGTGAACCTTAACCCTCTCCCTCCTGCTGGAGAAAAATCTGACAAAATTTGTTTCCTTCCCTGGTTCCCGTTAACGCAGATTGCGCCCGCTGAACGCCAGGTCTAGTACTTTCACTTTCACTTTCGCCCTACCCACAATGCAATATACTAAGTTAGGTCTTCCTGTTCCTGACTCTCCCTGTTCCGTTTTTGTCTTTTACAGCAAGGGAAAGCACCCACTAGTCTTTTTGAACGGATTTTTCAAAGTGACGCCAATTTTTTTTTTTTTTCACGTGACGTGAGCAGTATTGACCCGATTCGATGTTTGGAGTGCCATTACGGATTTTTTCTTCTAATTCATGGTTTGTTGTGTGACATTGTGTTAGCTTTCGAATGAAAATATCATCATTGCTATTCAATATGCATCTTTCAGAAATTAAAGGTGAGTTAGACTTTATTCTGGGTGATTTAAAAAAAAAAAGATT
>CM065689.1:1753759-1761259 GCA_017654935.2 Phymorhynchus buccinoides
CTCTGGCAGTGAAGGGGTTAATGTACCTTGCAAAGCAAGGCTCACCATAAAAAACAAAACACACACACACAGTGTAAGCAACACTGTAATCAACCAATCAATCAATGAGTCAATTAACCAAGTCAGTTTGTCAAAATAACCAATGGAGGCAGTGCAATACCTGTAGCAGGAGAACAGACTGACTGGAGTCCCCTTGCTCTAACAACCAACAGAGGCAGTGCAATACCTGTAAAAGGAGAACAGACTGGAGTCCCCCTTGCTCTAACAACTACCAGAGGCAGTGCAATACCTGTAAAAGGAGAACAGACTGGAGTCCCCTTGCTCTAACAACTAACAGAGGCAGTGCAATACCTGTAAAAGGAGAACAGACTGGAGTCCCCTTGCTCTAACAACTAACAGAGGCAGTGCAATACCTGTAAAAGGAGAACAGACTGGAGTCCCCCTTGCTCTAACAACCAACAGAGGCAGTGCAATACCTGTAAAAGGAGAACAGACTGGAGTCCCTCTTGCTCTAACAACCAACAGAGGCAGTGCAATACCTGTAAAAGGAGAACAGACTGGAGTCCCCCTTGCTCTAACAACCAACAGAGGCAGTGCAATACCTGTAAAAGGAGAACAGACTGGAGTCCCCCTGCTCTAACAACCAACAGAGGCAGTGCAATACCTGTAAAAGGAGAACAGACTGGAGTCCCCCTTGCTCTAACAACTAACAGAGGCAGTGCAATACCTGTAAAAGGAGAACAGACTGGAGTCCCCCTTGCTCTAACAACTAACAGAGGCAGTGCAATACCTGTAAAAGGAGAACAGACTGGAGTCCCCCTTGCTCTAACAACTAACAGAGGCAGTGCAATACCTGTAAAAGGAGAACAGACTGGAGTCCCCTTGCTCTAACAACTAACAGAGGCAGTGCAATACCTGTAAAAGGAGAACAGACTGGAGTCCCCTTGCTCTAACAACAGAGGCAGTGCAATACCTGTAAAAGGAGAACAGACTGGAGTCCCCCTTGCTCTAACAACCAACAGAGGCAGTGCAATACCTGTAAAAGGAGAACAGACTGGAGTCCCCCTTGCTCTAACAACCAACAGAGGCAGTGCAATACCTGTAAAAGGAGAACAGACTGGAGTCCCTCTTGCTCTAACAACCAACAGAGGCAGTGCAATACCTGTAAAAGGAGAACAGACTGGAGTCCCTCTTGCTCTAACAACCAACAGAGGCAGTGCAATACCTGTAAAAGGAGAACAGACTGGAGTCCCCCTTGCTCTAACAACCAACAGAGGCAGTGCAATACCTGTAAAAGGAGAACAGACTGGAGTCCCCTTGCTCTAACAACCAACAGAGGCAGTGCAATACCTGTAAAAGGAGAACAGACTGGAGTCCCCTTGCTCTAACAACTAACAGAGGCAGTGCAATACCTGTAAAAGGAGAACAGACTGGAGTCCCCCTTGCTCTAACAACTAACAGAGGCAGTGCAATACCTGTAAAAGGAGAACAGACTGGAGTCCCCCTTGCTCTAACAACCAACAGAGGCAGTGCAATACCTGTAAAAGGAGAACAGACTGGAGTCCCTCTTGCTCTAACAACCAACAGAGGCAGTGCAATACCTGTAAAAGGAGAACAGACTGGAGTCCCCCTTGCTCTAACAACTAACAGAGGCAGTGCAATACCTGTAAAAGGAGAACAGACTGGAGTCCCCTTGCTCTAACAAACAACAGAGGCAGTGCAATACCTGTAAAAGGAGAACAGACTGGAGTCCCCCTTGCTCTAACAACCAACAGAGGCAGTGCAATACCTGTAAAAGGAGAACAGACTGGAGTCCCCCTTGCTCTAACAACTAACAGAGGCAGTGCAATACCTGTAAAAGGAGAACAGACTGGAGTCCCCTTGCTCTAACAACAGAGGCAGTGCAATACCTGTAAAAGGAGAACAGACTGGAGTCCCCCTTGCTCTAACAACCAACAGAGGCAGTGCAATACCTGTAAAAGGAGAACAGACTGGAGTCCCCCTTGCTCTAACAACCAACAGAGGCAGTGCAATACCTGTAAAAGGAGAACAGACTGGAGTCCCCCTTGCTCTAACAACTAACAGAGGCAGTGCAATACCTGTAAAAGGAGAACAGACTGGAGTCCCCTTGCTCTAACAACAGAGGCAGTGCAATACCTGTAAAAGGAGAACAGACTGGAGTCCCCCTTGCTCTAACAACCAACAGAGGCAGTGCAATACCTGTAAAAGGAGAACAGACTGGAGTCCCCCTTGCTCTAACAACCAACAGAGGCAGTGCAATACCTGTAAAAGGAGAACAGACTGGAGTCCCCCTTGCTCTAACAACTAACAGAGGCAGCACAATACCTGTAGAAGGAGAACAGACTGGAGTCCCCTTGCTCTAACTAACAGAGGCAGCGCAATACCTGTAAAAGGAGAACAGACTGGAGTCCCCCTTGTTGGGCTCGTAGTGCCAGGGGTGTAGCTCCAAGGGGGGCATGTCTGTCACTGAAGGTTGAATGAGAGAAAACACCATGGCCAGACAGATGAATGCCGCTGGCAAGATGAACTGAAAAAATCAAAGATGACATACAGATATAGATGAAGAATATTACATTAAATTTTTCGTCGATCGCTCTGACCGTTTCCTGTCATTATGAGCGCAGATGCATCATGCTGCCATTATGCGCCTAAAAAAATAGGGCCTGCATGTCTGTCTTCGACTGTGCAGAAAATATTTGTAAGATTTTTAAGAAAAAAAGGCAGGAGAATGGACCATTAAAGCAGAAAGATAGTAGAGATAACAGTCGGGAAAAGGCAGAGTCAAAGACAGTGACAGATTAGAGGAAGCTACAAGCACAGAAGTTCCAGAAGATGGGGGAACTATTTGTACAAAAGACATCCCCCGGTATCCCCACGGTGAGGGGGGGGGGGGTATTAAATAATGACAGCGATTACTAATAGATATATTTTACATGTCTGTCACTGAAGACAGAATGACAAATTGCCAGACAGACAAACGCCACAGGCAAGAAGAACTGAAAAAAAGAAAAATACAGATAATGCGCAGATATAGATGAAGATTTTTACTTCTATTGTTTGTTTGTCTAGTTATAAATTGGTGCATGATATATTGTTATCTTTGCTTAGTTATTTTTCTTATTCCAATTGTATTTTTCTCATAGCTATTCAAGTAATTTCATGATGCAGCCTTTTGTTCGTAACTGAAACGTTTCTGAGTGCGCTTATAAGCTTATAACTTGTTGTGCTCATACAATAATTTGTGTACACTGCAATGTATTATGTTAATAAACTTTGTTTAAACCAAAGACAGCCTAGAGATAGTCTGGAGAATAAAATGAATAAAACTTTTATCAGATGAGAAAATCATCCCTGTTGACTTCCCCTGTGGAGATACTGTGAATCTTTTTATAAAAATAGTTCCCCCACCTTCTGGTTCTGCGCTTTAAGTTCTTCTAATCTGTCAATCTCTTTGACTCTTGCCTTTTCCCTTTGCTTACTGTCATCTGCTATCTTTCTATCTCACTGGTCCATTCTCCTTCCTTTGTTCTAGAAATTCTTAAAATATTTCTTCAGCCGAAGACAGACATGAAGAGCCTAACTATTTCTTAGTTTGGCGCATAACGGCAGCATGGCGCATCTGCGCTCATTTGACAGAAAACTGTATGGAGCGATTGATAAAGAGGAAGATGCCTGCCGTAATGGTTCATTGGACAGTCATGGGCTTTGAGTTTTTGACTTTATTTTGTCAGAATCATATCGCCTTATCCACAAGGGCACTTTTTTGTCTACCATTTGTTCATACAGTGGAACCTTCCTTTTAAGACCTGGAAACATCATCCAAAATAAGGTCTGAAATGGGAGGGAGTTGCATAAGGGAGGTAATTTTAATACTTAGAAAGAAGGGCAATGTCTCAGAGAAGCAGGTCTAAAATGGGAGGGAGTCTTATAGGACAATATTGGGTTTTTTGTTTTCTTGTTTTTAGGTATTAGGTACTTTATAGTCACAAAGGCGTCTCTGTGAAATTCGGGTTGCTCCCACCTGGAGAGAACGTCGCAGCCAGAGGCACGCCACCCAATTTTTTTGGGAATGCGATTTTTGTGTGACTGATGAGGGGGGGGGTAAATTTTGATCAAATGACAACTTTTTTGTTGCCACTGGGCTTAACGTGTGCTAAGTGCATGGGCACATGGGACCTCGGTTTATCGTCTCACCCGAAAGACTCCACGCTCAGACCATAAGGCCTAGTGCAGAGTGAAAGGAAAAGTCCCCTGTACCCAGGTTCGAACTCGGGTTTACTTGACACAAGGCGAACACGCTACCATTGTGCCACTCTACACCTATTAAAACAGATCACCATATTTGCTTTACACACAAACGCTGTTTAGTCTAACACGGATATCGTCTACTAATACAAAAATAGATTAATAAAAAAAAGATGAAAAAAATAAATGAAATAAAAAACACTCACTTCGCTGATGAATCCTTTCTTGCTTCTGCGCACATGGTGCAGGCGTTTCAGGAGAAGGGAGACAACTTGCCACAGCAGGAGTTGTCTACCCGACAGCTGCACGCGTCCCGCCCCCGCAAAGTTCATGTCTTCTGTGAAACTGTCCTCACTGGAGACGGTCGACACTGGAATGATGAAGATGACGATGATGATGGTGATGATGATGGTGATGACGATGATGATGATGACGATGACCATGATGATGATGACGACGACGATGATGATGATGATGATGATGATGACGATGATGATGATGACGATGATGATGATGATGGTGATGATGATGAAGATGATGATGATGATGACGATGACGATGATGAAGATGAAGATGACGACGATGATGATGACGATGATAACTACAACGATGATGATAATTATGATAACGACAATGATGGTGATGATGATGATTGATGATTGTGGTGATGATGATGACAGTGGTGTTGATGACATAATGATGATGATGGCGATGATGGCAATGATGATAGTAAAACCTTTCTTTCCATTCAAACGATACCTCTTCCTATCATTGATGATTGATGAATGTGGTGATAATGTTGACAGTGGTGTTGATGACGATGATGGCGATGATGATGATGATGGTGATGATGTTGACAGTGGTGTTGATGATATGATGATGATGATGGCGATGATGGCAATGATGATAGTAAAACCTTTCTTTCCATTCAAACGATACCTCTTCCTATCATTGATGATTGATGAATGTGGTGATAATGTTGACAGTGGTGTTGATGACGATGATGGCGATGATGATGATGATGGTGATGATGTTGACAGTGGTGTTGATGATATGATGATGATGATGACGATGATGGCGATGATGGCAATGATGATAGTAAAACCTTTTTTTCCATTCAAACGATACCTCTTCCTATCATTGATGATTGATGAATGTGGTGATAATGTTGACAGTGGTGTTGATGATGATGATGACGATGATGGCGATGATGGCAATGATGATAGTAAAACCTTTTTTTCCATTCAAACGATACCTCTTCCTATCATTGATGATTGATGAATGTGGTGATAATGTTGACAGTGGTGTTGATGATATGATGATGATGACGACGATGATGACGATGATGGCGATGATGGCAATGATGATAGTAAAACCTTTTTTCCCATTCAAACGATACCTCTTCCTATCATTGATGATTGATGAATGTGGTGATAATGTTGACAGTGGTGTTGATGATATGATGGCGATGATGACGATGATGGCAATGATGATAGTAAAACCTTTTTTCCCATTCAAACGATACCTCTTCCTATCATTGATGATTGATGAATGTGGTGATAATGTTGACAGTGGTGTTGATGATGATGATGACGATGATGGCGATGATGGCAATGATGATAGTAAAACCTTTTTTTCCATTCAAACGATACCTCTTCCTATCATTGATGATTGATGAATGTGGTGATAATGTTGACAGTGGTGTTGATGATATGATGATGATGACGACGATGATGGCGATGATGACGATGATGGCAATGATGATAGTAAAACCTTTTTTCCCATTCAAACGATACCTCTTCCTATCATTGTAATTTGTATCAACCGCCGTTTCCGACCATGACTGCCAGATAGTAGAGGGGGGCAGATGCTACTCCAGCGGGTTGGGCGAGAATTTGTTCATAGCGGAGATGCCTTGCCCAGGGTACATCCCCACTCTCGGCCAAAGGGATTTGAGGGCAGCTGGCTTTGGGGAAGGTCCCCAAAGGCCAAGCCATCCCTTTGGCTGCAGCACCAGAGCCAGCGCCGAGTCCCTCTTAGTTTGAGGGTCAGTCTTCCACAAGAGACTAAACTGTGCCATGATTCTCCATTATTGTTGAAAACCATCTATTGTACAGCTCTCATGTTACTGTTGGCCCCTGCTACAGGCTAATGTCAACCAACGATCAAAAGCCATTTGAGCAAAGGCCAAAATGTAACAAATTACGAAATAATAATTGTAACAATTCCACGAAGCAAACCAACAACGAATCTGACATGTCCAGTTAAAAACAACAACAACAAAAAACAACATCAACAACAAAACAGGCAAACCATAGCCAAAATACACACAACAAAAAGAAAAAAAAAGAGCATTTTAAAATCTTCACAGAATGACAACGATCATGAGCATCATGCCATGATGAACAACGCAGACTGGCTCACAGACGCAGCCTAACCAGGAGGAGTAGCGTGCATGGTGACAAGGACATCGGCAACCTAGTTCACACACACACACACACATATACATACACACACACAAATCCATAAACATGCATGAAAACAACACACACACACACAGACCTGTTTACCCCTATTTTGCTTCTGAAACCAAAAATAGTAAAAAAAAATTTAAAACTGTAATCCAACCGCGCGACCGATTCTTTTTCTTCACAAAAGACGATTAACAAGAAAACTATTTGTAATTACACAATTATATGCAAGCAATAGTGCACTGGGAGACCTTTAAAAACACTTTTTAAACCATGTATTTGCCTTTTCTTTGGTGTCTTTCCATAAGATTATGGATCATTTGACCTAGAACTCTCACCACGCGGTCTCTTTGACGCCATCTTGAAACAGAATTAAAAGAAATTGATGCGCGTTGTATGCTGGGAACCGGAATGACTTTTCACCGCATTGTTTCAAAAGCATCGCTTGCTGACGCAACTGTAGAGGTGGGTTTTTTATTAATTATTTTGTCATATTTTTTTCGTCACCGTAATTCTCGTAATTTGACATTTGTTTCGTAAAAATTACGGCAAAATCGTAAAGGTATAAACAGGTGTGCACACACACACAAAGAATGTATAACTATCACAACAGTGAGGCCGTGTGCATACAAATGCAAGGGAAGCCCATCCACAAATAAAGTAAAGGAAAGTTAGACCGTGTGCGCATTAATGTGCACACGCCCTAACAGTTCAAAAATGCTTAAATGTGTCTGTTTTTGTTTGTTCAAATCACACACACAAA